>CM046890.1:1975206-1999584 GCA_025688845.1 Cucumis hystrix
TGCAACACCCAGAAGATGAAGATGACTTATCGACTGCTGCAACACCCAGAAGATGAAGATGACTTATCGACTGCCGCAACACCCCTAGAAGCCGTCGAAGATGACTTATCGACTGCCGCAACACCCCCAGACGAAGATGACTTATCGACTGCCGCAACACCCCCAGAAGCCGTCGAAGATGCAGATGATGAGGACTGCAGCACGTCGAAGATGTAGAAGATGCGAATGACGAGGACTGTAGCACATCAAAGATGTCGAAGATGGGAATGACGAGGACTGTAGCACATCAAAGATGTGAATGACGATGACTGCAGCAAGTCGAAGATGCGAATGACGATGACTGCAACACGTCGAAGAAGTGGACATCGAAGATGCAGATGATGACGGCTACAATACGTCGAAGATGCAGATGATGACAGTTGCAACACGTCGAAGATGCAGATGATGATGGTTGCAACACCTAGAAGATGAAGATGAATTATCGGCTGCAACACATGGGAGAAGATGAAGATGAATCCTCTCGGCTGCAACACATCTCGACTGCAACATGTGGAAGAACATGAAGATGAATCCTCTCGACTGCAACACATGGAAGAAGATAAATATGAATCCTCTTGGCTGCGAGATGTGGCAGAAGATGGAGACGAATTCTCTCTGCTGCAATACATGGGAGAAGATGAAGATGAATCCTCTCAGCTGCAACACGTGGCAGAAGATGGAGATGAATCCTCTTGGCTGCAATACGTGGGAGAAGATGAAGATTAATCATCTCGACTGCAACAGTGGAAGAAGATGAATCCTCTCGGCTGCAACACGTCTTGACTGCAACATGCGAAAGAAGATGAAAATGAATCCTCTCAGCAGCAGCACGTGGGAGAGGATGGAGATGAAGCCTCTTGGCTGCAACACATGAGAGAGAAGATTCTCTTAGCCACAACACTTGGGAGAAAAGATAGAGCTCCTACTTTGACTTTGCCCCCCTTTCTTAACTATTGTAACTGCTCATGAATTTCATTTTCTATTGAGACTACATCATCATAGTGAAGCATAATACCTTTTTATTTTGTGCGACTGAACTTAAAGTAACTTTAAGTTGCCTACGTACCCTTTTTATAACATAGGGATCAAGTCATAACATAGTTCAATTGAGTTTTTTTTTTTTTTTTTTTTTTTTTTTTGTCATTCACCTTTTAAGCTCTTGTGGACTAGGAGCATCATGCAGTTTAGACTCTTGCGATAAGGAGCTTTACACATTTAACAACTTATATTTTCATCAAATATTTGTTCACCCTTTTTATTTGTAGAATTGGTGAATATAATAAGTCTTGGCTTCACGATCAAGGGACCTTCTGTGTTAATGTCAACAGACAACTTCCTCGTCATGTGTGATGGGACACAACTGTGAATCTTCTCGTCATTGTTTTCTACATGAAGTGATTTTACCTTCAAAGTTTTCATCTCTTTTTCATGTTGATCGCTTGTCATCTTTAGTCGATCAAAAACAAATGTTGAAGGTTGATCTTTCTTCGATGTGGAGATACTTAGCCTTTTGAAAGCTGAAGTTCAAGTGGAAGTAGACGTTGGACATTGATTTTCTTCTTCTTTCATGGCCATACTCAATCTTTGAAAGAATGAAGATCGAATAGTTGAAGGCTTGATACTATCAAAGACAGAAGTCCTTTGCTTAATTTCATTTGAATTGTCGACTTCTTTAGAAGATACATAATTGTTGTCGACTTCTTTTATACTGACAGCATGACATGCAGTGACTTCTAATACTTCCTTGAGATGATCATCAAGGAAGCTTCTTGGGAGGAATTATCTCAAAGTTATCGACCGTCGAGGCCGGAAGAAGTTCTCGTCTTTTCTTTTGACAAGCTTAGGCTTCCACATCTACTTGTTTCTTTTTCCCTTCGTTTTATGGAAGACGTTTCCTTTTGCATGCTTTGGACGAAATGACGACTCCTCTTGAATGCAATTTGGTTGTCTTCCTTTTCGACCAGTCACAACTATCCATCCTTCGTCATCATCTTCAACAGGCTCTTCTTTGTTTTGGGAGTCTGTCGTCACGATCCTTTGTTGGAATTGGACAACTATAGGTTCAAAAGTTCCAAACTGAATTAAGCTTTTCCTTTGATCATAAAGTTGTGTTGATGATGAAACACTTGAAGTCATATCGACCACAACATGATTCGTCTCAGTTAATTCATCAATATCCAGCTCTATCTTCTTTTCACGAGGCAACTTTTATCTCCTTCAACACGAAACACTTTCCAACAGGATGGCTAATGACCCGATGGTAGTTACAATAGTTAGGATCATCTACTTTTCCTACTTGTTCCGGTCGTTGTTTGGTGTTTGTCAACTCCATCGTGCTGTAGAAGCGATTGAGAAAGTCTCCCTCAAGCTGCTCCCAACTATCAATGGATTCAGGTTCCAGGTCGATGTACCAGTCGAAGGCGTTTCCTTTCAGAGTTCGAACTAACTGTTTTACCAAAAAATCTCCTCTCGTACCAGCAGTTTCACATGTTTCAATGAAGTGAGCAACGTGTTGTCTTGGGTTACCCTTTCCATCAAACTGTTGGAACTTGGGTGGTTGGTATCCATTCGCCATTATGAGATTGTCAATCCTCTTCGTATATGGTTTGGATTACAGAGAGAGAGTTTGAGCAGGTCCACCATATTGAGTTTTGATGGATTTTGCAATCATCTCCTGCAACTACTGAAGAGACAACGATGCAATTGAGGTTGAATTTTGTGGTTGACTTTCTTGCATAACTGCCTTCCCTTTGTCAGTATTTTTGACAGTATGTGTATGGCTTGATTCAGCAGCATCACGACGTTCGATGTGATTCTTGAGAGATGCAATCTCATTATCCTTTTCTTCAACGACCTTCATGAGCATGTTGATCTTCTTTTCAAGCTCAGCCATTTTGTCTTCACTTGTATCCACGCCAGTCACCATAACCGACATGATATTTGGATGAGGCATCTCCTCATTCGAGTGTTCACAGGAGGAAATTTGTTCGTCAATCACAGTATTTTCTTTAATTATAATTCCACCTTTTGGTGGCTTGGACAGTTGTTCACAAATGTTCTTTGAGACCTCAAAGGATGACATTTCCTCAGATGATTGAGTCTCCCTTGAGCGGCTGCGAATATTTGGTTGCTTGCCGATGTCGCTTGGAGCTTTGGAAGTGTTGCCTTGGGATGTCATGATTTCTTTAGATGTTCTTCAAAAGAGAAAGAGATGAAAGGTAGAGATTGTCCCACTGGGCGTGCCAAACTGTTCACACGAGATTTCGAAGAAATGTATTTCGTGGAATTGAACTTTGATATATTGATGAATATTTTGAATACAATCTCTAGTATTTACTCCTTTGATGCTTTCTCTCGAATACAAGATAAAAACTTTAGAACTTCTTGGTCTTCGGTCTTTAGGATGTTGTAGTTGCAAATCGATTTGATCTTCGATCTTTTGGAATCCAAGGAAAGTTTAATCTTCCAAGTCTTCAATATTTCAAAAGATGTTGATCTCGAGGTTGATAAGGACTTACACGTCTTGAGAGCTTGTAGAAGTTTGAATCTTCAATTGTTCAGAGGTTCAGTACTTCAGAGCTTCAATTCTTCCTTCAACCGAAGACCCCCTCAAATGAGTGGTAAAAATCTCTATTTATAGAGAAATTTCATGGGCTTGAGCTTTGGCCCATTTGCTTCTTGGACTTGGGTTTGAGCACATTTGTTTATTGGGCTTGGGCTTGGGTCCATTTGCTTCTTGGACTTGGGCTTGAGTCCATTTGTTTGTTGGGATTGAGCCCATTTGTTTGTTGGGATTGAGCCCATTTGTTTCTTGGACATGAAATGAGTTGGGTTGAGTAAACTTAATTATCAAAATCCAATAAAAATATAATTACCACAATATTTGCTGTGATGATATGACTTAATTTAATTGGCCAAAATTTCATGTTCAACAGAATAATTGAAGAAATATAATTTTAATTGATTTTAATTTAAAATTTTGGGGAGGTAAAATGAAATAAGATATTTTTATTTATAAATTTTGGACCCAACCCCCCAATGTAGAACTATCAAAAGTTTCTTTCTATAACCCATTTTAGATAACATAGAGATATATATTATAAACTCTAAAAAACAATTATTATTATTTGATTTTGTATTAGTGTAGATTTATATGGAGTTAATGATTTAATAATTGTATTTGATTTATTATTTTAAAAACGTATAAGAGTAGAGGTGGATTTCAATGGCTATATATCTCTGTCTAAATTCAATAAAGGGATAGTTGCAAATTTAGCAATTAGATTCAAAATAATTAAGTATATAGCAACATTTTAAAAATTTTGCAAATATAGCAAAATTTCTCAAATTTTATCAATGATATAAGTCTATCACCGATAGACCATATTGCAAATATTGGTCTATCACTAATAGACCATACGAAGTCTATCTACGATACAAGTCTATCAGTGATACTTTTTGTTATATTTGTAATTTTTTTAAAATATTGCTATATCCTTATTTATTATTCCTAAAATGGTCATCAATTGCAATTTTCCTTCAATTAAAAGTACTAAACTTGGTGGTTTAGCTAAAAATACAAATGACCACTATATATTCAAAACTAAATGACCATATATATATATATATATATATATATATTTTGTTAGCACTATTTATAGAAAGTTGGTGTCAAAATACAAATAGGAAAGTTAGAGGGGATGGTAATCATTTGGGGTTTTTTTCTTTTTAAATTAAACCTAAAAACATTTTTACAACCATATCTTGTTTTATTATTTAGACCAACGTTCTAAAATAACTCAACCAAATTTTAAAAGAGAATTGTTAAAAATAGTAAATTTGACAAAGAGAATTTTAAATTCTATTTATAATAGAATTAATAGCCAATGATATGCATTGATGGACAATGATAGAAGTCTATCAGTGACTATCATTGATAGAATTCAAAATTATAGTTTGAAAATATTTTAATTTATTTTGCTATTTTTAAAAATGTCTCAATTTTAAAAAGTAAAATGTATGTTTTTTTTTTTATTTTGTATAAAAAAATGTTTTTTTTCTTCTTCTTTTAGATTAGGTATGAAATCAAACACTTCGTACCTAAAAAAGATATAAATTATTATAACAAATTGAGATAAAATAGACTTACTTTGTTTTAAAAAGGGAAGATATATATATATATATATATATATATGAGTACATAATTAATTTCGTTGAGCCACCAATAAGAATTTTAATGTAAGAGAACTAATATGAAGACTTGGATAAAAAAGTTATTATTACAATTAAAAATAAAAGTTATAAAGAATGAAAAATATTTAGGATTGTCCAAAGGCCCAATCCCAAAGAGTATTAGAAAAGGAAGGTAGGGTCCGAAAAGAGATATATATGAGAATGACAAAATAACAGAGTACATTTGGGAAAATAGCAAACATAAAAAATAATTTGATTTTTAGCAAAATAGCATAAGATAGATAGTTTTTTTATAGTTTTTCAACCGATTTTACCTCTTGATAGACTGAATATCATTTTTGTTAGTTACAATGTATTTGTGAACCGTAAAACAATAGAATATAACATTGAATTACTATTGCAGTGTATTTGCATATCATTCAATTTTATAATAATATTAAATAAATATTTATTTTATCTATTGATCTCATTTAATGAAAATATGCTAGATTCATGCCTTAAATTGATAACAAATTATCCTATTTATACATTCAAACCAAATCCTAACAGTTTATTTTTATTAATATATATATAATAATACATATTTAATTCACACTATTTAATTCACACCAATAAATCATTAATAATGCTATTGCTTCATGGTAGGTTTCGTTGGAAGATTCCAAAATTTGAATTTAAAATAATATCTTTTACCTAAAATTATGCATTTTATATAATAACACATTCATATAAATAGTGTATCTTCCCTATTCTTAAACATTATTTTATGAAATAAATGTTAATATAACGGCAATGCAATCCTTTTATGGGAATAAGATGATAAAATTTTCATTAAACTAATGATACACACCTTAAATCCATCAAGAATATGAGAATAAATCCTTTTATGTAATTATCATTAAACGAGTTATATTTTCCAGATATTATTTACTATCATTTAAAAGTTGATTTTAAATTTTGATTTAAAACCAAAAAATCACTAAAAAATATTATTCAAATGACAATATCCCAAAAAAGCCGTGAGAATAATATGATTTTTATTTGAAATTATTTAATTGTACCAATTTCCCTACACAGTTTTTTAATCCGACTTTTATTTTGGAGTACAAAAGTATTTGAATGAATTTGTTTTTCATTTTGGAATTCGTTCACGGCAGCTGTCCACTTTATTGTTCGCATTTATCGTACGCCTGTTTTGGAATTCCTTTACCTTTATCATCTACCGTTTCTTATAATGACAATGCAACGTGTGAACACTTTTTTTGATGGTAGATGGATAGAATCTTCTCGATATATTGACTACCGTGTGGTTGATGTATTTGTTCCATGCTCATCTTCATTTCAAGAATTCTTACCGTGCATTCAAGATAGAATTTTTGCATACTTACATATTTTTGTGTGTCGCATTACTCTTTATTGGGATGGATGCAACAGTTTGAACCTTATTCGGATTGTTGAAGACAAGGACATGTATTGACTTATGTTGATTATGTCAAAATTCTCTGACAATGATTTTGTTTTGGTTGTTGATTCTGCACCTGCTGGGTCGGTTGAAAATACACTGTGTTTCAATAATGAAGTAAATACACAGCAACCTACATACAATGTATCACATATTATTGATGTTGATTCCTTTGATTCACCAAATGATACAGTATCTATTAAGGTTGGAGTAAAGTTTAGAACTAAGTCAATACTGAAGAAAGCGATTTATATGTTGGCTGTGAACAATAGTTTTGAATTTGTTACAGTTAGGTCCAACCGCACATCATTTGACATTCGATGCAAAGATCTGTTGTGTTCATGGTATTTACTTGCTTCTGTGTTAAAAAAAAGTGATATTTAGATTTTTCGTAAGTTTACAGATACACACCAGTGTGCCGTTGACAATGTTAAAAATTATCACAGGCAAGCAACATTCTGGATATTTTCTGAGTGTACGAAGTCATTTTTTAAAATGAATGACAAGGCTCCATGCTTCCCTTCTGATGTTATTAATTACATGAAAATTAATCACGGGGTAAATGTAAGTTATGATAAGGCCTGGAGAGGACGTGAGATTGTATTGAATTCCATTAGGTGTACCCTAGAGGACTCGCATACAAAGTTGGCGGCATTCACAGATGCATTGATTAGGAATAACCCAGGTATAATTTATACATCAAATACTATGTATTTGCTATTAGATATTTTACTCACAGATGCATTGCTATTAGGTATTTGGAAATACACTGTAATTCTAATATCATATTTATTGCATAATTAATAGGAACGTATACGACTGAAAAATCAGACGATCAAGGTCGATTCAAGTTCTATTTCATGACCCATATAGCTTCAATTGATGCATGAAATTATTGTGTGCCAATTATTTCAGTTGATGGTGCAACGTTGAAGAACAAATATCTTGGTATGCTCATTTCTGATTGCACTATTGATGGAAATTCTCAAATTGTGCCACTAGTTTTTGCTATGGTTGATTCAGAGAATGACTTGTCATGGACATGGTTTTTTTACAATCTTAAAGCGGTTTTTGGAGAAAATAAGGAAATTGTAATGTTGTGTATGAATTAGCTGAGCATGAATTATGTGCATTTCATCTCTATAAGAACTTGAAAAAGAACCATAAGTTGCTTCATAGTAAGGAATCATTCCACAGTTGTGCTAGAGCTTATACCCCGTTGATGTTTGAGTACTACATAAGAGAACTTGATAATCTCTCTCCATCAATTAGACATGAGTTGGAAGGTATCAGAAGACATAGGTGGGCTATGGCATTTTTTAGGAGAAAGAGATACTCGGTTATTACAACCAATATTTCTGAAAGCATGAATTCTACATTGAAAGAATCTCGAGAATTACTTGTAATTGGACTTTTAGAATCAATACGTAGTTTGGTTCAAAAGTGGTTCTATGAACGTCGCACCAAATGGAATTTTCAATGTACGGAACTATCACTACATGCAGAAGATATGATTCGAGAATCCTTAAGGGAAAGTCGCTCAATGCATGTAAGTTTTCTAAGGCCTTAAAAACAGTTGCAATTATTATATATACACTTATTTGTTAATGACATTTGATTTAACATTTGACAGATATATCCTGTAGATCAACATGAATTTAAAGTCCACCATCGTAAGGAACAATTCTCTGTCAATATTTTGGCTCGTACGTGCTCATGTCGCCAATGGGACCTTGATTTGATCCCCTGCTCACATGCTTGTATTGCCCTTTCTACAAGGAATCTTAACTTGCATATGTACACCGATAAGTTTTATTCTATTTCAAATATGATAAACTTGTATAAGAAGGCAACACATCCTATTGGTAGTGTAGACCAAATTAAGAAAACATACCAAGGTGGCAACGATGGACTTCTTCCGCCCCAGGTCAGACGTCCAGCTGGAAGACTTAAAAAGAAGAGATTTTTGTCATTTTTAGAGAAAAAGACGATTGTTCGTTGCAGCAGGTGTGGTCAACGAGGTCACAATTGTAGGTCTTGTAAAGAACCCATTCAACATTAGGTTACCATTCAGTAGTTTCTATAAGTATCAGTTACAATTCTTTTATCACTTGATTTTTTTTATCTCGTACTAAATATTCGAATGGTTTGTTCATAAAAAATTTTGCTTCGTTATTTAACAGACAATGTATTTGTTGTATTTTATGCGTTACTGATCATGTTCAATTATAAGGTATACTATATTGTCCGTTGTATGTTTTAACTTTCAATCTAGATACATTCAGGTTGTCATAATATTGAATTCATGACATATATTATCTAACTGTGTAAATCGAACGTATCGAGTTATTTGAACAATCATGCTATATTTATGTACATGCATTTAGATTTAACCATTCCAAAGTACATCCAAATTTTGATGACCTGAATATCAAATACAGTTTATTTTAACATTCACGTATCTAGAAATAATGATAAATTTTTATGACCTATTCTCTAACTGTGTAAATTGAACATATTGAATTTTTTGAACAATCATTCTATATTTATGTAAATGTACTTCATAGTTAACCATTTCTGAGTACATTTAGATTTGATGACCGGAATATCAAATACAGTGTATTTTAAGATTAACATATCTAAGAATAACGATAGATTTTGATTAAATAAACTAATATATATTGTTCCAATGTAAATAAAGCAACAAAATAAAAGATATTGTCATAAATTGAAGAGCTAATAACATGAAATTTAATGAATAATTATCAAGCTTGACTCAGATGCAATCAAATTATAGCATTCCTGGATATGCATTCTCCTTCTCGTTGTTTGATGATGTTCCTATTTCCTCTTTCGCAGCATCATAATTTCCTTCGTTGTTCGCTTAATCTCTGTACACTGCTTATCAATTGATATCTTCAGTCGCTTATCCCTTTCCTCTGGCATCTTTAACAACTCACCCTTGGTTGTGTTCCGCTACAAAAAAGAAGTGTACTGTATTAATAACATAAGATTTATAAGTTACACAGTATAAATAGACATATTGTAGTACGAGGTATTATTACGTGTTTTAATATAACCCTTGTTGTTGGATTCGTTTCGTCTATATTTGAGAGTCTATCATCAGTTGGAAAACTTCCTTTAACCTATAATTTGGTAGCACAATAAACTTCACATATACTATAGTCTAAGTTTTGAACCCGACATTCATATTTATTTATCTTAGTACCTTTGACATTTGTTGTCTTTCTGTTTTCCTGCTGAAGTTTTTTTGGATTTTTTTTCAGTGTGCTTGCCGTTGAACCCAAGGAGGATTGACCCTGTGCATAGTAATATTTTATAAAGCATTACCTAGCTCATCAACAGAGTACTCAAACACATACAACATAATTAATGCAAACACTGTATTTTTGTAACTGATGCCAATAATTAGATATATCCATACATATTGTATTCAGTATGGTCTATGTATCCCTTTGACATACAGCAGAATCAAACAAACTATATTCAGTATTGATGAATGTTTTAATGATAGTATAACATCAAAAAGATGTACATAAGGCAGAGTTGGAAATGTAATGCAATAATAATTAATAATCCTTAAAACATCAGTAATCCACTATACCAATTGTAAGTTGTCTTCTTCTTTTTGTTAATTTTATCATATATAATACTTTCATCGATTGATCTTATCAGCTCATTTAGTTCTTCATCTGCATCATCTGTGGCCTTTCATCATATTTACATGGTTTAGTTTTAACATTTGTTATAAACATTTCAACATAATGTAGTATAATTTACTTTATGAATCCCCTTATACGGTGGTTGATCTACTTCTTGCCTACTTTTGGGATGTATTGTTTTTTATTTTGTTGATGTTGGTTGTCCACCGGATGGCCTTCCCAATCCTTGGCTCTCACCTTTAGCAACCCCCCCCCCCCCACTTCCCTCATCATGGTCATCGTCGTCCCTTTTATCAAGGCCCTTTTAATGCATCAAGTCCGTGCTCAGGTCTTCAACTTCATCTTCTTCTTCGTCGTCCTCTTCCTTTCCCTCCTCTACCTTATCAAGGTGCTTCTCAAAAAACCTTGCCCCCTAAATTACAAATACAGTGTAATTTCAAATTTAAGTTCATATACACATAATCAGATAAGTTACTAATAGTTTAAAGATCATGCTTACCGTGTATTCGATTGTCTTCTGTGCACCTGAAGCTGTATTTTTTTTCCTTTTTATCTCATCAACAACGTTGTTTAACTTTCCATGCAGTTCTTCAAAGTTTCTGTTCACTGATTCCTCCATAGTCTTGAACAATCCAACCATTTCCTCCATGCTTTTTTCCATTTTTTCCTGCGTTTGTTTAATACTTTCTACAGACTTGGCTAGTCCATCAAGCTGACTAGTAGATGGCATGCCTCTACTAAGCGACACGTGAGCTACATGGTCAGCTTTTTGGACAATTTGTAAACTTCTCTTCTGCTTCTCTCAAATCGTTTTTTCTTCCTCAAGGAATGGCGCAAAGTATGGTTTGCTCAATTCTTCAGGTGTAGCGAGGATTGGTGTTAGTTCAAGCTGTTTCAACAAGAAAAAATAAGTTACAACTATAAGTGATTATCTACATATAAAATATGTTGTAAATTCAGTTTCATACCGTTGGTGAATCAAAGACCTTTTGCTGTAGGTCCTTCCATTTTGGCTGTGTGTCTGCTGCCCAATTTATTATTCGGAGCAATTCATTTGAGATTCGTGTTGCAAAAAAATTTGGTGGTGTACTCAATGTTGGAATTACCTCGTACTCCCAAACTAAGATCAGAAAAATGAACTCTCTCATCGATAACCCTGTTTGTCCTTTGCTGTACATAACCCTATTCATAAATTCTAATAGTAGGTCAAAACCTACCCTTCCCCAAGGATAACTATCAAAGAGTTCATCATCATTTACCATTAAGACATGGTCCCACTCAATACTCGAAGACTCTTGTCTTGGCAGTAGTAAGCTCTCCAGGAAGTATAACTTGGCCATTTGTATTTTGTCCTCATCTATTCAATCCGTGCTTATATTGAACATAGTGTTCAAATAATCTCTTGTCACATATTCGAGGGTCTTAAAATAAATCCTTTTCAGTCTTCCCCCACCTTTTATGTCTTTTGTATTAAGTTCTGGTACTTCACTGCAGTTCAGACTTGTTATCAAGGAAAAATCCCTCAATCCAAATTTCAGTACCCTACCCTTTATCATGAAATGTAGCTGGGTGGTTGATTTCGGCTTGCACATACGCTGAATTAGGTGCAACAGTAAATTCAAATTCAAATTCAAATTCTGAAAAGGATTTACTGTTGCTTATCCCTTTCCTTTGCCATCTTTAACAACCCATTTTGGTTGATGTGTTAATTATTGATTTGAATTACCCATTTGGTTGTTGTGTTAATTAATTAGTGTCCTACATCCTGGGTTAATTATTTGGCACCCATTTGGGTGCTGTGTTAATTATTCATTTGAATCACTCATTTGGCTCCTATGTTAATTATTCATTTTAATAATTAATTAGCCTGGCATGTTACGTTAATTATTTGGGTGTTAATTATTTGCATCTATATTAATGTGTTAATTCTTGATTTGACATCCTACATTAATTAATTAGCATGTTGGCCTATTTTAATTACTTGGCAACCATTTGGCATTGTGAGTTAATTATTTGCATCTCGTTAATTATTTGGCACCCATTTGACCTCTTGTTTTAATTACTCTTGTGTTAATTATTCTCATGTATTAATTAATTAATCAGTATCCTGCATGCATACTGCAATCATTATTTGGCATCCATTTGGCTCCTGTGTTAATTATTTGCATTTTGGCCTACTTTAATTACTTGGCACCCATTTGGTATTCTGCATTATGAGTTAATTATTTGCATCTGCATTAATTAATTAGTCTCATTTTAATTATTTGGCACCCATTTGACATTCGTGTTAATAATTATTCATTTGACATTCTGCATTAATTAATTAGTCTGACATCATGGGTTAATTAACGGGTCTGCATTGATTAATTATTATTTTGCATAATTATTTTGCAAATTTTGCATCTTGCTGCCATGATTAATTATTTTTCAAATTTTGCATTCTGCTGCCTTAATTAATTATTTTGCATCCTACTATTTTAATTAATTATTTTGTATCTTGCGGCCTTAGTTAATTATTTTGCATCTTGCTGCTTTAATTAATTATTTTGCATCCTGCCTTAATTAATTAATTTGCATCCTGCTGTCTTAAATAATTATTCTGCATCCTGAAATCTTGCATTATTTTTGCATCCTTCTTATATCATCTCTGTATTTATTTTATCTGTATTGTTTTATCTCAACATATTACCTTAAAGTATTTCTCAAATTTCACAAATGTTTTGTCATATTTATTTTCCAATTTAAATATAACAATCTTATTCTTTTATGGATTTTATAATTTAAATTTCATGAATACATGAAATTTCTCAATTTGAAATTTAATTAATAGATCGTCTTTAAAATTATAAACACATTTCATATTTTAAATGGGACTGAGTAGTGTTTTCTTTGAATTTATTAATTCTTAGATACATGAAATTTCTCAATAGACACCTATGATGGAGATTAAAATATCAAAGTTTGGTATTTTAATATTCTTGAGTTGAATATAAAAATATATATTTTAAAACAAAAATAAACTTCATTTTTCTAATGGCTCTTATGCCACCCATAATTATCAATTCATGCTTAGGTTTTATTTTCTTCGATCTGAATTGATAACCATGAGACATTTATAAAAAAAACCTAAATAAAAAACTTTGTTTTGTGAAACCGTATAATTTTGTTTAAAAGATAAAATTGGGTAACCATTTTAGGGTTGTTGTAGGGTGCTAACACATTTCCTACACACAACCGACTCTCGAACTTAAAATCCCATGAATTTACGTAAACATCTTTTTTATTTTTTTTCTTTGGGTGACCAATCACACCTTAATATGGTTGGTGACAACTCCAAAACTATTTACTTATTGAAATTAAATAAACGATGGAGGTCGGCCACTCCGCGTAGCGATCACGTCGCAACAACTTGGCGACTCCACTGGAGACTTAAAAAATGTGTAAGAGAGTCGAGCCAGTACATTTTTATCTTTTATTCTTATTATATTATAATCTGTTGGTTCACTTAATTATTTTTTTATTTGATCATATGTAATATTTTGTACTATGTTATTGGTATATTTTTTTATATGTCATAATGTATTTACATTCACTCACAAGCCCTCTACCCGAGCTACAACCTTATAGGACTAGAATTGGGGATGGAGTAGTGTTGACCTTCGAGGGGTTTCGACTCCCGTGTAGGCACATGAAAAACCCTCGCTCAGATTAATTCTTTTGTTATTTCTTAAATAACATTAGAATAAGTTTGAGGGCCTTTTCCTTCTAGAAGTTTAGATGATACCAACACCATGTCATTTTCTTTTTGGCATATTTTATCCAAAAATCAAAGTGTGTAAATTATTATAATTTTTTTTAAACAAAGTTTCAAATTTTTATAAAATTTGAAATCATACATATTTCCTTTGTTTTTTTTAGAAAGGGGTTTAATCATAGTATTTTCTACAATATTTTTTTAAAAAAACAAAATTTTGATTTAAGTTATTATTTATTTTGATTTGTTTGCAATTGGTCTTTGGTTTCAACCATAAGGAGAGTCGTGTCTACTTTGTTGAGGTACATGAAAACTTTTGATTTACTAAAATTAAATAATTAAAAATAATAATAATAAAAATTTGAGGATAGCATAAACAATTCTTCTTAAGTATCAGTACTATCCAAGTGTCAGCTCTCTTTTACACAAAATGATTTGGCAAAACTAAAAATGATTTGGGAGACATTGACAGCTCAATGAAGATTCATGTTTTTGAAGAAGTATGGACATATAGCAGAGTTGATGTACATACCGGTGAATCATTTTGCTTTAAAAGCCATAATTAATTTTTGGGATCCAACATATAATTGTTTCACATTTGAGTCGTGTGATTTACTGTCAACCATAGAAGAATATCAAGCTATGCTTAGCATGCCTCAAACGGAAAGGAAAATTGTTTATTTCTTTAACCCTAAGCAAACAACAAAAAGGACTTTGTCAAACATTTTAGAAACCGTCCATGCCATAGAAATTCAAAAACATATAAAAGTTAAGGGTGGGGAAGAGAATGTGTCATTTGACTATCTAATAAAGATGACACAAACTTACATTGATGAAGACAAAGGTCTTACTCTCTTGGCATTGTTCATTTATGGAGCAGTGATTTTTCCTAAAGCAGAAGATTATGTCGATGGAAAAGTGATCAGATTATTTTTTGAAATAAAATGAGGAGCCGGTCCTATTATACCTATATTGGCTAAAACTTTTCGATCCCTTAACTTCTGTAGAAATAAAGTGGCAGGAAAATTGAATTGTTGTGTTCGTTTATTATATATTTGGATAGACAACCATATCAAATTTTCGGTAGAGTTTAGGTGTCCAAGGTTAGAATTCAGTAGCCAATGGAACTTAATGCGAAACACAGTTAGTGAGTTTGGTATGGCGGTTTGGGACCCAACATATCGAAAGAAGGAGACTTGGGTGTCTTTCTTTTCAACATTGAGTTCTGAAAATGTCATATGGAAGGCTCAATGAATGCCTTTGAAGGCAGTGATTTATAGATGTGGAGATTTTCATAGTGTGCCTTTGTTGGGATCATGATAAGGTGTTAACTATACACCATTGTTAGTTTTGCGTCAGGTGTGGCTCAAACAGTTTATACCACCAACTCATAATCTACAAGACTATGACTTTTCATATAATCTTGAAGACTATCAAGGAAAAAAACATCGAGCAGTATGTGCATGGAAGTCTGTGAGGAAGATAAAAGACAAAGGACACTAAGAAGGGGTTACTAGTGGATATGAGGCATGGCAGACAAATGGAAGGAAGAATGTAATATATACCTTAAGGGAGGTAGTTGAAAGGTAGAAGAGACGACCTCTGAACAACCGGACCAGTAGGTTGAGAAGACCATTAAATTAGAAAAGAAAAATCGATTGTTAGAGCAAGAGAATGAGAAACTTCGAAAGGAGACGAGCCAATGGATGGATCATGCGACTATTTTGCAGAAAGAGCTTGAAAAGACCAAGAGTTTCTTAAAAAATTAAGATAAGTTAGAAAAGAATCTTGAGGTGTTAGATAAAGAGATGAGGCGAATGAATAAAGCGAATAGAAGCTTGAAAAATGAAAAGACAATATTACAGAGAACAGTAGAATCGCAAGATGAATATATTAAAGATTTAGAAAGTAGGAAGGAATATTCTCTCGAGCTTGTCAATGATTTGAATACATCAATTGGTAAACGGGAAGCACATATAGTAGATTTGGAAGTACACAATCATTCTCTATGCCAAACTGTTGATAGCCTACATGTGAAGATGGTTGAGCACTCTGAAGAGTATAAGATACTAAAAAATTATGCTGATTCCTTACACTATCAACTTACTGCATTTCAAAATTCAAGTGAGAGGATAGTGCAAGAATAAGAATTATTGAAGACAGATTACATGCAAATGAAGGTTGATTATGATTTGCAAAGGAGAGATTTTCAAGCATTAGTTGAACGTGTAGATCAAACAATTGGATTTCTCAGAATAGTGTCTAGAAGAGCAAATGGTTTTGCAGAATGGACAGCTGATTTATGGATTAATTTTTTCTCAATACAACCTCATGCAGATGATCTGAATAGATTCTTAAAGATGATATGCAGAGAACTTGGGCATTTTGGTCGTTTTCATTAAGCTGTTTATTTTGCTATTATGAGCAATGAGAGTTGTTGTTATTGCATTTCGTTTATTATTATTATTATTAGTATTATTTTTATTTTAGTTTGATTTTTATTCTGTCAAGTTTATATTTCGTGTGGATTTATTGTATTTGAATTTATTATTTAATAAAAAAAATTATCTCTCTTTTTTTCTTTCCTCTTTGGTCTTCAAAGTTTTCAAAATAATCAAAGGAAAACATAGCTCGTCCTACTCCAATTCGCCATCCTTACAATACGCGGCATAAAAGTCGAATCATGGAAGAACAGGGTAGAGACATGGATAAAATGAGGCAAGATATTAATAATCTTGGGGAACAAGTTTCAAAAATACTGGAATTGCTTTCAGCAGGAAAAGGGAAAGTTGTGGTAGAAACAGCACAATCAAGCAATCCAGTTCAAGACACCGATGATCTCATTTATCCCCTAGGATTTACGCCACGCCACATGAATGTTCCACAGTCTCAAACCACTCAACACTATGTTGCTATGAATCCGCTTTTTGCTGTTCCACCTCATGTCCCAAATATAGAACAATTGGAAGCTAAAATTCAAGACATGGGATAAAATGAGAACACTCCGGCTAAGCAAAAACTAGTCGTTTTGGAAGAAAGGTTGCGAGCAATTGAAGGGACTGACGTTTATGGAAATATAGATGCAACATAGTTGTGCTTAGTGCCAGACTTGATCATTCCAGCAAAGTTTAAAGTTCTGATGTTTAACAAATATGATGGATCATCATGTCCAAGGAGTCATCTTATAATGTATTTGTAGAAAGATGGCAGCGCATATTGGTAATGATAAATTGTTGATCCATTGCTTTCAGGACAGATTGACTGGTCCAGCTACTCGATGGTATATTCAATTAGATAATGCACACATTCATGTTTGGAAGGATTTGGCCGATGCATTTCTAAAGCAATACAAACATAATATTGATATGGCTCCAAATCGTTTAGACTTGCAACTGATGGAGAAGAAGAGTTCAGAAAGCTTTAAAGAATATGCTCAACGATGGAGAAATATGGCCGTAGAGGTTCAGCCACCATTAACAAACAAAAAAATGACATCTATGTTTATGAATACTTTGCGGGCATCGTTCTATGATCGAATGATTGGTAATGCTACAACCAATTTTTCTAACATTATTGTTATTGGTGAAAGAATTGAATATGGGATAAAGCACGGGAGGTTAATAGAGACTTCAGTTGAGTATGGTGGATTAAAGAAAGGAACAACATCTAAGAATAAAGAAGGTGAGGTTCATGCAATTGGTTTTCCTAATTCAGGGAACCACAAATCGACTTTTGGCCAAAGAAAACATGACCAAAATTTTCCTTCATATAAACAATGTTACTCATATCCCTTATAACAATTATGTACCAGCTCACTCTCTCTCTAGAGCCCCAAAACCTGTTAATTCAAACTCTTCTCGACAATTTGTACAAGGTCAGGGTAGCAAGACCAATTCAGAAACATGGCAATTTGATCCAATTCCCATGACATATACAGAGCTTTTACCTCAGCTAATTCAGAATCGACAGTTAGCTCATATCCCAATAAATCCTATACAACCTCCTTATCCAAAATGATATGATTCAAATGCTCGATGTGATTATCATGTCGGAGGAGCGAGACACTGAACTGAAAATTGTTTAGCTTTGAAAAGGAAGGTGCAATCTTTAATTAATGTTGGATGGTTAAGCTTCAAAAAAGCTGGTGAGAAGCCGGATGTCAACAACAATCCACTTCCTAATAATGAAAATTCAAAAGTGAACGTTGTAGATTGCTTTGTTGAAAAGTGTAAAAATGAAGTTCATGAGATAGTGATGCCTATTGAAACACTTTTTGAAAGTCTTTTTGAAGCAAGATATGTTAATTTGGAATATTTAGATCCCAACATAAGATACGAAGAATACAATGAAAGCAGACATTGTATATTCCATCAAAGAGTTGCAGGCCACGTTATCCAACAGTGATGTAAATTTAGATCTAAAGTACAACAATTTATGGATTCAAAGATACTCACGATATACGAAGGACAAGTAAAAGATTAGATGAAAGACAATAAAATATGTGCATTAATGGATGAAGTTGAAAAAAAGGAAAATTCCTTTCTACCAAGGCCTTTGACAGTCTTTTATCAAGAAAGTCGTAATAAGTCAACTTCCTGCAATCCTAAACAACTCACTATCCAAGTACCGAGTCCTTTCAAATTTAAGGATCTGAAAGCAGTGCCATGACGGTATGATTGCCAAGTCATTACAAGTCCTTCAGTTGATAATATTACAGGAATCAGCGGGATATCTCGAAGTGGAAGATGTTATAAACCAGATAATTTAATAGCTCCTTCAGGTAGTTTGACACTGGGGAAAGGGAGGAAAAATGAGAAAAGAAATGTGAATGAACATGACAAAGAGTAAGATGTAGAGATGCCTATCATAGGAAAAGATATAGAATGCAAAAAACCTGTTACGGATGAGGAAGCAAACGAATTCTTGAAAATAGTAAAACAAAGTGAGTATAAAATCATAGAGCAAATGCATCATACTCCAGCTCGAATTTCTTTATTATCTTTGTTTTTGAATTCAGAGCCTCATTGCAAAGTGCTATTAGATATTTTGAACAAGGCACATGTTGGACATAGCATTTCAGTGGAAAAGTTCAGTGGAATTATTGGAAACATTACGTCTTTAAATTCCATAGTCTTCACGGATGATGAAATTCCTCCTGAAGGTTTAGGTCATATAAAAGCACTTCATATTCAAGTGAAGTGCAAGGACAATGTCATAGCGAGAGTTTTAGTGGATAATGGTTCAGCTCTTAATATAATGCCTAAATCTACACTACTGAAGCTTTCAGTGGACACGTCATACATAAAATCAGGCACTATGGTTGTGAGAGCTTCGATGGGTCACGAAGAGAAGTAATTGGTAACATTGAATTACCAATCAAAATTGGCCCATGTACTTTCAATATAGTCTTTCAAGTCATGGAAATAACACCTACTTACAGTTTTTTGTTAGGACGTCCTTGGATTCACTTTGCAGGAGTGGTGCCATCCACGTTGCATCAAAAATTGAAATTTATTGTTGGGAGTAAGATGATTTGTTTGATGGGAGACGAAGATTTCCTTATAACATAACCAATATTAATCCCATATGTTGAGGCAGCAGAGGAAGCATTAGAGTGTTCTTTTCGATCATTTGAAATTGCTCATGCAACTATGGTGGAAGCAGCTGCAGAGGAAGTAATAAAGTCACACAGGCCAAAAATGGAAGTTATGACCACTAGATTGATGAGAGGTGGAGGACATTCTTTGAATCAAAGCTTAGAAACACCTCTAAACACACCAATCAATGATGGGAGATTTGGTTTGGACTATATGCCATCCGTATATGATAAGATTAGGCTTCAAGAAGAAAAGAAGAAAAAGCGTTTGGCAAAGCAAGAGATGAGGGAGTTTGATCCAAGCCTAAAATTTATACCAGCATTATATGATACTTTCAAGAGTGCTGGTATAAGTTACTCATCACATGACTGTGATTCAAAGGATTCTTTGTTAACGAAGATGGAAAGTTTATTAATTCTAGCAGTGGCACAAGAAGCATCATTTGAAGGTGAAACAGTTTATGCATGTCCACCTGATTTTGAACTTAACGATTGGGATGTTGTAGATCTACCTACATTTTCAGAATATTTTTAAGAGTAATGATTAAACTTTTGTTTGTCAAATTTCTTTAATTTTCTAGTGGCTCTACCTAAGGCCACAATATTTTATTTGCTTTACAACGTGAATGTACATTTTTTTTTGTTATTTAATGAAATCTTCGCATTTTTCTTTCATTCTTTCTAATTTCTTCTCCTCTCTGCTATCTTTCTTGTGTTTTGAAAACTAAACACAAAAGTCCAAACCTTTTCATAGACAACATTCATAAGAACGAAGATGTTAGTAATTCCAGTTCTACCCTTGATACCTTAATATACACTATGGAATCTGACAAAGAGAGTGACGATGAAGATGCCGAGGGAATATCCTCATAACTGTTAAGATTAGTAGAAGAAGAAGATAAGGTCCTAGGTCCTTACCAAGAGCTAGTTGAAGTAATCAATTTGGGTTCTCAAGAGGAATCAAAACAGGTAAAAATTGGCACATCAATGACCAATAAAACTTGAAAAAAATAATCAATTTGTTACGTGAGTACCCAGATATTTTTGCTTGGAGTTATCAGGATATGTCGGGGTTAAATACGGATATTGTAGTACATCGTGTTCCTTTGAAGCCAGAATGCCACCCAGTAAGACAAAAGCTACGTAAAATGAAGTCTGGTGTATTAATTAAAATAAAAGAGGAAGTACAGAAACAAATTGAAGTAGGGTTCCTTACAGTCTCCAAATATCCTGAATGGGTGGCAAACATTGTTCCAGTACCCAAAAAAAACTGAAAAGTGAGAATGTGTGTGGACTATAGATATTAAAATCGAGCCAGTCCAAAAGAGAACTTCCCTTTACCTCATATCTATTGGGATTTATGTCCTAAAACTCGTAGATTGTAAATATAATCCATTGACCGTTATTAATAAAGTGTTATTATTGTAATAATTGTTATTGATTAAATTATTAGTTTTGTCTTAATAACCCAAATCCAATAAATTAACATCCTAAGCTGTTTAATGAGTCTTGAACAGTATGTAGAGACATACCTAGATGAATGTTCAAGATCAGTTTAAAGGGTCTATAGTAGAGGGCTAAGGTTGGGTACCTTATCCTAGTAACACTATTGATACGACTCACTTTGTATTTGATACAAACGCAGTGATCCATCGCATTCGTGTAGTTAACATGTGAGTGAGGGTATTCTATTCAATGAGTTTGCATAAGACCGGACCGCGAAATAGTAACCACTAGATGTAACTTCGTTAACTAGTCAAGATTCTATATCACTAGGATGACCTAGGTAACTTAGTCTTAATCCTGAGTGTGTTATGAACTCCTGTTCGCGAGGGATTGTCCTTTGATTTATACGGGTGAGAGTGGCCAAATCGCCGACTCAATAAGCTTATCATTTTGGGGACAAGACCGAGTGGGGAGCTGGAAATATAATTACACAAGATGGAATTCACTCCTTTTCTACTTTAAGGTAAGTAGATAAGTGTTCCATTAAATGGTGTCTCCAGGTCTTGAATAAAGGGCCCTGTCCTCTCTATGGCACGAGAGAAGTTTCTGTTTATTGGTAGGACCATAAACAGGTTGTTCATTGGAGGAGCATTGGTATTTAAGGATTAAAGGTAATCCAGGGGTAAAACGGTAAATTGACCCAGCTGGTGTTACGAACAATTGTGAAGGACTAACTTACTGGTATTGGTCTATATCCATAGACACAAAAATATATCTTCAGTGAGAAGAGTTCAGCTGTGTGTCATTAGTGGAGTGTACACACAGTTAACGAATATTGATTAATGTGGTTAATGAGTTTAGCCAATTAATCTCAGATCATTGTAGCTTCTGATCTGTAAGTCCATTAGATCCCCTTCTTAACTCGTAAAGGGTAATGAGATTTATTTATATTGTTTGTAATTTGAAGTGTTCAAAATTACTTTGGGAATTAGTTTAATGTATAGTGATACATTATAATATAAAGTTTGCAAAACTTTATTATATAAATTTAATTTTGGATATGATTCAAAATTAATTTATGAGAGATAAAACATTTGAATAAGTTCAAATATTAATTTAATGTGAATTGGATTCATATTAAAATTATTGGTTATGAGATAAACTTATATTTGAATATGATTCAAATTTAATTTAAGTTAAATATAATATATTTAATTTAGATATCAATTAATTGGGAAATTAATTAATAATTTAGTTTTATTTAACTAAATTTGATTTAATTAAATTTATAAACTAATATTGGAGAGATATTCATTCAAATAAGATTTGAATGAAATATTAATTAAATATGATTTAATTAATTATATTACTATAATTCTATAAGATATTGAAGAGATATTTATTCAAATAAGATTTGAATGAAATATTAATTAAATATGATTTAATTAATTATTAACTAATTTATTAATTGTTAATTAATTAGTAGAATTGATAATAGAATCTCATGATTCCCTCATACTCATTTTCCTATTCCAATAAGGAAAGAGAGTTATAAATATCTAGAAGAAAACAGTTTTCTTAAAACTAAATTCATTAAGAAGAAAAAAACCAAGACTTTTTCTCTCTGCAAAAAGAAAGAGTTTCTCTAAATCTTTTTCCTATCGCAATTGGTTCCCACAAACCAATCTCATCCCAGAGGATAAGAAGGTCTCCGACGGGTGGTGTCCCTAATTCGGTGATTTGTAGATTCAGAGACGTCATCGAAAGTAAGTTCTCTGTATCCTTTAATTTAAAAGCATGCTTAGTTTTTATTTAGAATTTTTATTTTAAAATTTTGTCAATGTACTGGTATTTTAAGATTCCCAAATTAATTTGAGAAACGGTTCTTTAAATTCTTCATGGATGGTTTTTCAGGATATAATCAAATCAAAATGGCTGAATAAGATAGAGAAAAAACAACATTAATTACCCTTTGGGGAACATTCTGCTACAAAGTAATACCTTTTGGTTTGAAAAATGTCGGGGCAACATATCAGCAAGCAAAGGTTACACTTTTTCATGATATGATACATAAGGAAATAGAGGTGTATGTTGATGATATGATTGCAAAATCCAAGGCAAATGAAGATCATACAACTATACTCCAAAAATTATTTGATCGGTTGAGAAAGTATCAATTGAAATCAATTCCATCCAAATGTACATTTGGGGCAACTTTGGGAAAACTGTTGGGATTCATTGTCAGTGAAGAAGAGATCAAAGTAGACCCAGATAAAGTGAAGGCTATCATGGAAATGCCATCCCCTAAAACAGAAAAAGAAGTTTGAGGTTTTCTTGGAAGATTGAACTACATATGTAGATTTATTTCGCATTGGACACCAACATGCGAACCAATCTTCAAGCTTTTATGTAAAAACAATCCAGGAAAATGGAATGAGGATTGTGAAGAAGCTTTCAACAAATTAAGCAGTATTTGCAGAGCCCACCTGTATTGATACCTCCAGCTCCAGGGCGATCATTAATCCTATACTTGACAATATTAGAAGGTTCTATGGGTGGTGTTCAAGGACAATATGAATTATCAGGGAAGAAAGAACACTCTATTTATTATTTGAGCAAAAATTCACCGATTATGAGTCAAAATACTCAATGTTAGAGCGAACTTGTTGTGCTTTGGTATGGACTGCTCACAGTTTGAGGCAATATATGTTATATCATACAACATGGCTTATTTCAAAAATGGATCCAATAAAATACATTTTTGAGAAACCGTCATTATCTGGGATGAAGGAATGGAATTCCCATAGCGGAAGCGTGTGAACGCTGTGCAAAGGAAATTCAACTTGAAACACAGAGAAAACACCTAAACATGCTTCTATGGTGGAAAAGAAGAAAAGAAAACTAAACTTTGTAGAACCTCCTATGAATTCTCGAATCTCCCAAAGAACACCACGAGGAGAACACCACTAAGTCTTCCTTGTTATCCTCAAGATAGAAAAAAAAACAACAGAGAGTTTATGGGGCTTCTGGGTTTTTCTTTTGTTTAAAAGGAAAAATATTTGCAAAGAGATTTTTTCTTCTTGGAAGCAATAGATCGTCAGAAAAAAAAAACTCATCCAGAGAAGATTGCATCCATTCTTCTATATCTTAACCAAAAGATATGAAGAGAGATGGAGGGGGAAGTTATCAAATAACTTCCTCCCTC
>CM046890.1:1999594-2132036 GCA_025688845.1 Cucumis hystrix
ATTAAATTAATCACTGTTCATTAACTATCAGTCATTCCACTAAAGACCAATAGTTGCACTCTTCTTACTGTAGATATATTTTTGTGTCCATTAGATATAACCAATCAACAGTGCAATGACCCTTCACAAATTGCTCATAAGTACAGCTAGGCCAAAAAATTACCGTTTTGCCCCTGTAGTTACATCTAACTCCTTAAGTACCACCAATTCCTCTAATGAACAATAGTTATAGTCCCACTATAACTAAACTCCTCTCGGCTCAAGAGAGGGTGTGGCGCCACATTGTTCAAGCCTTGGAATCAGCCCTTAAGAGAGCAATTTCTCTACTTACTCTATCTATAGAGAAGGAGTGAATTCCTTCTTGTGTAATTGTGTTCCCAGCTCCCTAATCAAACGAATCCCCAAAATGGTAGGTCTATTGAGTCGGCGATATAGGCCACTCTCACCCATGCAAATCAAAGGACTGCCTTCATAGGCAGGAGTTCACAACTCACTCAGGATTCAGGTCAAGTCACCTATGGTCATCTTGGTGAAATGTAGTCTCAACTAGTAACGGTGTTAATAAGAGAGACTATTCATTTCATGGTCCAATCTTATACAAACTCTTTGTATAGAATACCCCTGCTCTAATGTCTCGACATGAATGATTAGGATCAAATCATTTGTAGCACTTTAGAACAATTGTAACAACTACAAAGCAGGCCGTATTCGTAGTGTCATCAGGATAAGGTATCCAGCCTTATCCATCTACTACAGACCATTTAGGTTATCATTTAAACATGATCCACTTGTATGTCTCCACATACATGTTTATGTTACATAAGATAACCTTGGATGTTAGTTTATGGGTTTTGTGGGTTAATGCAACTAAATGTCAAATAAAATAACACACTTTATTTTATTAGATAAATAAAATGTTTGTATAATATATACAATTACAAACTACAAGACCACAAGATTTAGGACATCAATCCCAACATGGGAGGATTACAAAATGGCAAGTATTGTTGTCAGAGTTTGATATTATTTATGTTACTAAAAAACAATAAAGAGAAGTGCACTTGTTAATCATTTAGCTGCCCAACCAGTAGCAGATTACTAGCCAATGAGGGTTGATTTCCCTTATGAAAACATATTTCTAGTTGAAAAAGATGCTACAGATCATGAGACGTGGATTATGCTTTTTGATGGTGCCTCAAATGAGTTGGGACATGGGCTTGGAGTTGTACTAATTTCCCCAGAAGGAAAGGTATTTCCCCTAACGGCTAAGTTATGTTTTGAATGCACTCACAATATCGTTGAATATGAAGTCTGTTTTATGGGACTTCAAGCAGCATGCGACATGAGTATTAAAAAGTTGAAAATTTTGGGTGATTCAATGCTAGTAATACATCAAGTCAAGGAAGAATGAGAAACAAGAGATGTTAAATTAGTGCCTTACAGCCAATACGTTGCAAAATTATCTCAAAATTTTGAGAAAATTTCATTTGATCATATTCATAGGGAAGTCAATCGAATGACATATGCATTAGCCACCCTGGCAGTGATGTTTAATCTTAACCTTAAGTGTGAACTTTACCAATCCAAATTACAAAGCGAAATGCGTCGGCATATTGCATGAATATTGAAAACGATAATAAGCCATGGTATTTTAACATTAAGCAATACATAAAGTATAGAGAATATCCATATGGAGCTTCAGAGAATGACAAGTGCACAATAAGAAGGTTGGCCATGAACTTTTTCTTAAGTGTTGAAGTTCTTTATAAAAGAAACCATGATATAATAGCTCCTTCGGTGTGTTGATGTGGAAGAAGCAAAACAAATTATGACAGAAATCCATGAAGAAATATGTGGAACACATGCTAATAGACATATGATGGCTAGACAAATACATAGATCTGGTTATTATTGGACAACGATGGAATCAGACTGCATAAAATATGCAAGGGAATGTAAAAAGTGTCAAATTTATATGGATAAGATCCGTGCAGTAACAACTTCATTGCATGTCTTGTCAGCACCCTGGCCCTTTTCTTTGTGGGGATCGGATGTTATTGGGCTCATTGATCCTAAAGTCTCAAATGGTCATCGTTTTATTCTTGTGGTCATTGATTACATCACTAAATGGATAGAGGCGGCATCTTACTGCAACGTTAAAAGAGGAGTGGTGCTCAAGTTTATCAAGAAAGAGTTGATCTGTAGTTATGGTCTCCCGGAGGGTATTACTACAAATAATGTCAAGAACCTTAATAACAAAATGATGGACGAACTTTGTGAGCAATTCAAGATCAGTCACAGAAATTTGACTCCATATCGCCTCAAGATGAATGGGACAGTTGAGGCAGCCAACAAAAATATTAAAAGAATCATTGAGAAGATGACAACAACATGGGCATGAAATTTTACCGTTTGCACTGCATGGATATCGCACATCAGTTCGTACTTCAACAGGGGCAACACCATTTTCTTTGGTTTATGGTATGGAAGTTTAGAAGTTGAGATACCTTCATTGAGAGTTCTCATGGAAGCTAAGATAGATGAAGCTGAATGGATACGAGGTCGTTATGAGCAATTGAATTTTGTTGAAGAAAAACGTTTGGCAGAATTAAGTCATGGACAACTTTACCAAAGAAGACTAATGTGTGCATACAATAAAAAAGTGTACCCTCAAAGTTTTCGAGAAGGAGCTTTGATGTTAAAAAGGATACTTTCATTTCAAAAGGATCATTGAGAAAAATGGACTCCTAATTATGAAGTTCCGTTCGTGGTGAAAAAATCTTTTTCAGGAGGAGCTTTGCTTTTAACTAATATGGATGACGTTGAGTTAAAAAATCCTGTGAATTCAAATTATGTTCGAAGATGTTATGCGTGAGGCCTTTTCATAAAAAGTTTCGTAGTGTTGAAAGAAGTCAGGGGTATTTCAAAAACTTACATTTAGTTCTTAGAATGTTATTTTCATATGTATAAACTTCCCCTTACCTCCTCTCTTTGTACTCCTATTCCAAGAATCATTTTCATTTCTTATCATATTTATCAAAGATTTGTTTATTTGTCAATCTTTTCTTTCATCCTTTTTGAAATGTCATCAAATTATAGTAAACATCAATTATTCATCAGTCCATTATTCTATCTATTATTAATTAACAAAGATTCAGTACAACTTATTGTATTTGCAAACCAAGTAAAAGATATGATTTTCTCTTGTTAAGACTTAAGAAAATATAGGTGTTTACAAGTCCATACATATTTCTCTATGATTGTGAGTTGCTGCAATTGGAAGTCTACATCCTAAAGGATTCACGTTTTGGGAAGTCCAAGACTAAAACAACATTATGTCTTTACAACATAGTGCAGTCTTTCGCAGTTTGGATTCGTTTGTTTGATACGAAGAGTGGCGAGTTTGACAGCTTAAAAAGTTCTCGTGATATATGTCTTATTCTATCGTATGACGACCATACTGATAAATTGTTAATGGTATTGGTAAAATGGAGTAGTGAGCTATTTATTTCTTTGAAAAGCATAATATTTTCAAATTAAATTTCAACTCGGTTTAAAAGAAGGATGAGTTCACTTTATCAAATCTAGCCCTAGTGCTATTGATATTTTAAAAAAAAAAAATTGGTTAAATAGAGCCCAGATCTGAAGCTGAGGCCGAAGACTGTCTATCAGGTCCTTTCCCTTATCAAACCTAGTCCTAAAGCTAAGGTTGATGTTTTTCAAATTTGGTTAAATCGAGTTCAGATCTGAAGCTGAGGCCGAAACCTGTCTATCAGATCCATCATTTATCAGACTTAGCTTTGGAGATAAGGCTGATATCCTTTTCATTTGATAGTCTTTTTTTCTTTCTTCCTATCTCTCTCTAAAACTAAAAAAATTTGACCCAAATACCTTATCTATTTTCTTTGTCCACCTTTAAATATTTTCAGAATGGACAAGGGGAAAAACTGTAGATACTGTATTTTGTCCTACATTTTTCATTTTTCATTTATTTATTTATTTGTTTTTTTAAAGAATTTCAATTTCAATTTCAATTTCAATTTTAAATTTTAAAATTTATATTTATATTTTAAAAAAAAAACAAAAACATATTTAAAAATAAAAATAAAAATAAAAAGGTTGTTTCCCTTCCCTATATTTTCTCAACCATCCCCCTATTTTTATTTTCCTTCGTCACCACGCTCATACTTTCCTAATCTCCCACTTTCTCCCACTTTCTCCCACTCTCTCACTTTTCCCACTCTCCCACTTTCTATCTGTAATCTTTCACTCTACTTCACTTACTAATCTAAACATAAACGATCAACTTTGCCTTAAACCTTGGCCTATAAAAAGAGAAGGAGAAGATTCTTTATGGGGGAGATTTTTAGAGGAAAGGTACACGTAAAAAAAGAAATCTTTTCATATGTTTGTAATTTGGGAAGAGATTGAGAGGATCATTTGGGTGTTGTGTTAATTATTCATTTGAATCACTCATTTAGCTCCTATGTTAATTATTAATTTGATTAATTAATTAGCATCATGTCATGTTGTGTTAATTATTTGGCTGCTTTGTTAATTATTTGCATCTGTATTAATGTGTTAATTCTTCATTTGGCATCATGCATTAATTAATTAGCATATTGGCCTATTTTAATTACTTGACACCCATTTGACATTCTACATGATGAGTTAATTATTTGCATCTCAATTAATTAATTAACCTCTTTTAATTATTTGGCACCCATTTGATCGCGTGTTAATAATTATTCATTTGGCATTCTGCATTAATTAATTAGTCTGACATCATGGGTTAATTAACTGGTCTACATTAATTAATTATTATTTTGCATTCTGCTACCTTAATTAATTATTGAAAGATTTAGAAAAAAGCCCTAAATTTAATACGAAATTTCACAAATGTCCTAAACTAAAATTTATTTTCTTAATTAAGATTTCGTATATTTTTAAGACAATTTTAACATTATTTTCATTATTTATTATATATGATTTTCGAAATTAATTTCAAATTATTTCTTTATTCATGTTAAGGACAAATTTATTAGATAAATGATAACTTCCTTATTTATGCTACTAATTAATGTATGATTTTATTATGGAAATAGTTTATTTTTTAATATAAAATGAAAATTTTCTAATATAGAATAATGTAATAATTAAATATAAAATTATATAACTATTTTCATCACCTTATTACGAATCTTAGAAATTTCTTCCGACGTCGGCAAGGAGTTCTTCATCCTTTCTTCTGTGATTTGTCACATATATACTACTGCATATATTCAATAATACATACACATATTCTTGTTTTATGTTTTGTGATTTTTTCTTATTGCGTATATATACCAATATATACACATATTATATATCCATTCGGTATTTTTTTTATTTCTTACATATATGCTACTGAATAATTCATTTATGTTTTGTGATTTTTTAAATATATATTATTGCATATATTCAATAATACATACACATTTTATTTTTCATGTTTTGTGATTTTTTTTTACTGCACATATATACCACTGTATATATAGATTATGCATCTGATCAGTATTTTTTTTAATTCTTACATATATACTACTGCATAATACATATATTTTCTGTGATTTGTTACATATGTACTACTTCATACATTCAATAATACATAAATGATGTTATTTTCAATATACTCAATATACCCTAATGTATTTCAAATACAAAATATAAATTCTTACTAACCTTAAATTTTTGGCAAATTTTTTCGAAAGATCACTATACCAGTGAGCCACCAATATTCTTCTTCTTCATCGTTTATACTTTCACCAATCTTCTATTATTCGACGTCTTTTATAAAGAAAATGGAATTAATATTCAACATATTCGAAGAATGAAACTTTTACCTTTTTTATAAAAAAAAATTCTAAACCGTAACCCACATCCCTAATTGCTCTCCTTGTTGGTCCACCTTCTATAAACAAATTGATATAAGAACATTTCATTTATAAAATATACACTGTATTATTCAATATATACTATACTTAGGTGGAATATATTGAAAACAATGCAAAATGAAAGAAAGAATGGATGGAGTGAGATATTAGAAAGTGAGAGAGAGATCTAGGGAATATTTTTTTTAACAAAATAACCAAAATAAAAATAATTAAAGAAAATTTTTTATTATAATATTACCATAATAGAATTATTCACTTACCATATTTACATAGAATATCTAATAAATACAAATATTAATCATGGTCCACTTTCCTTTTTCTTTTTTCTATTTTTTTAATATATTATTAATAATAAATATGGGTAATTAGTCATTTGGACCTTATATTTGTGTAAAATATTAGTCAATTTAGAACATTTCTGAAAAATTTGAGAAATTTAGATCAATCTTGTAATATAGTAATACAATTTTAGGCTATACGAGTTAAAAACCCTTAATTATTTTGCATCATGCTGTCTTAATTAATTATTTTGCATCTTGCTGCCTTAATTAATTACTTTGCATCTTGCCGCCTTAATTAATTATTTTGTATTCTGCTGCCTTAATTAATTATTTTCATCCTGCTGCCTTACTTAATTATTTTGCATACTGCTGCCCTAATTAATTATTTTGCATCCTGGAATCTTGCATTATTTTTGCATCCTTCTTATATAATCTTTGTATTTATTTTATGTATTTATTTTATCTGTATTATTTTATCTCAACATATTACCTGAAAGTATTTCTCAAATTTCACAATGTTTTGTCATTATTATTATTTATTTTCCAATTTAAATATGAAAATCTTGTTTTTTTTATAGATTTTATAATTTAAATTCCATGAATACATGAAATTTCTCAATTTGAAATTTAATTAATAGATTGTCTTTAAAATTATAAACACGTTTAATATTTTAAATGGGACTGAGTAGTGTTTTCTATGAATTTATTAATTCTTAGATACATGAAATTTTTCAATAGACACCTATGATGGAGATTAAAATATCAAAGTTTGGCATTTTAATATTTTTGAGTTGATTATAAAAAAATATCTTTTAAAACAAAAATAAACTTCATTTTTCTAATGGCTCCTATGTCATCCATAATTATCAATTCATGCTTAGGTTTTATTTTCTTCAATGTGAATTGATAACCATGGGGCATTTAAAAAAATCTAAATAAACAACTTTGTTTTGTCAACCTCTATAATTTAGTTTAAAAGATAAAATTGAGTAATCATTTTATGGGTGTTGTAGGGTGCTAACACCTTCCCTACACACAACTGACTCCCGAACTTAAATCTCATGAATTTACTTAGACCATCTTTTATATATTTTTTTCTTTGAGTGACCAATTACACCTTAATATGGTTGGTTGCTACTCCAAAACTATTTACTGATTGAAATTAAATAAACAATGGAGGTCGGCCGCTCCGCGTAGCGATCACGTCGCGACAATTGGGATGATTGGTTTGTTATAGAAAATTTAAGAAAATGGCCAAATAGCCCCTCACTAAATCTAAAGGTCAGTCTTTCCCCAAGATTTTCTTTGATTTTGTCTATTATATTGTTTTTCGTTTGTAGATTTACTCGCAAAGGGTCTGTCCTCCGTTGGTGGGACATCAAGTATACCGAATCCTAGTAATGATGAGTAATAATCAATATGTTAATGACAATTAGAAAATGAGAAACAACACAGTAAAATCCAATATATATATATAAATTAGCATGTTTCATAAACTTCAAACACAATGTAAATGCAGTAATCAATTATACATATCATATAATAATTTCATGATGATCAACATACTATCAGAAATTAAATGTCTTATAAATATGTAATATTGAAGACTCAATCTACTGAATCAATAATCGATCATAATATACAAACGTATTACAAATATCATGTAATTGCAATAAACTAAATATAAGTTAGCATGTTCCATATCTTACAAACACATTGTAATTGCAAGAATCAATATACATATTGTCTACAATGATTACATAAAGATCACATACTATCCCAAATTCAATATATACTAAATATGTAATACTCAATACTCAATCTACCAAAATCAATAATTAATCCCTACATATAAACGTATTACAAATACAATGTAATTACCCTATATACGGTACAAAAGACCTGTATCAGGTGAAATACAGTACAAAATCACACATAAATCATCATTGTCTTCCTTCATTTTTCCTTTTCCTTTTCTTCTTTTGTCATGCATTTGTTTCTTTCCCTTTTTTGGATTTATCACCTATTTTACATTTTTGTTACAACAATATATAAGATACAGTGAGACCAATAGGTTACACTTATATAATTTATATACAATTACATTCTTCCCCTTCTCTGTCTTCTTATGTCCCTTTTTACCATTCATTGATTGCTGACTTGTTTCACTTGACTCTCTTGTCAATGACCTTGACACTTCATGTTCTTCAATCTCTTCTTCCCATTCTTCATCTACTTCTTCTTCTTCCTTTTTATCTTCTACACTTTCTGTCTTTTCCTGTTCCCCCTGTTTTTATTAGTAAATTAGACAAATTGGTTCATGTTTTTTAATTGTATTACAAAAAGCTGCAACACTTACCTTGTCTTCATTTTCTTCTTCACTTTCTTGTATACGCTTCGCTCTCTTGATTCGACTTAACGAAACCTACACAACGCACAGCTTCTAAATAATCTATATGTATTCATAATAAATAGGAGAAAATAAAGGTTAATAGGTTATTTACCATGGATTTTATTCTTGGCTTTTTTTGGATGGTTGGTGCTTCTTTTGGAGGGTCCTCATCACCCTCTTTTTTTATGATTGTGCAACATCTTTGTTGGTTACTGAACCTTTTACCATTGTAGGTTGTGTTTGATCATGTAACGAGCCATACATTAACCTATAATAATGTAGACTACAATGATATAATTAGAAAAATCCTAAAAAAAATATATATGAATACCTGGTCTGAAGAGCTTGAAATAGATTGGCCAACTGTTGATGATCATTTTTTTAAACCAGTATATCCAAAAGACCTCAATCTATCACTTCTTCGTGTTTCTCCTTTCCATTGTTCCTTCTTCATATTTAGAATATCTACGATTTATAAAATAATAAAAATTTCAAAACAGAAACGAATAATAAAACGCAATCCCTTTTTTTCCTCCTAAAACGGAACATAGCTGTTATACTATTTATCTTATTTTAATAAATAAAAAATAAATAATTACAAACTGATTATCTCTATATATATCGTATAATTAAATAACAAAAAACAACAAATTTTTAAACATGAAGCTCTTTTGTTTCGAACCTTCTAAGATTACAGAGACAACAATGGTGATTGATTACAGAGTCGACAACAATGGGTATTTTAAAATGTTGGAAAATACAATCCAAAATATTCATTGCATGGTGATACTGGAAGAAAAAATTGCGTAAAAAAGAAGAACGAATCTGATTGAAGCTGAGAAGAAGAAGAGCAACTAACCTACTTTAATGGCGATATTCGAAGAGGAAGAACAAATAATGCAAAAGTACCACAGGAGAAGAAAAATAACAAGGAAGATAAGTAACTATTGTTGCTCGAATAAATGAGAGAATGTGAGAGGAAGCGGCGGGGAGTTCTTCGTAAGGCTGAGGCTACGACGGAAAATATGGGAGTGCCACGATCGGGAGGAGCGTTACTGGCAATGAAATAGGTGTTTAGAAGAAAGTAGAAACCTGCTGAGATGAGTGCTTATACTGACGAGACGAATTCCAAGGGAGTAACCTTAGGGTTTCGAATTAAGAAGGAAGCAACCTTCCGAATTCCAAGGAAGAAAATGATTACCCGCGGAAGTTTAAATTTTGAAGGTATGAGGTGGAGCTTCACGATAATGGCATGTTTTCTGATTTTAGTTATTTGGAGGAAATTTTTTTTTTGTAGCATTTGTTTTTCAATTACAGTGTAACGGGAGTTTATGTTAGTGGGGTAAACAATTTCTATTTTTTAGTTTGGATAGGGGCATCTGAGGGATTTATTTATTTATTTATTTTTATCTTTTTTATCTTTTACTATTCTAACAATTTAAAATTATTTTTTCTATTTTCCCAAAGTAAAACATATAATTTGTCATTCTTCGTGATAGCCTAAAGGAAAATGTAGTGCCTTACTCCTTAGGGTTGGTCGACTATCCAATCAAAAAAGCATGGGTCAACTAGAAGAATAGCAATTTTAAAATTGTCATTTTGAAAAATAGCAAAATCGGATTTTTTTTTTTTAAATGGCAAATCGAAAAAAATAATAATAAAAATAAGAATTTAGAAACACCAATAATACCCCTACATACATGAATTACACCATACTTTCATAACATTTTCTTCTTCCAATTTCAAGAACCCTTTCTTCTTTATTTTAGAAAACCATTGATTTCGTATTCTTCTTCCTTCTTCTTTTGTCTTCCTTCTTTTTCTATCTACATTGTTTCTTCTTTTTCCTTTTTCCTTTTTTCGTCTTTCTGTCTAAATAAAATGGAGATGGAATAGCACGACTGTAAAGCTCGAGATTAGGAGGGAGACATGAATGAACCGGTATCACATCTGAATGAGATGGATCCTGAGGACATGAAAGTAGTGTTAAGAAAGACTTAAAGAATTAAGAGTTAAAATCTATACCAACAAGGTGCACCTTCCTTTTTGGTGGCTCGATCAAAGGAACTCAAAAGTTAAGCGTGCTTACCTTGGAGCAATTCAATGTTGGATGACCTCCTGGGAATTTTTCTAAGATGCATGTGAGTGAGGACAAAGCATGCTGAAAGAACTCGTGTTGGTTTGGGATGCAGAGGAATTTCAGACATTCAAATTTTGAATCCTGGGCCTGGAGCGTTACATTTGGTATCAGAGCCTCAGTTTTTAGATTCTGTAGATTGACTTATGATGTAAGTCTTCGATTTTGTCCCTATGGCTAATATGGTCCTTCATCACTCGCCAGGTATGTTTTATGATACAAAGTTTATGATTTTGTATATATGACTGTGCCTGAATTAAACTAGATAAGTATGTTATGAATGAATAAGACTTTCGGTGATGGAATTTAGAAAAAATGTAGCCACGTAGAAGTGTTCGTAGAGGTGATAGAGAAGGCAGAGGAGATGAATGTAACCAGCCTGAGGGACAGCCTGTTGTACAAGTTGTAGACCCTACTGCATATCTCACTCATGTAGACCTTGCTGCCATGAAGCAAAGGTACAGACACTTGTTGTTCGAAGAATTGGCATAGCGACATCCTGCCTAGTGTCACAATCATAGCATTTCAACCTCGAAACAAATGATTGTGCAGCACTTGTTTTAACTCGATGAACAAGTCAACCGATCAAAATTCGAAAGTCGCCGACAAAGTCGACATATGATGAACCTTCCTTTGATTCTTGGGAAATTTGTTTATAAAACGCGAGAAAGAAAGAAATACATTTAAATTGACGTTATAATATGCATTCAAAACTGTCAGTTGCAAGGGAAAATGTTTGCTTGCAAAGAGTACAATTAATGCTTGGGTGGGGATTCAACTGGTATGCCTCCCCTATAGTACATTTTGAACATTTTCAGCTCTGGTAGGCTTTCATATAAAAATGCCGAAACGTCACACCCAAGCTTTATGATTTAAAATGGAAAGCAACTACCTAAACTAGTTACAAGACATAAAGATAAGATAAACTAAGGGTATTCGGAGCATACGGCCATGGGCAAACACGCGTGACAAACTCCCCCACTTAAACAGTTGACGTCCCCGTCGACTGGCTAAGCTGGAATCCTTTGATCTTCTGCTTCCATGCTTCACGGCCATTGGTACGTCTTCCAATTGTTTCTTCCACGAAGAGGTTCTTCTACTTCGCCATGAACTTCGGTATCCTCCCCGTGGGTCTTCTTTTTTTTTCTCACTTCCTTAGCAAGGACTTCTTTGACTTCTACTAGTCCCTTGTGTCCTCTCACGAGGTGGTGATCTTTGTATCTTCATAACCGAGTCTGTTCAGGTCGTAGCTTAGCAAGGACCTGATCTCCCACACAAAAGTCAAGGGGGCGACGCTTCTTATTTACCCACTTTTCCAAGTGCTTTGAGACTTCCTCTAGATCTGCCTGAATGATGTCTGATTTCACCTCCATTTCTTTGTAATCGTGCGAGTCTGAGGACCCTTCCTCATATAGGGGAAATCAACAAGGCGTAACAGTATAGGTTGTCCGCCACCAACACTCTCTATTGGGCTTCTGTCAGTTGACAAATTCATCACAGCTGTAACACAAGATTGGGTTGCCTTCAACGACTGAACCCCATTCTTTTGCACTAACTTACCGGCCTTCGTCAAACTCATGCCATTTTGAGCGACAGAGTTTTTCTGCACGGATTCCTTCGACGCATCCCGCATTGGGCCATCAGCTTGACATTCCTGTGTACGAGCCAACATATACGATATCCCATGATTGTTCCTCTGACTAAGAGCATCAGTTGCCTAATTACTCGCTCCTTTTCTATGTTCTGACCCAAAATCAAGTTCGAGCATGTCTCTCTGTCCCCTTGCTTGACTCGAAATCAGATTCAGTTGAGTACCGAAGTGGTTGGCAACATCGTTGTTTGGCTCTCTGACAAAAGTCGATCTATGGGAATACTGTCTCCCATCCCTCAAACTATGTACCATGGCAAGCGTTTCTTCTTCAAACACCGTATAACTCCTTTAGGTGGTACTCGGTCTCCGACCTTTAGATGCGATGGGTTGTTCCTTCTGCACGAGGATATCACCCAACGCATAATCAAATACACCAGCATGAGATTCTATAGGTTGGGTCACACCTACGAACCCAAAAGTTGGCCCTCTCCTCAGAGCTTGCTTCAGGACACGGTTGTCGACACACAACCGTCCTTTCTCTTCTTTCCATTAGAAGAATTGAGTTTCATACTGAGCTTTTGCAGGTTTAACGAATCCTGCCCTCAACAATCCTTTCGACTGTATTCAAAGTCCAGCTAAATTTGACAACGCCGCACGACCATCATTATTCGTAGGCGATTCTGACATAGTCAAAACATCAAGCATCCCATCACAATATTTCTCTGCGGCACACCTTGTGTCTTTGTGAACTGTCTCCCTCGAGCTATCCACTAACTCAAACGGTGTAGACTCAAACATCGTTTCATCTCGAGTGAGGTCCTACCTCAGTTGCATAGCTGAGATCATTCTCAATCCTTTGGGTTGCCGAAGGTCTGTCTGCACAACGGTAGGGATAGACCCCATGACCACCAGATATTTAGCTGCAGGCATCAGGATCACTTGATGTTCGAGGAGGAATTTCATTTTGAGTACCACATCAAATTCATCCATCCCTACAACCACGAAGTCAACATAACCGCTCCATCCTCCCAACTGTATTACGGCTCTTTTCACTAATCCAACGACAGGTAAAGCTATAGAATTCATGACCTTCATTTTTTCTGTATCCTTCTTCCAATGAAGGTTTAGCCATCTGGCTTCTGCCACCGTTATGAAATTGTGGGTTGCATCAGAGTCAACCATAGTGCTCTTTGCGTGCTTCCGGTTGATCCATGTGTCCACATATATTAGGTCCCCTTTCAAACATCTACTTGTCTCCCCCACTTTCTTCTGAAGAGACGACAAGAATTTTATGGTCCCCACTCTGATATTCTGAACTGCCTTCTCTGGTTGACTTGACTTGTCATTTAGGTCCGCTGCTAAAGAGGCCTGAAAGACATAAAATGTCTTCCTATTCGGGCTTTCCTTAGCCCGATGTCATCCATCACATATGTAGCAACTAAAGGGACAATTTGACGTATTTGGACTATCATGTCTTTTCCAGGTGTCCCCCGTGTTGGATTGGGAAGGCTTGCGGTCTCTACCGAGACTTCTGTTTTCACCGACACCCTTGGGAGAATTCGGTCGACTGTTTCTATTTCTTCCAGGTAAAGAACTTTATGACGCCTGGAATCTTGAGAGTCACTAGACAGATCGAAGAAGTGTTCAGTTGTTGCATAGGCTGATGTGAGGTCTTGAACTCTCTGCTCACATAGCTTAGTCCTTGCCCACAGCTTCAACCCTTCAACAAAATTGAAGATTTTTTCCTTTTCGGTCATATGAGATATATCTAACATCAGCCCTGCGAATTGCTTCACATACTCCCGAATGGTTCCAGTGTGTTTCAATTCCCGCAATTTCCGTCGAGCCAGAATTTCAACATTCTCGGAGAAAAATTGCGAGGGGAGTTCTTTCTTTAAGCTGTCCCAAGGGTTTATAGTGCAGCGTCCTTCCTGAATGTCAACATACCGGGATCTCCACCATAACTTTGCATCTTCAGATAGATGCATGGTCACCAATGTCACTTTGGCCTCTTCTGTAATGGTGTTCATGGCCTTGAAGTACTGCTCAATATCAAAGATAAAGTTTTCCAAGGCCTTTGCATCTCTTGCCTCACAAAAGGGCTTGGGTTCTAGGATATTTATCTTGCCAACGGTAATTGCTCCTCCAGTTGGAGCTTGATTTGCTAACGCTCGCATTGTAAGGTTCACCTTAGTGTTCACCTCTGCGATTTCATTTCTAATGACATCCAGGGTGGCTCGAAAATCCTCTGTCATGTTGTTTATCATTTCCAGTATATTCTTCTGGGAGTTATCTAGCTCAATAACTCGTTCTTCCATCTGGGCAGCAGAGTCCGACGAACTTTCCCCACGCTCGTAGGTGACATTTCCAGTTCTCACAACTCGTGACTCTAGAGCATTAACTCTAGCTAACAAATCATGTATGGGTTATCCGTCTAGACGATCGAACACCGCATCAATGGCATCTGCTTTCTTTGAAATCTCATTAAGTTAGGTTTCTAAGGAGCTGATGGAATCAGGAACTTCCACCAAATAGAGCATCTGCTCTTTGATTTCCACCAATCGTTCATTATAGGTCTTCCCCATCTGTTTCGCAGTCGACATCTTTCTGTCTCAATTGTCAATTAGTCAATTTGGCTTTGATACCACTTGTCACAATCGTAGCGTTTCAACCTCGTTGTGCGACACTTATTCTAACTCGATGAACAAGTCAGCCGATCAAAATTCGAAAGTCACAGACAAAGTCGACGTAGACCTTCATTTGCGTTCTTAGGAAATTTGTTTATAAAACGCGAGAAAGAAAGAAATACATTTAAATCGACGTTACAATATGCATTAAAGACTGTCAGTTGCAAGGGAAAAGGTTTGCTTGCAAAGAGTACAATTAATGCTTGGGCGGGGAGTCAACTGGTATGCCTCCCCTATAGTACATTTTGAACATTTTCAGCTCTGGTAGGTTTGCATATGAAAATGTTGAAACGTCACACCCAAGCTTTATGACATAAAATGGAAAGCAACTACCTAAACTAGTTACAAGACATAAAGATAAGATAAATTAGAGGTATTTAGAGCATACGACCATGGACAAACACGCCTTGGACAAGTATGACCGTGACACCTAGTAGACCCAAACAGCTCCTAGTCAGACACCGGCTGCAGGTGTTCAGATTTCAGCTGCAGGAGTTCAGGCCCGAGTTGGAGCCTAGAACCTACCTGATATGCTTTCAGTAGAAGCCAAGCACTTTAGGGATTTCAGGAAGTATAACCCTCAAACTTTCGATGGATCCTTGGCAGACTCTGCAGATTTGGATTATCATTGGCATGACAGCTAAGATGGGAACTGGGCAATGAAGACAATCCATCTGGCAAACTACTCCGACGGTCACCGACTTCTTCAGCCTCAAATTGCTCATCTCCTATGCCGTTCACATTTGTCATCTTCTCTGCGTTCACATTTCCCATTAATACGAACCAATAAATGAAAATCAATGCACGATATTTATAATATATTTCTATTTAAAAATAATATTTTAATTTAGCTTATTTTATTGGAAAAAGATTTTGTTTCTATTTTAATAATTTGAATTATAATACAAATTAAATGAATTAGATTTATGAGATATTCCATTTGAAAAATAATAATTTAATTTAGCCTATTTTATTTGAAAAAGATTTTGTTCTTTTTTAATAATTTGTATTTTAATACAAATTAAATTAACTAAATTTATGGATATTTCCTTTGAAAAATAATAATTTAATTTAGCCTATATTGTTGGACAAAGATTTTGGTCCCATTTTTTAAAATAATTTGTATTATTTAATAAATAAAATGAACTAAAATTATGGGATATTGAACTAAATTTATGAGATATTCCATTTAACAAATAATAATGTAGTTTAGCCTATTTTGTTGGAAAAAACCTAAATAGATTTTTTTTTAAAAAATAAATTTCTTTTCTTCATCCAGAAACAAACAACCAAATGGAAGCAGAAAGATTGAAAGTAAAAGGAATGAAGAAGAGAGAAAGATGTGAAGTAATATGGGGTGTGACTGTAACAACAAGAAGAAATTAAAATAAAGGAAAAAAAGTTTTGGATGAAGAAAATAAGTTACTAAATTTTATTATTATGTTATAATTATACCTTGAGGACTTTGACCAAAAGACTTATATTTTTTCTGCATAATATAATTTACATGCAATTATTTAAAATGCAAGATCATAATAATGAGGTAGCATATACTGAAGATAATACAAAAGAGAAAGAACAAGGTAGACTATACTGAAGATAATACTAAAGAGAAAGAACAAAAAGAAAGAGAAGAGATTGGGGAACGGTCAGAAAGCCACGAAGAAATTACTTCAAAACATATGGAAACATTATTTCACAATAATTACAATATAACAATTATTGCAAATGGGAATTTACATAAATGGAAGAAAATGAAAAGTATTTACATCCTATAGCAAAAACAACATGGACACTTTGGGCTTAGGTTAAAATTTTAGTTATCTACTTTGGGTTTTGATTAAAATTTTGCTATGGATCGTAAATAGTTTGCCAATTCTTCTATTTTTTTTAAAATTCCCCTATTGCAAATATATAAGGAAATAAAATTTAAAGTATATATATAATCAACATAATAAAAATCAACATTATTTAAGGGTTGAGATTAAAACGTTATTTTTCTAAGAAAATCAATGGTTGAGATTCTTCCAAATTCAAAATTCATTTGGTTATTTCGAAATTGTAACAATTAAAGGTATTGCGTTTTAAAATAAATTGTTGAGATTCTCCAATTCGAAAAATAATAATTTGGGAATTTTGAAATTCAATTAAGGTTATTTTAAAATAAAATTAATCGTTGAGATTCTTCCAATTTCAAAATAATTAATAATTTGGTTATTTTGATATTGAAACAATTAATCTTATTTTGAGATAAAGAAGAAAACATGCTAGATTCTTCAATTTCGAAAAATAATAATTTTTTAATTTGAATTTTAATTAAGGTTATTTTAAAATATAATTAATAGTTGAGATTCTCCCAATTTCAAAGTAATCAATAATTTGTTTATCTTGATATTCAAACAATTAATCTAAAATTAAGATAAAATAACAAACAAGTTAAATTCTTCCATTTTGAAAAATAGCAAAATTATTATTTTAAAATTGAATTAATGTTATTTTGATATAAAATTTATTCTTGAGATTCTCCAATAATTGAAAAATAAAAATTTTGTTATTTTGAAATACAATAAAATCTACAAAGACTCCCAAAATTTTTTGAAATTAAGACTCGTTAGCATAGCCCAAGGGGAGCCAAGATAGTCTCACACAGTCCAAAGACTCAAGGAAACAAGTGAAGTCACGCCAAGGTTTTGACACACCCAAGGGAGCCCATGAGCGCACAACCAAGTCATGCGCACGTGGCCCTAGAAATGCATGGTGCATGTAGCTCTGACAATGATGGGCGCGCGCATGAGGGAGACAGATGGGCAGGTGCACACGACACTTGCACGCGCGCGCAAGATAGATGCGCATGATGAAAATATGTGCATTAAATGGAGCGTGCCTAGAAGGTCTTTGAAACCTTTGGAAGTCTCTGGAAGACTCGACACAGACGGAAGGCTTGACAACGCGTGGAACGGGCATGGGAGATGGAAGCCACAAGATGCTTCGCGCGCACTCCAGGCCCATCCAGACACCTCTGAATGCCTCTAGAACCTCTTTGGATGCTCGAAAAGCCCTCTATGTTGGTTGGGCAGTGTCATGCAAAATCAAGAAGCCTCTAGAATGATTTTATCGACCTATTAAGGTGGTTTAGGGTGTTCAATGTCGATGTGTGAGTTATATAAGTACCTGTAAGGGGTCTCAATTGTAACCATCCTTGGGAATTCTCAATAAAGCACTTGTGTACTCATTCTCTCAAACTCTCTCAACATTTTGCCTACTTTTCTTCCTTCTCTCAAGTTTCTTTCAATTCTAGCAAGTACCTAAAACCTCTAAAGGCTTACATTGGTGCTTCTCCACACCTTTGTGTCGTACGTTGGTTAGTGAAAAAATATAACCACGTGACAGGTGGTATCAGAGCAACGATTATCATACCTAGGTACCTTCAATTCTACTTACTAGCACAATGTCCAATGAGGAAGGCCCTGTCTCACCCGTGGAGCAGGTCATTGAAGGGCTTGTTACCCGTGGAAGGAAAGAGCAACATTCACTAATCTGACGCTCAAAATCAAAAGGTCTAGTGGTGAGGGAGCATGTCAACACTCACCTCACCAACCTTAAGCAAGGGTTTGAGGTTGTTCAGCTCACGATTGGTAGGTTGAGTGATAACTTTAAGGAGTTGGTGCAAGAGAATATCGAGATCACAACTGTTGCCAAGGAACTCGAAAGATCTTAGAAGGACATTCTGAAGGGAGTTGAAGGAGTTGGCATCCACCGTAACCACTTTGAAGGCATTTGTTGAAGGTGGGTTACGTGAGCTCCATTATAAATCAATCTCTCTTGATATGAAATTAAATGTCATTTCAAGCATCTTACTGGTGATAGTTTCTCCACCAGTACGCACGCCGTTGTGCAAGGCATTTATAATATTAAGATGCCCAAGCCCGACAACTATAATGGGGCAAGGAATGCCACTACGGTGAAAAACTTCCTCTTTGGCCTCGATAGTTACTTTGGTGCCCTTAGAGTATGAGATGATGAGGCCAAGATAAATAATGCCCCAACATTTTCAAGGGATGCCACTCAGCTTTGGTAGCGTCGTAGATATGCTGACCAAGGCGAACATGATGTCCAGACATGGGAACAATTCAAGGCTGAGCTACGCAAGCACTTTGTCCTCCACAATGCTGAAATGGAACCGCAAGGTACGCTCCAACGACTCTGACATACTAGAAGTATTCTTGAATATGTTAAGGAGTTTATCACCCTTATGCTTAAGATAAATTACTTGCTAAAAAATGAAGCCTTATTCCAATTTAAAGATGCACTAAAAGATTGACCCAAGTAGAATTAGATCGTTGCAATGTACAAATCTTAGATGATGCCATTGCAGCAGCAAAAACACTTGTTGATTATTTTGCCCAATCTAAGAAAAAGAAGTATGGTCCGAATAAGCAAGGAGACAAGCACGACAAGCAAAATGACATTGGTTGTAAGGAAGGGGGAAAGGCTAAGGGGAACAAATAGCAGGACCTCAAATTGGGTCGTTGCAACAAATTAACGCCCTAGAAAAGGGACATGCCAACAAGAAAAGGGGACTCCTCCACAATGATGTTAAGGTCAATGGAAGAGAGATCGTAGCCATGTTTCACATGATCGAACCAAAATTTTATGAATGTGCTTGAGGCCGAAAGCCTAGGTCTCAACATTGTCACAGCAAAAGGGATTTTTAAGGCTGTAAACTCTAAAGCCAAGTCCATCAAAGGGGTAGCAATGGGTATGACAGTGAAGATTGGAGATTGGCAGGGAAAAATTGACTTCACTATATTGCCAATGGATGACTTTCAAATTGTACATGGCCTAGGCTTTTTCGATCAGGTGACAACCATTGTTGATTTTGTCAGATGCACTTTGACCATCGTAGATGGGAAGATGACGATCATTCCCTTAAGGAGGGGGAAACCTATAACAATGTTGTCGGTCCTACAATTTAAAAGAGGAGTCACCAAAAATGAATGTTATGTGGCAAACATAAAACAAGTACAAGAAAAGGAAGTCGATCTAGCCAAGATAGTGGTACCGAAGAGTATACAAAAGGTTCTTGATGATTACAAGGACATCATGCCCACAGAGCTACCCAAGAGACTTCCACCAAGAAGAGAAGTTGATCATGAGATTGAGTTAGAACCGGGAGCCAAGCCCCCTACCATGGCTCCTTACCGGATGGCCCTTCTAAAGCTCGAGGAGCCAAGAAGACAATTTAAAAAACTCCTCGATGCAGGTTATATACAACCATCGAAAGCCCCCTACGGTTCCTAAGTGCTCTTTCAGAAGAAAAAAAAAGAAGGATGGATCGTTGAGGCTTTGCATCTACTATAGAGCCCTCAACAAGATCACCATAAAAAACAGGTACCCTATACCTCTGATTGCAGATATTTTTTATCAGCTTGGAGACACACGGTGGTTTAGTAAGATTAACTTGAGATCTGAGTATTACCAAGTTAGAATCAAAGAAGGAGATGAACCAAAGACAATGTGCGTGACCAGATATGGCGCTTATGAATTTCTGGTCATGCCATTCGACCTAACCAATGCACCAGCCACTTTTTACACACTTATGAACATGCTTTTCCATCCATTTCTAGATCGATTCGTGGTAGTATATTTGAATGACATTGTTGTTTACTGCCAAACTTTGGAAGAACATGTTGAACACTTGAAGAAAGTCTTCTAGGTACTTGAGAAAACAAACTTTACATTAAGCTGGAAAAATGCTCGTTTGCTCAACAGGAGGTGGAATTGCTTGGCCATTAGATCAGGGATGACAAACTCATGATGGATGAAGCCAAGGTACGTGCAATATTATATTGGAAACCCCCAACTAAAATTCCTGATTTGCGTTCATTCTTGATGTTTGTGAACTATTACTGAAGGTTCATCAAAGGGTATTATAACATTGTTGCACCCTTCACGAACTTACTTAAGAAGAGCCAATCATGGTAGTTGACAGAGGAGTGTCAGCAAACTTTTGATAAGCTTAAACAAGTTGTCTCTAAAGAGCCTATAATAGTGTTGGCAGACCACACCAAGCCGTTTGAAGTGCATACATAATCATCAGATTATGCAATGGGGGGTGTTTTGATACAAGACGACCATCCAATGGTATATGAAAGTCACAAGCTCAATGACAATAAGCAACGTTACACTGTGCATGAAAAGGAAATGACTGCAATTATACACTACCTATGGACGTGGAGGCACTACTTATTAGGCAGTAAGTTTACAGTCATAATGGATAATGTAGCCACCAAGCTACTTTCAGACACAGAAGAAGCTCACTCCGAAGTAGGCAAGCAACGTTACACCATGCAAGAAAAGGAAATGACCGTTATTATACACTATCTATAGACGTGGAGGCATTACTTATTAAGTAGCAAGTTTACTGTCATAATGGAAAATGTAGCCACCAAGCTACTTTTAGACACAGAAGAAGCTCACTTCGAAGCAGGCCCGATGGCAAGACTTCCTTGTCGAATTTGACTTCCAGTTAGAATACAAACCAGGGAACGCTAACGTTGTCACATATGTCCTAAGCCGGAAGGCTGAACTTGCCTCCCTTTCAGCCAGCATGCCTACAAGCAAATTCCTTGAACGAATCAAGAAAGGAATGAAGCATGATGCCCTAGCCAAGAACCTGTTGAAGTTGGCAAAAGATGGTAAGATGGGATGCTTTTGGTAGAATAACGGTACCGTCTTGACTCTTGGCAATTGCATCTTCATGCCGAGATGGGGATCATTGGGAAAGAATGTTCTAAAGGAATGCCATGACTTATTGTGGGCAGAACATCCAGGTATGACTCGGACTCTTGCCTTGTTAAATGAAAAGTATTACTAGCCTAAAATGCAAGATGATGTGGAAGCATATGTGAAAACTTGCCTAATATGCCAACAAGACAAAGGTAAACAGTAGCTCCTAACCAATTTGCTTGAACCACTACCTATAGCAAAAAATTCATGAGATCATGTTACTATGGATTTCATTGTGGCACTACCCAAGTCACAGGGGTAATGGGAGTATCATGGTAGTAGTGGACAGATTTAGCAAATATGCAACGTTCATACTCTGTCCATCGGATGTCAAAGTTGATGAGGCAGCCAGATTGTTCTTCAAGAATGTGGTAAAGCTATAGGGATGCCTAAAAGCATAATCAGTGACAGAGACCCCCACTTTATTGGCAAGTTTTTTAGAGAGGTATTCAAACTAGTGGGAACTGAATTGAATTTCTCAACGAGTTTCCACCCATAAAGTGACGGCCAGACTAAGAGAATAAACACTTTGTTGGAACACTATTTAAGGCATTATGTCAGTGCACATCAAAGGAATTGGGCCACTCTCTTAGACATTGCCCAATTCTCATATAACCTCAAACGGAGCGAGTCAACAAGTAAGAGCCCCTTCGAGATAGTGATGAACCACCAACCTAACACCCATGTGCGCTCAGTGCTCCTTACGAAGGACCTAACCTTTTGGCATATAAGTTTGCAAATGAACGGCACGAAGAGCAAGAGATCTCTAGGGCATGTTTTAAGAAAGTTGCCAAGAGAATGAAATATATAGGCCGATAAAAAGAGAAGGTCTAAAGAGTACCAAGTCGAGGACAAAGTAATGGTAAAGCTACTACCCAACCAGTTCAAGTTCCTCAGAAAAGTCCACAAAGGCCTAGTACGGAGATGTGAACATTCATTCTCCATCATAGAGAGGGTGGGCAAGGTAGCATATAGGCTGGAACTACCTCAAAAATGAAGATCCACAACATCTTCCATGTAAGTATGTTGAAACCCTTCTAGAAAGACTGAGAGGATCCTGATAGAAGCAAAACCTCTCGTGCACCTACTGGCGTAGTGACTGAATTTGATATAAAGATAAAAGAGATTTTGGTCGAGAAGAAAATAAGAAAGAGGGGAGTTCTAAGTTACAAAGAATACTTGATTGTGTGGGAAGGTCTGCTAGAGAGCGAGGCTAGCTAGGAAAAAAAGATGAACTCTGGAAGTTCCAAGAAGTGATAAAGAAATTTGAAGAAGGCACAATTGGGTCGTTATGAAATTAAGTGGGGAAGGGTGTCATGCCCCAAAATTTTTCAAAATTAAGGCTCCTTAGCATAGCCCAAGGGCAGCCAAGATAGTCTCATACAGTCCAAAAACCCAAGGAAATAAGGTGCAGTCACGCCAAGGCTTTGACAAACCCAAGGGAGCCCATGAGCGCACAGTCGTGCACAACCCATGCCATAAGCACGCGACCCAGGCAATGTATGGCAACACGCATGAGGGAGACAGGCGCACACGACACTTGCGCGCACAACATAGGAAGGTGTGTGTGGCACTTGCACGCCCACCTAGAAGGCTCATGAAACCTCTAAAAGTCTCTAGAAGTCTCGAGACCAACAAAAGGCTTGACGACGAGCAAAACGTGCGCGAGGGCGACTGAAGCCACGAAATGCTTTCCATGCGCTCTAGACACCTTCGGATGCCTCTAGAACCTCTCAAGATGCTCGAGAAGCCCTCTATGTCGGCAGGGCAGTGTCATGCAAAATCGAGGAGCCTCTAAATGGTTTTGCCGACCTATTAAGACTGTTTATGGTGTCCAATGTCGGTGTGTGAGTTGTATAAATACCCCTAAGGGGTCTCATTTGTAACCATCCTTGGGAATTCTCAATAAAGCACTTGTGTACTCATTCTCTCAAACTCTCCCAACACTTTGCCTACTTTTCTTCTTTTTCTCAAGTCTCTTTCAATTCTAGCAAGCCTCTAAAGTCTCTAAAACCTCTAAAGACTTACATTGGTGCTTCTCCACACCTTTGTGCCGCACGTTGGTTAGTGGAAAAATATAACCACGTGACACTAAGCTATTAATTCTAGATGTCTATGGCTAATGCAAACTTAGATGATATTAAAAATGCAATCCATTGATTCTAAAGATTTTTCTCTATGTCAAGGGTTAAAAATAATGTCTTTATGTCTAAGCTTCTTTCCTTTTTGTGAATTTATTCAAATCCAGTATTTGATACAACGTTAGTATATTAATTTACGTAGACAACCTAAACTAATAATACAAATGACACTTAATTAAAAACAAATGTTTTGAAATTGATCCAAGACACAAAATTCGATATTCTCTTCTCCACATAACATCTGCATACTTAAATCAAAAGGAGAAGATTAACTCGTAATGAAAGAAATATAATATAACAAAACAAGAGAGAACGTTATCAACAAAAAAAAGTTGAGTTTAAAAAGATTATGACAATGAAAAGAGAGATTAAAGATGAGATATAAATTGAAATTAAGTAGAGATATTTTAAAGAAAAATCGAAACAGTGGTTAACTTGAATGTAAAAATTAGGTAAGTGAACACAAGTTGATGAGATGAAAAAGAGGAATAACAGAGAAATTATCACTACAACAAAAACTATCTACACGACAGTTGTTTACATTAGAAAATGGAAGGGAGGAAAAAAAATTGTCACAAAAGGTAAAAATATGCATTTTTGGCTGAAAAAGACGGAATTTTTTTGATAGCATTTTTCGCGACATTTATTTAATGTCGTAGAAGATACATAAAATAATTTATTTAATTTATTAAAATTAAATTAAATGAAAATGAAAATTAAAGGGTTTTAAGGCTTTTCCCCCAAATTAAAAACCCTCACTCCTCCTGCGAAAAAGCCATCTCCAAATGCGAAGAAGGCCATCTTCAGATGACGCCCGTTCCCGTCACCGCCACCGCCCTCTCATTCTCGTCTCCTCACTCTAACGCCGCTGCAACCTCCTCTACCGGACGACAAAACCTCCTCTGTCGTAACCTGTTCAATTCGTGCCTGTCATCTCCAATCTGCCGCAATCTCTTCAACGTTCAAACCGCAACCGTCACCTCCTCTGCCAGTAAATCATATGTTCCTTTTCTCTTTCTCTCTCTCCGTGAAGTTGTTCTCTGTCACTATTTTCCTCAACTCCATGGGTCATCAGTAAGGTCTGAAATTTTCAATTTCGTTTGAATTCCCTCTTTTGGGCAAACATCCCTACATGATATATGTGAAATAAATGTTGGATTTGTCTTTAACTTAAATTAGATCAAAAAAATTTAAGACTTGAAGCTAAAAGAGAGCAAGAAAAAAAGGGAAGAGGTCCTGAAAATGTCCTTCATGTGTTTAGGTTTATGAGATGTTTATTTAAGAAAATTATTCTTTTATTATATGACACCTCCCCTTGTCTTAATTTTATATAATACTATTTTGGTGATGTGTTTTGTCGTGTATGAAGAAGATGGTAGGCTATTGTACTGGAAAGAACTTAGCAATCTCCGCCATCTTTCTTTTTGGGACACTCCCAAATTGGAGTATTTGCCAAAGGGTTTGGAATATCTAACAGCTCTTGAAACTTTGGTTTTAATAGATTGTGAAAATTTAGTGAGTATTGAAGGGATCGACCAACTCATTTCCCTATCACAGTTGATTCTGAATTGTCCCAATTCAACTTCATTACCAGAAGGAGTCAGCGGCCTCACCTCATTGTCATATTTGCGAATTGTTGATTGTTCTAATTTAACTTTGTTGCCGAAAGGACTTAGCCAAATCTGCTCCTTACAAGGATCATTGAGTGTGTCAAAATGCCCCAAATTGAGGAAGAGTTGGAAGAACCAAAATAAATACAGAAGGTTGAAGAAGATGTTTAACTTTTGAGAAGCCTCGACGTAGGTATGCACAACCATTTCTATTGATCACTTTCTTTGATAAATGATTATTTCCATATGATCAAACTTTTAACTTTCAATCTTCTCATGTCAATTTAATTCTCTACTCTCTCTTTCTGAGATGATTTTAAAAAATGATAATCAATAAAGATTAGAAAGCTCTCATTTCTCACTCTTAATTACTGATGGATTATGTTCAGCCCTCACAGCTTATACAGTCGTTACAAACATAAACTACATTATTGGTTTTAAAAGCTGCAAAAACCAGAAGGAATAGAAGGCAAAGAAATAAGGTATATCTATGCACACACACTACCTCTGCTTTCTACATATGTTATGGCTTTGGTGTTTATTTGTAAACTTCACAAGTCTAATCTCTCTAACATTGAAGTTTGAAGGTTTATTAATTTAACTTTTTTTTTAAAAATCTTACAGTGTTTTTGCATTAATTGCTTCTAAATAAAGGGAGGAGGAAGGTGATTTGCTCTATAACAGAGGCACAGATAAGCTCTAAGAGACCTTTTTTTTCCCTTTTCGTTTCAAAGAGATGACTTAATTAATATTGTCAATTGATATGTATGCATTGTGTATCCTCTATTATTATTATTATTAACGCAATTTTGTGTACAGTCACGTGGTTTTTTACTCTTCAATTTGGAGAGGTTAAGTTGTTGGTGTTATGTGTTAATGTATATTCTTTATTGGTTGTTTTTAGTACACTTTGCTTCAAAATAAAGGGAGGGGAAGCCATTATGAGCACAAAGGCACAAGAGATTTACCCAAAGCATGAAAGTAAAATGAATGAGATGATATATTGATCATAGGTTTCACCCTTAACATAGAATTTTCTTTTTTTCATATTTCCTTTCAAGTAATATTGTTTTTTTTCAAAGAGAGGACATGACATTGTCAATTGATATGTATGTGTTTTATGTATACCTTTTTATTATATTATTGACTACGATCACATGGTTTTTACTCCTCAATTTGAGGAGGGGTTTTTTGGCGTTAAAATGGTTGGTGTGTTATGTGTTTGTTTATATGTGTGGTTTAATTTTTTGGTTGCTTTTAACTCCTATTAAATATGAAAATTAATAATCTAATTAGTAGCCAAATTTAATTAATTGGTTTATTAACTCATCCAAGCTAAGAGGTAGTCCAAGGGATAGATGGTAAAATTAGAAGGCAAGTTATTTATTTAGTCTCTTATCCTTTTATCCTTTTGCCTCCTTTAGCCAAGTATGGGTCGGTTCTCTATATTTTCTCTTTCCTGGGTTTTTGGGTAATTGCTTTCTTTCTTTCTATTGGGTTTTGTTTTTTTCTTATCTGAGATTTTCTTATTTTTTGCTAATTTTTGAGATCTAGATAACGTTTTGGAAATGGTTTTGTTGGTAGAGGATTGATTTTGTTGGGGGGTGTTTGACAATGGTTTGAGGAATTCTTGAGTTTTTGGATGAGATTTGATCTGGGGGTGTTGTAATTTTGAAGGTTGTGTGTGTGTGATTGAGATTGTATTATGGTTTTGTGAGGGTGTTTTTAGAGATGAAAATTGAAGATGGGTTGCGGAGTGTTGGTGGGAAGGATGAGGATAAGATTGTGGTTGCTGCTGTTTTGGGGACACGGGCTTTTAATTACTTGATGTCTTGCTCTGTTTCGAATGAGAATCTGTTATGGCGGTGAGGAATGATGATTGAGGAGAAATGTTTGATATAAGCACTTTGTAAGGTTTGTGATCTTGAGCAGACTCCAGTTTTAGCTTACTTTCTTGAATAAATCTCTATTTCGAGCAGAGAAGGGAAGGGAAAGTAAAATAGGTTCCGACTTGCGCATTCCTCTTAATTATTATCCAAAGTAAACATATACAGGAAATTTTATGTCACTTCCACATCTGCATTCACACAACCGTGTAGTTTAAGATCTAACTTTTCTAAAGGTTAAAGCATAAGGAATTGTTCCTCTTAAATTAAGTTCCTCTTAACTTTTCTAAATTGGCTGCTATATTCATGTTGTATTCTCTTTAAGCGAGCTGTACTCTCTTGTCCTCTGATGTATGCTTATATTCATGTTGTCTTTGTAGGTTCAACTGGAGCCAACAACTTCATGAATTTTCCTTCAAAGAAACTAATCTGGACAATCAAAATACACTGACTAGCATGGTTGATTGAAGCAACAAAGAATATTTTCAGAGATGAAGGATTGCCGGTTGGTTGTTTATACTTGTGCAGAATATCATGTTATATGTATTCTGATGGTATTTACACTGGTTTTTTTATTAAGGGTTGGAATTCCATACTTGTAAATTGTTCAAACTTGATTGAAAATGTACGAATATTACAAAGTGTATTATAGCGTATATATATTAAAGTGTCGACTATTTGTTTCTATATGGGTGTGATGTATTATAACATTATTGTCATTCAAATGGTTCGAGTAATGGCGGAGCGGCAAGAAGAACAGGGAAAAACTGTAGTAATTGAGAAATTTGCAACAGGAAATAAATGTCATAATATATGAATTAGTGACATTCCTTAATAGTCGTCAATATTAAAACAATGACAATTTTTTTATAAAAATAACTGTCACGATTAGCCTATCTTTGACAGAAAAAAAATGTCGTCAATTGCGAAACAATGACATTTAATTTTATAAAAAAACTGTCACGATTGGCATATATTTGACAGAGAAAAATTATCATAAAATATGAATTCGTGACATTTTTAAACTATCGTCAATTTCGAAAAGATGACTTTTATTTTTATAAAAACTGTCAAGATTGACATATCCTTGACATTTAAAAAATGTCATAATAAACAAATTTGCGACATTTTTTTAACTGTAGTTAATATGCAAATGATGACAGTTATTTATTGTTATAATATAAAATATGACAGTTATTTGTTGTCATAAAATAGTAATTAATGACATTTATTTCATGTCATGCAATAACTTATTGCGACAGTTTTTAAAAACTGTCATGGAAGGATTTTCCACAAAACATAACTTATTTACTATGACTGTAAATAACTGTCACAGATTTTATTCACGACAGAAAATAACGGTCGTCGTAGACCATTTTTGTTATAACACTATAGAGCTCAATCTAACTCGATTTCTTTCTTGACAAAGAGAGCTCAAATTATACCAACTATTTTTCAAGATAGATGGATTGAGAGAAGTAAGACAGTGAAGTTGTTCTTTAAATTCAAGTTGTAAAGTATAAAAAGAATATATATACACACACTAGTGTAGACAAAAATAAAAATATTGCATAAAATTCGAGTGTTGGAAGCAGCTGTGGTATAAAACTTGTAGAGTACATCGAATAAATGACCTAAAAATTGAAGGGAAAATGTCAAATGTTTTTATTTCTTTAAAAATGTTGAATGACCCTTTGTTAGTGTCAAATTTACAAAAAAAAAAAAAAAAAATAGTTTCGCTCTCACTCAAAATCAGTGTCATCTTCGCTCAAACTTAAATCTCGGTATCACTCACTGTTGCTCTCCCCCATCTCTTAGTTTTGCTCTCTCTCTCAAAATCACTACTCCTTGGAAGAAGATGAACGTAGACTTGGGGAAGAAGAAGTAGAAGTAGAAATCGCAGAAGAGCCACTCAAAGAAGACGAGTTATGAAGAATACGTGAAGGAAGAAGAAAAGAATCGTAAATCAATAAAGGAAGGACATTGTTGTAATTTCACATGGTCATGAAATCAAAAAGGAACGTTCTACATTTGCTATTTTGAATCTTGAAAATGAATTTTTGTACCGCTGTTGACTTGCAATTGCAATTTGTCTTCACGAAATACTATATATAGAAAGAGGAGATTAACAACATTTCAATACAAAAATAAAATACAATATGAGTTTATGCATTTTATGCAGTTTAATTTCTCATAAACCGTTCACAAAATCAGGTTTAGTAGCTAGATAATCTTAAAAGAACTATTAATATATACATCATAATCAATCATGAAGTGTGTTGAGCTTCTACACTTGAAAAATATTATTGACAGATCTTAGATAACATATTCATGTGTAAAAAACATAGATTTAAAATAGGGAAATTTTTAAAAATAAAATAATTGGTAAACTATTTAGGGTCCACAACAAAATTTTAATCCAAGCCCAAAATAGACAACCAAAATTTTAACCCAAGCCCAAAGTTTTTTTTTTTTTTACTATAGGATGTAGATACTTACCATTTTCTTCTATTTATGTAAATTTTCCTTTAAACTACTAAAAAGATAGACTACTTTAAATTTCTATGTTCACTGTCGTCACGTTTTCGAGACGACGCGGAGCGATTGACGTCCTCAAAAAAGTTAGTTTTAAAAAAAAATAGGAGTCATCATCAATTTTTTTAACGGTGTAATTGGACACCAAAATAAAGTAAGCAATTTTTAAATAAGTACATAAATTTAAGCACATATAATAAATAATTATTATGATTTTAATGTAAATAAGTTTAAAATATATATATATATATATATAATAACATAAGAGAAAAGAAGAAAAAAAATAGGAAAGAAAAAGAAAGAAAAGGAAAAAAAATTAATGAATAAATATAATAATAATAAGTTGAAAAAAAAAGGAAAGAAAACGTTAATATAAAAATAATAGTAATAATAATAATAATAGTTAAAATAATAGTAATAATAATAATAATAAACTAATTTCTTTGTTTTTTCCTAAAAGAGTATAAATGAGATATAATGAGATTTTGTTAAAAATAAATTGATTTTTTTTACCTAAAATAGATGTGATATTAAAAAATTTTATTTAAAATAAATTGATTTGTTTTCTTTCCCTAAAATGATAAAAATAAATTAAATGAGATATTATAAGATTTTAGGTCATTATTACTAAAATTTTGTCTTTTTTAGAAAAATAAAAAAATTTAGTCATTATTACTAATATTATTATTTTTTAAACAATATATATACGTAGGATAAAAATAGGTGGCTACATTCACAAATGTTTCTTTCTCTTCTTTTCTCCTATGTTCTCTTTTAAATGTAGCCATTTAATCTTTTAAACTTGTTGAATGAGAAATTTTAGATCAATTGTAAATTGCCATGTTATTTCTTAAATTAATGACGAAATTCAAAATATTTAAAATTGAAACTAATTAAAAGCTGACATGTGTTCAAATCAAAATTGAAAACATAAATTTAACGAGTTCTTGTGACATGACAGGATCATTGAGCTCAAAAATTGATTATTTTAGTTTAACTAAACATTATTATTTGTGCTAGACTTCAATTGAGCTAAAAAAAATAAGCTTAATTTCGTTCATATGCTAAATAAAGCTTAAATTCATATGGTTGGGCGTAATGAGCCATAGGGGGCCAGGTTCATGGACTAATTAAGTCCAAGCTTACAAAGTCCACCTGAGAATTCTATAAATAGACAAGTTCTCTTCATTTGTAGAAGTTCATAAAAGTTTACACTCTAAAGGGCTTAGAGAGAATTCTCGACAATCGGAAGACTCTAGACTGAAGTTCCTTTTGGAGATACAAACATACTTCTAAGACTTCAACTTCAAGAAGATCATGCGATCTGTTTCCTCAAATCAAGCGTACGCATTCAACCGATAAAGAATTAAAAGATCAAGTACTAGAAATCGAACCATATAGCATCAAATCAACATAAATATAACATCAACACAAGTTCAACTACATGAAATACTTTCAACTTTGTAAAAATAGTCATTAAACTTTAGTATGCAACAATTTAGTCATTGTACTTTTAAATTTGAGACATTTTAGCTCCTAAGGTAAAAAAAACTATTTACACTTCATAAAAAAACCACTAAAAAAACAAAAATTTATTACACTTAATTTTTGTATGAAGTGTAAATATTTTATCTATTTTACTATTTTCGACAATTTCCTAAAAATATGATAAAAATTTGATGTCAATTTTCATTATTCTATGAGGTAGACTTTGTATTTTATAAAAATGTTGAGTCTACTTAGTTTATGGTTAGTTTTCATAAATATAACAAACCAGCAAAATATTGACGGCACGAGTAACAAAATAAAAAAGCCTATGAAACTGACCATTTTTTAAAAATAATGTAGGTTTGTCTTTCCTTTTCATCGTCTCTCTTCTCTTCCTCTCTTACGAGTTTTTTTCTTTCCATCGTTGTTTTTCTCTTCTTCTTCAACAATATTTCTTTTATTTTTTTCAAACTGTTATTTGGTTCAAGATCGTTTACCAAATATAAAATATGTGTTTTTTCTAATTTATTTTTTCAAACCGTTATTTGGTTGTTTAAGATTGTGTAAAATATCGTGAACAAACTCATTGGATATTGGATAGCCAAATCTAAACGATCCTTTAGCAAATAATCTTTAAAAAATCATTTAGATTTGGTTAGCCAAATTTAAACAATCAAATCAAAACCAAAATATCTTGAAAAAAACCGTTTATATTTGGTCAAAATCATTTAGATATTTGGCTACCTAAATTTAAATAATCAAATTTAAACGATAATGTATCAAATCTAAATTATCGTGTATCAGAAAGTCTTGAAAAAAATCCTTTACATGATAGTGTACCAAACAATAGCTAAATCTAAACGATCGTGTAGGAAAGAATAACCAAATTTAAACTATCGTTTACTAAATATATTATGTGCCATGGATGTCAATTAATCACATGACATTTTTTTGTATCTTTCATTGTGGGTGTGTGGGCTTTTTCTGTTTTTGAAATTGTTTTAATTTACAGCTTTTTCGTTAGTTTATTGGTTTATTTATGAAAAAAAGATGTTACTAAATCTTTTAACTCTATCATGTAGATTAAGAATTAAATTGCAACATAGTAAAAATTTGATAGAGTAAACATTGCATAGAGTTTAATTGTAATGAGTAAATTGTAGAGAAATTAATTTAGATATGTGTGGAAGTGGAGCATATAAAATATATTTTCAAATATTAATGAAAATATAAATTTTAAGTTAGTTTAGCAATTTTGAACAATGAATGTTTGGGCCATACATCATGAGGCCACCGACGAAAGCGTTTAAAAAGCACCTCCAAGTCACGTTGTTTCAATAAAAAAATCTATACTATTATCTCAATAACCAATAAATATTCACATTCACCTTCACCTACCATCATATGTTACTTTGCTCAAATTGAATATCCAAATGATTCGGTTCATTTGCGATTTCAAATACTTCTAAACTAAATTTAAGCTGTTCGGTTTGGTTTCTATTTTGAAAATCACTTTTGAAACTGAATCCAACCGTTTTTAATAAATAAAATTATATATTATATATAAGGTTTGTTGCTGCCCACTAGCCACGGCCTCTCCTCCATCTCTATTCCTCTTTTTCCTTCTTTCAAAGTTACGGTTTCCTATTCTTCCATCTCTCTCGTCTCCTCTTTTTCCATCTTTCGTCTCCCCTGCCTTTGTCAGTCACACCCCACTGCCACTTCGGTTGTCTCCTTCTCTTCCATCTCCTTTGCCTCACTAGTTGCCACCCACCACCACTCAGCTCTCTCTCTCATATCCTCTGTCGTGCCTCCATCTCTCTTACTCTTTAGTCGTCAAAATCGATTTTGAAATCGAATCGAACAGAATCAAGCGATTCGATTTGAGTCGAATTGCACAAACGGCACGGTGCAGTTTTATATATAGATTTATTTCAAAATCGATTCGGTTCAGTTTGATCCCAAATCTAACCGAGCTGAATTGTATCCATCCCTATTTCATTTTGACTATTATTATTTAGTGTACTTAAAGAATTAACTATTCACAATTCACAATTTTCAATTAAAAAATAGATAGTTATCATTGATAATTAATAAATAAGAAGCAAACACTACCATCACTAATTTTTCAATGTGACCTAGATAATAAATGACATTCCAATAAGTATTCGTTAACATTACTGTTTTCTTTGTCATATTACTTAAACTACCTCTTCCCATTTGTGCATTGCTATCTGATATCTTTTCTGGTTTAACCGTGTGAAAACATTGATTTCAAAGATTTGTAAGTTGAGTTATAAAATTTTTATCCTTATAGTTAGAAGAAAGCTAGGGTTTAGTTTCTATAATTTAAAACTTAGAATTTAGTTATTATGATTTGATAGAATTGTATAAATAACTTTTATGGTTTTATACTCTCATAAATTGTTTATAATTTCAAATTATAAACTATAAAAAACTAAATTCTAAAAAATCAACTTTGGTAAGTCTCCATCAGATAACAAGTAAAAATGTGACAAAAAGCAAGTTAAGAGCTCTTCTTCAGGGAAAAGAGGTTCTCAGCAGATCAATTGTTCAAGTGATTCCCATTTACATGATGAGTAGTTTTTATATCCATCAGAAGATTTGCTAGGAGACTTAATCGTTATTGTGCTAAATTCTGGTGGAGTGCTCTTCAAAAAACTGAAAAAGGCTAGATAGATTAGTTGAAAGAAACTTTATAAAAGCGAGCTTGATGGGAAAATGGGTTACAGAGAGATATTAGTCTTGCTAGCAAAGCACAAAGAATCTTGCAAAGTAAGCTTGACGGGGGAATGAGTTGCAGATATATTAGTCTTTTCAACCAAGTTATGCTAGCAAAGTATAGTTAGAGAATTTTGAGGAACCCATATAGGAACGAATAAGAGAAAGGTACTTTAATGATGCTAACTTATTGAAGGCATCTCTACAAAATAACTCGTGACCTAGAGAAGTATTCTATAGGAAAGAGAGCTTTTTGCTCGAGATCATAGATGGAAGATGAAAAATGATGCTCGCATTTCAGATCCTGGATCTATCGAGAAGAAAGTGTAAATTATTATGACTGAGTAATGAGGTTAGAGGTAAGAGGATGAAAGATTTTTTACACGATTGTATGGTTGGAAGGTCACCGCCATAAAAGACAATTTCTATGTTTTTGTCATAATCATTATCACGTAATTCTCCCAAACAAGGATTATCATAATACCTTCATAATTCTTTTCATTTATTTCTTTCCCCCAAACAAGGATTATCTCAATCCCCTTATAATCCCCTCACTTATTCTTCCCCAAACAAGGATTATCATAATATATCATTTCCTTTTCATAATTCTCTCTTTTACATAATCCTTTCTCCCTTATTCCTTTCCTTCCCCAAACGCCCCTTAAAATACTTTTAATATCCCAAGAAACAAGCAATTAAATAATGAAATTATTTGGAGTAAAGACGTTGAAGGTAAAATTGTCTATCATCTAGCAACCATTAGCAATTCTTCCAAAAATGGATCCTCTTCCTCAAGTAAAGGAGAAAATTTTCTTATGGAAAATTAAGGTCATCCCGAAAGGAAAGATTTGTGTGTGGAAGATTATTAATAACTCAATTCCAACCCATGCCAATATTCAGAATAGAGGAATCGATACTAAAACTTGTTATTTGTTTCACAGGAACTCAAAAGAGTCTTATAGCCATGCTATGTGGTTGTGTAAGTTCTCTAAAAAAGTGTAGCACTAATACTTTCGGGTTTTTTTTATTCCTTTGGTGCTTGCCGGGAATAAAGGTCTACTTTGGATCTTTGGACTTGACCCTAAACTAGTTGGGAGTTGAGGATATCTTTTGAAGACCATTATTATTTCGTAGAAATATTTCAAATTACAAATATTATCTTCTTAATTCGAGAGTTCGTGACAAGAGTTAACAAGTATTCAATCTTATTAACAATTACTTTCTTCCCTTATCAAGTGGTGCAATGTGTTTTCCAACTCAGTGAGATTCGAGAACCATGTGAGTCAGGAGAGGCGGTCTCCTCATTCGAGTGAATTTTGGAAGCTCAATGTTGACGCCTTTTGATGCAACAAAAGAAGAATTGGTGATTTAGGATGGGTTGTTCGTGACTCTCAAGAATCTCCTATATGAATTGGATATAGGCGATTTTAATATGGATGACCCATCAGAGCTTTGGAAAGAAAGGCTATCAGTGTTGGTTTATCTTCTCTTCTCTAACTTAAGAAAAAAATCAATGTAACCCTTGGTTGTAGAATTTGATTATGCAGATAACTTTAAGTGAGTCATTTATTGATATCTCATCTACGAAAAAGAATGATTTTTGCATTTTGTGTTATGTGTTATCTTTTACTCTTTTGTTATGTGTACTAGTCGCAGTAATTTTATTGTTCACATTCTAAAGTGTTGCAACTAATTTTCTTTTCTTTCCTTCTCAAGGGACTAGTTTGTTTTCCTCGAACCTTAGCTGAGTGTCCTGTGCCCTCAAAGAGATTATGCAAATGAAATATCTTTTAAAAAAGAATAAAATAAAATAAAATAAATATAAGCAACAACTAAGCCACCTAAGGACAAAAAAGAGAGCAAATTCTGAAATTATTCCATTAAATCCACCAAAAAAGAAAAAAAGGTAAAAAAGCATTCTTACACAACAATGGAGTGTGAAAGAGAAACATTGAGACCTTCCCCCTTCCCTTCAAAGCAAGGAACGAACCCCATCTTCCTCACACTTCCAAACCCTTTTTCCCCCAACATTCAATCCTCCATTTCTCCATTAATCTTCTTCTTCTTCTCCCCATTTCTACATTAATCCTCTTCTTCTTTCTAACCCAAATTTTGCAAAATGAGTCTCAAGCTTATCACCATAATCTCCTTCCTTCTAACATCCACACTCCTCTCTTTTCTCTTCATCCAAACCAAATTAACCAAACCCATTTCCGCCATTAAACCCCTAATCAACTCCATCTACTTCCCCGACTCAAATCTCTCTTATCCCCTCTCTTTCGCCTACTTAATCTCCGCCTCCACCGGCGACGCTCCCCGTCTCATCCGCCTTTTGCCCGCCATCTACCATCCCGCTAACCACTACTTGATCCACATGGATCAGGGTGCCTCCGACTCAGACCACCGCCAAATCGCCGAGTTCGTGAGCCGGAATCCGGTTTTCAGGCGAGTTGGGAATGTTTGGATAGTGGGAAAACCGAGCTTGGTTACTTATAGAGGGCCGACTATGCTTGCTACCACTTTACATGCGATGTCGATTCTTTTGAGGACTTGCAAATGGGACTGGTTTATCAATTTGAGTGCCTCTGATTATCCTTTTGTTACTCAAGATGGTATGGTGAGTGAAATTGGATGATGTGTGGTTTTGAGGATTTGATGATAGATTTTTTTTTTTGGTGGATTTTTCTTTTCTTTTCTTTTTTTAATTCATTCATTCATTGTGGTTTGGAGGAAATTTTGTTTGATGATGATGGTGTTTATTCTGGTTGTTTTTTCAGATATGATCCATGCTTTCTCTGATTTGCCAAGAGATCTCAATTTCATTCAACATTCAAGTCGTTTGGGATGGAAGCTGTAAGATTTAATTTCTTTTCCCAACTTTCCCTAATTATATTGTTTAAATTTCATTTTAGTACATAAACCCTTTCTTTTAATTTATTTTAGGTCCTAAATATTTATTTAGTAGTCCTTGAACTTTTGAGAAATAATTTTTTTTAAATTAAGGTTAAATTGCAAATTGAGGTTCTCGTAGAAAGTTAGAACTTTTGGCCTAAATATATATATATTTTTTAATTATAGGACTAAATTTATAATTTAACTAGAAATTAATAACGTGTCTTACATGGAAACCTAAAAGGGAATTATTGTAAATGAAAAAGTTTTTGAGAATTTACAAAATATTACTATATTTTGAATTACCAGACTAAAATGTTAGTCTTAATAGAGTTTTGAATTCCAAATTTGTAATGTTAAATATATATCTGAAATTTGTTATTTCAGGAATAAAAGAGGGAAACCAATTATAATAGACCCAGGGCTTTACAGCATGAACAAATCAGAGATTTGGTGGGTTATTAAACAAAGAACCCTCCCCACTGCATTCAAGCTTTTCACAGGTTTGTTAAGCATTCAATAGTTTCACTTTGATTCTTTGTACATATTAATTAGTAACCATGTGATACTTCTGAACAATCTTAAATAGAATTCAATTAGGATTATTATATTATAGGTAGCTCTACAAAGGTGTATTAAGCATTAGATAGCTTATTAAATTTGATTCTCACTTATCCTCAAAATTTGTAATTTTTTATATATTTCTTTTAAGTTTGATTCCCGTTAGATATTAATTAGTAACCATGTGAAACTGCTGAAGGATCTTAAATAGAATTAAATTAGGATTATCATATTATTGGGGAATAGGAGCATTTTAGTAACCACGTGACACAATCATGGTTACTTTAGTTTCTGTACTTTCGATCTTCATTTAATTTTAAGTCTTTGCATTTTGGAAGTGTCGAGTTTTAGTCTAGTAACAGATTTAAAATTTAGATCTCAAAATTATTTTTTTATTGAAATTGATTATATGATAATAATAAATATTTTTTAAAAAATAAAATAAAATATAAAAAATTATTGTGAATTAAAAAAAAAACATTTTGTTATACTTGATCCTAAAATATGTGCATGTTTTCAAATATATAGTGAAAATCATTCTAAGAAAAATAGAAAAAGAAAAAATCAACCATTAGCAAATAGTGGGGAATAAATTTAAAAATTTCTTCAAAATAGCTGAACTAAAATTAGATATTTAAAATAGGACTAACAAATTTAGAAGTACGAAGTGTTTTTTCTTTCTTTCTTTTTTTTTTTTATATAAAAAACAAAATAATATTTTAATAATTAAATACTATATGGTTAGGAAACAGATGTGTGAGCTAATTAAATTATTATTTACCTAGGGACTTGTTGCTTGTTTTGTACTTATCTCAATTATCCTTTTTATTATTGTTATTATTGATTTTCAGATCTGGAATGAGCTTTCTGGAAAAGGATTGCTTGACTTCCAATACCTAATTATCTTGATAGAAACTTTAGGCTTGCAGATTGACTGTAAAATAATTGTACTTTACTTTAACAATTATGAATGTCTTAATCATTTTATGTATATATATGCAAGTTAACTAGTTAAGCAATCATTTGAGCCTATGATCTCTACTAAGTAACTTATGCTAGAAGCCAAAATAAGCAGAGTTTAATGAACATTTATATATTATTAATCTTGAAGTCAGAGGTTTGATCCCACCCTACAAAGTGTCAAATGATTGGAAACAAATGTTAGAAAATTACAAGGATGAGAAAAGAAAATTGTAATTTTTGTTCCAAATTAGTGAGTCAAATTTAACCATAAACTGGAACTAATACATTTGCTAACTAAATTGAAAAGTTACTTATGATCTAACAAATATAGAACACAAAAATTCGATCAACCAAAATTGAAATCCAAACCTAAAAATTAACATTTGTTTATGGTGGGGGGAGGGGTGCATAAAAGTGGTTATAAGCAAAACTATATTAATATTATTTATTTAGACTATCTTTGCAATTACATATTATTTTAAACTTCTTGTTACACTTTAAGATTTGTTTAAAAGTGGTTGCTTGTTGTGGGTAGCAACCTTACCAAACCAAACAAAACAAGTCGTTTGGTGTGGAATTGGAATGTCATTTTCCACTTTGACCATAAGGTGTTTAGAGATTAGAGTTGGGTGTAGGTAAAGTGGAATTATTATATGGGTTTGGACATTCCATCACTCTTACCTACAACCATGTGGTTCCCATATTCATTTAATTTTCTTGTCGGTTCACTTCACACCATAAATGTCTCAAGTTAGGATGCTTAGTGATTCATTTGATTAACACCCAAGGCTAAAAGAAAAGGGTGAAAGTAAGATATATCATTGACCATAGGATATGTGGTTCAAGTCTCCAAATTTTGGTTGTACGAAAAAAGAACTAAAATTAAAAGGTTGTACACAGATGTAGGAAACAAAAATAAAACATTGACTCTTTTGGGCATATAAACTTAGGTTGGAGTATGAATATTGAAATGCCTTAAGATTATATGTTATCTGACCCTTTGAATGACCAAGTAAATGGACATAAGTTGTATCTGAATTTGTGTGTTTATATTAGTCAAATTATTTGCAATTTTGATTTCGAGTGTGTTATATAAACTCTCTAATTCTACTAGCGCCTCTTGATTCTGTAATTTGATGTTTTCTCTCAAATGATAAAATGCTCTCTTCGTGTGAATGTAGCTAACATATTGTTAATGAACCACGATAATTTGTGTCATTTTTCTATTGTTATGTTTTTTGTTTTCTGTATTTCTCAATTTCATAACAATTATGAAGGTTTATAGTTCAACCCTCCAAAAAAAAAAATTAAAGATAAGATAACCACAAAAGTTTGTGAAGTAAAATAGTACATTAATCAACTATTTAAGTTGTTTGAGTTTCTTTTTGGCAGGTTCAGCTTGGACAATACTATCAAGATCTTTTGCTGAGTATTGCATAGTGGGTTGGGACAATCTCCCAAGAACTCTTCTTCTTTACTACACCAACTTTGTTTCCTCTCCAGAGGGATACTTCCAGACCCTCATATGCAACTCTGATGAATACAGAAACACCACAGTCAACCATGATCTTCACTACATCACTTGGGATACACCACCCAAGCAACACCCCCGCTATCTCGGACTCGCAAACTACAAGAAAATGGTCACGAGCAACCGTCCCTTTGCCCGAAAGTTCAAGGAGAACGATCGTGTTTTGGACAAAATCGATCGTGACATCCTCAAGAGACGCCATGGCCGATTTGCCTACGGTGGGTGGTGTTCAGGGAATGGGAGATTCGGTTCTGGGTCTTGCTCAGGTTTTGAAGCTGAGAACTATGGTGTTTTGAAGCCTGGACCAGGGTCTAGGAGGTTGAAGACTCTGCTCAATAGGATTCTTTCTGTTAGGTACTTCAGTAAGATGCAATGCAGGTAGATATCAAACTATTCTTTGGCTGGCATTAGTACTATATATATATATATGCATGAATAAAATCTCTATTTAGTTTTGTTTTGTTTGACTTTGTTAAAAAGAAGATAAAAAGGGAAGGAAAAAGAAATGACCACGTTTTGTATTATTAAATTTTGGTTCAATTTTTAGGGAAAATTATGCCCCAAAATGCCTCTCTTGGCTTGTTGAACTGTGACGTTGATATTTTACAAAGTAATGACACCATTGAAGCATTATCTGTTGATGGACCTTTTTTCTGTTTCCTTTAGCGTGGAAGCTACACAATTAAGTATCGTACTTATAGCAGCCGATTCTCAAATTTCTAAAAACGATAAGAAAAGTATTGTTGATAGCAAAATCCAAGCAATAAGATTTGCATGACCTTCATCAATAGTAAATATTGCTGTGATGCTGTGTCACAGAACTTTCTAAAAGGTAGAAGAAGGTTAAAAGTAAGGAGAAAGACTCGCCTTATGTTGACGTGTCATGTTCTATTTACACACGCTATGTTGACGTGTCATGCTCTATTTACAATGGAATCAGATTAGGGGGTTTTGTCATGTTCTATTTACACACGCTATGTTGACGTGTCATGCTCTATTTACAATGGAATCAGATTAGGGGGTTTTCTCATTCTTATAGAATTTGGATCTTATCCTCTTTATCTTTGGGAAACAAGATGCTTGAAGATTGAATGAAACCATAATGATAGTTCACCATAAAGAAGTAACCTTTCACAAAATTTTTAGATGTTTTATTGTATGAAAATGATTGTTACAACTCAACAAATTTCGATCAAACGTAATTATCTGCAAATGATTAAACAAAAAATTATTGAAAATAGAATGACAAATTTTAAACTTTTAAAAGTAAAATGAAATAGAATTAAAAAGTGTTGTAATACAAATCACTAATTTAAGTATTTACATCTTCTTCACTTCTCCTTTCCCCACCTAAAAGGAGATTCACATGAGAAGAAAAAAGGCACTTTGTGCTCCACCATGTTTAAATCCCTAACTCTAACATGGAATGTGATAATATCTTTTCTAGCTAAAAGCAATTAGACCCATAATTCATACATGGTCAAAACAATCCCATTCTACTTATCTTTTTAAAAACTACATGAAAGCAAATTTGGATAATTAAGATGTACATAGACTTAACTATATTATGATATTAATTTGATTCTTGATTTAAACATACTAGCTTAGATATAATTCACTAATTAATAAATTCATGTCTACTTCACATGAATCTCTCTTTCTTTTTAATTCATATTGTGTCTACCTTTTCTCCTACTCATTTATTCCTTTCAAAAGAAAATTTATACTTCGAATTATATTTAAATCACTACTTCTCAAGATCTAAAATGTTAACGTTGATATAAATATCAAGTTCTCAATTTTAAAATCTCCTATATATATACATATACAAGAGAGAGATTGATAAATAAAACAAAAAGTGTACGTAAGTTGATACATTAAAGAAATGGTAGGAACTAAAATATTTTGAGGATTCATCAAGTACAAATACCAAATTGCAAAGCATTCTATCTTTTGTAAGATTTTTTAAAAAAAGGAGAGTTAGAACCTATGATTATTTTAGAAAGTAGGCTTTTTGTAATTGGAGCAACGGTCAGTCAACGTGGTCGGCGGCGTATAGTCTAACTTAAGAGCTCACGCTAAGTGCTCCCCATAAATGCTTACCCAACGGTCAAATCTTCAAATTTATTCTCTTTTTTCCCTTTTTTTTTCCTATCTTTCTCGAAGACGTGAAGTTTTTAGGATTAAGTTATTTTATATTTACAGTAAATATGGATGGTAGTCTTCAATTCTCTTAAACATTTTCCTTTTGAATCTCAATTCCTTTAAATGTGTAATGGTAAAAAAGGAAAGAAGATATGCATAAAAAAGAAGAGATTATTTTATTAACTATTCTCACGATCTCTCATTTAAATGTGATATCGATTTATCTATGTTTTTATATAATTAACATATAATTGAACTTAAAACTTAACTAGAGAATTCAACCATTCAATATAACACTGCCAAATTCAAATTAAAATGATTATTTTCCTTAAACCCAAAGAATAAATTAGAGATAATAAATACATCATCATAATAAACCCCAAAAGAAGAGGTTGTTAAGCTCACTGTGGTGGCCAAAAAAGAAAAAAACAGTAACCCCCATCGGCCATCAGATCATTTGATCGGAAAGAGAGGGCAAACGCCGGAAAAAATTAGCCGGAACGGATGGCATATCGCCACGAAACCGGGGATGACGGAAGTAATAAAATCCAAATCCCAAGAGAAAGGCCTTAAACGGCACCGCATAGAACAAAAGCGACGCTCCCAAACAAATGACCACAAATATTCCCGTGGCTCGAGGGTCCCTCCAATTAAACAACGCTTCCAAACGCTCCCCTTGAGCCGCCACGTCACCCAACAACACTTGGGCTCTACCTCCAAGTGCTCTCAGCCGGTCGTATCTCACCCGAATCTGGTCAGCAGATCGTGCGGATGGGAATCCATCGAACTCCTCATCCAGTTCGTCGGTGCTTACGAAGTCCACGTACGATAATCTGGGGTCCATGTTGTGGGAAGTCCGGTGACGGTAACGGAATCGAAAGGTGAGGATTAAGAAAGCGTACATGAAGAGAGTTGGGAGGATTAAGTTAGGGCATAAGACGACGGCGATTAAGAGAATGTGCATGAGGACGGTGGTTGGTGGGTGGACCCACGTGCGGATTTCGTCAAACCAACGTGCGATGGCGACGGCGCGTGAGAGACAACCGATAACACGGAACCAATTCGCTTTGCTTCTTCGCATGCTCCACACGTGTGTGTCTGAATCGAGCATGTATTGAACCACTTCATGACCCATGGCTGGTTCGGACCGGGCTAGTCGGGTTGTAACGATTCTCATAGCGGTGTGGCGGAGGATGTCTTGTTGGGTGGGGCCCAATGGACGGATGTAATGCATTCTTGGAAGTATTGGGGTTGAATATGATTGGATTAAGCTTAGCCATGAGAAGGTGGAGAATCGGACGGCAATTTCAAGGTCTCCCATTTTCTTGGCGCCGGTAGGGAGTAACACCGTAAGGGAGTATGTTGTTGAGTACACCTGATTGATGTCGAGACTCGACAATCGGATTCGTACCTTTCCGACACGTAGGTCTTTTCCGGGCTGTTTTAAAACGCCGTCGTTTTCTTGGCGGGTGTATCTACCGTTGTCGAATACGCCGATGGTGAGGACGGTGCAAGGATCGTATACATCCCACGTGTACTGTTCGTTCCAGCGTGGATTGAACCGGTCCAGGATCGTGCGCGTTCGAACCCATTTCGGGCCGTATTTGGCTACCACGTAAGCGTCTATGGTACCACGTGTACCATCTTTTGTTTTCACAGGGAGAAGATTACTAGCGCTGCGAATCCCGACTTCCAGGAGTCCGATTGGTGGCTTTGCTAATTGTTTCGCTGCGGCTCTGACATCGCTTGTCACGTGCGCTGCTTCGTCCAGCACGTGATACCCGCCTTCTAAGCAGATTCGGAGGTGGATTCTGCCAGTGTAAGGGCGGGTTTCGTCTCCGACTAAATTGAACCATCGTGACTTTGTGTCTGTCCGATCGTCGGTTCTCTTCTCGATGCTTGCCATGTGGATTTTCGCTTGGCCCACTGATTTTCCATTTGTTACGTCCTCTACCGTGACTACCAAAAACGGCTCAAACGGCTCGGCTGCTACAAATACCAAATCCTCGTTCCATGTGGGGTTAGCTGAGCCGACAGCAGTCCTTCCCGTTTTGAAAACTTGTGGACCAAGCTGACCTTTAACGTAAAGCTCGAGGTTTCGAGACTTAGGTTCGGACGCCGAATCGAACTGCAAATCCTGGGTTTGGATGACCGTTAATCTCAGATACCACAGCTTCGGAGAGAGGTAGACTTTGGCTCGGGTCTCCGGTATCATCCCCCCGGAGTCTGACTGCCAAGCCTCTTGAAACGCCTCGTCAGCCTGAGTTCCTAACCAGACAGCGAGCATGACGTCATTTCCCGGCGATTTATCAGATTCCAGAGAGTACCATTGAGGAGCTAGAGGACTGTCTGGCGGTACTCTTTTCGGAACTTCCTGCAGATCAAACGATACTGTTCCTAAACAATTCTCGGTTTTCTGATCTTCGTTCTCTTTCTTTTCCTCAGCCCAAACAGATACTTCAAGAGATGTGGAGTTCAAACCTTCTTTGTCGAACGCGAATACTTGATCCCAATCTTTCTCGCTCTGGCTCTTCGTTTTGATACTGTGGGTTCCGATCACGAGCTTTGCGTACATGGAGGAGGATCCACCGTCGGAGGATTCTCTTTTTGCCTTTACGACTCGAACGTATAGAAACGGCATTCGATCAACAAGATCGTACGCCCTACGGCTTCGATCAGAACGAAGCTCAAGATCATTGACGGATAAATCGGCAAGTTTCTCTGTTTCCGATTTCGCCTTCCGCATTTGCTTTGGCTTTTCCGTATGTGCAATTGGCGGATTCTCCACTTCTACGGGCTTCTCAGGTTCAACAGCCGGAGATTCCTCTGGTTTAGGATTTTCCGGCGGATTTTCGTTAGACTTTTCCTCTGCTTTTGGTTCTTCCTTCGGCTTCTTTTCTTCTTTCTTCTCCTCTTCCTTGACTTTCGATTCCTTTCCCTCCTGCTTCTCAGGGGGTTTCTCCTCAGCTACTGGAGTAGTCTCCGGTTTCTGCTCAGATTCAGCAACAGCACCACCAGCAGGTGGATTTTCATCGATAAAATAAACCTTGAGACCTAATTCTCCCTTAATCTGAGAGAACACACTACGTTTCTCTAAAGGATAATAAATAAGCGATTCCGATCCAGATTTGGAAAAAGCAGTTCCAGCGACCTTAACCTTACCAAGAAACGTGCTTCTTTTCCCCGTCTTCTTATCATTATACAAATTAACCTCCAAAATCTCCGATGCCATAGCCTCCATGTCGTGAACAAGAAACTCGTGCTTCTCGTCCCATTGAGGATTCAGATCTCGAAATTTTGTCTTGGTTCGTCGCCGCTGGCCTTCGAAATCGACAATCGCATAAGCACTGGCCGTTCCTTGGCCGTCCTTGGGCATCAAATTCTTGGCGTTACAGACCTCAACGAAGAGCTTTCGGCCGCAACTCTCCGCCATTTAAAACCACGATGAAGATCTGAACTGATTAGGATTCAAGAACAGTAGAGAAATGAAGAGAGATTTGAAGAATTTTGGTGAAAATGGAAAATGAAAATGGAAGAAAGTCTGTGGAGGGATTTTAAAAGAAGAGGATAAAGTTTGAGAGGCGCATGTGCCACGTCATCATGACACGTGGAAGCACTTGAAGATTGTGGAGTCCACAAAGAGTCGTTACAATGGAATCGTACAAATCTCTCTCCAGCATTCATTCACTATGCCTTGGACTTGTTCAATTGAAATTTCGTGTTTTTAATTTTAATATTCTTCTTCGTGTATTTTTATTTCAATTTCCAATTTTCTTTTCATTTCAATTTTAGTATGCATCACAGTTGACAGTCAAAATTGTTGATAATAAATACACCACCTTTTTTGTATTTACCTACGTTTCTGCATCTATGTCAAAATTGTTGATACATATTTGATTATTTTGTTGTCTCCTACTTCTTCGTTTTTGCTGCTAAATATAGAAAGTAAATAAGTTTATTAAAATTTTAATTGGCCCAACGTCTCACTCACTCAGTTCCACTCATTTCCTTGTTGTCTTCTCAAATTTTAGATACGTTTTTAAATAAAAATCAAATCAATTCAAAGTTCAAACCAAATCTGCAAAAACAGAATCATACACAAAACACTGATCCAGAAAAGGAATCTTTTCTTTTCTTTTCTTTTCTTTTATCTTAATATTTTTTGTTTTTTAAAAAACTAAGCTTGTTGTTTTTATTTTGATTACAAGAAGATTTTTGTCAGATGTTTTCGTACAATAAAATAAAACAAAAGATTAATTTCCTAAAAAATTAAATAATACGAATCTGATTAATTATAAACACTCATTTTATATTTTTTTTTATTCTTTACATATACATAGATACGATAAAAAAAAAAATGGAAGTGATGAATATTCTTTAATACTTTTCTTCTTTAAGAGAGGATATTAGCTTTCCCATCTAGTAAAACTAATAAGATGAAGAGTTTTTTTTAACCACAATTCATTCAGAAAGGTTGATTTTTGTTTTTAATTTTTATATTTTAAATATGTGGTAGAAAAAGTTATATGTTAAGTATTTGCAATATAAATATATTTAAAATTTGGAGAAACAAATAATAATAATAATAAAAGTAGGAACGTGATGATTTTTGATTTAAAGAGGAAGAAAGTGAAATGTAAAATGTAATTTTTTTTTGTTTTGTTTTTCCTTTACAAGAAAGGTAAGTGGTTTTGTAGTTTAGTGATTTGGGTGGGGAAGTGAGCGATCTTTTCTTCTGCCCAAATGAACGTTGCACTGTTACGTCCGAGTCAGCGCCATCATGAACGGTGAGACCTAATTAAATACGCCTCGCCTCACTCTGCCTCTCACGTGCCTTCTTTTTTTATTATTAAAATAATAGCTGACTCACTGCACGTGCTATGATTGTGTTTCTCCTGTTTTTTTTTTTTTTTAAGTATTATCATCCTATTCTTAAATTTTCATCAATATTTTTATGTTTTCATAATCCCATATTAGTATGTTTGACGAATTGATATTTCTATTATGGTGTAAAAAAGTATATAATCTACCAGGAACAAGCATCAAATTACTATAATATAAACTAATGAAATGTTTGTTTACTAAGTTAAAAGTTTATTTTTTGAACCTTTATTTTTATAGTTTTTCTATAACGATTCATTGAAATTGCTATTTTCATAAAATTAAGTCCACAATATTTTTATTGGTCTAAAATTTTCGATAAAATTAGTACATTAAATTCTTTTCACGTAAAATATAAGGATGGGATTAAGACATTTGCTATTGAGAAACGAAAAATTAATCGCATCGGAGCTTTTCCGCGATCGAATCCATTTTGAATTCGATAAATGCATTGCTTGTAAAGTATGTGTTCGTGTATTCAAAAACTAAGACCATTCCAATGCTCCTTTTCGCCATGCATAAACTAAACCGACAATTAGGATAAGCACGAAAATTAAGAATAAGTTTTATGATGAAAATTAGGTTAAGTTTTTAGTATTTTAATTTAGGTATGTCTAATCTATTTTTGAAGATTGATTTTCATATATATATTTTCTTATTTCAACAAATGAAGTGGTCTCAAAAATAAAGGTATACACATCAAATTTAACGACGAGCCTTACTGACATTTTTTTGGTTTGTTATTATCATTAATTAATTTAAGCTAATTGGGTAGGAGAATGTGATTGATTGAAGTTATTATTCGACAATCATATCATAAGTCATTGACAAATCAATCTACTTTGTTGTAAACTTAAATGGAAAAAAAAAATGAATAAACAAGACTCATACATGTATCATAGTCGTCATAAAATACAAAAAAGCACTCAATTTTGTACTTTGTTCAAGAATATATTTAGGTTTGTTTAAAGAATATATCTACGTTTTCAAAATTTTAAAGAGTACTATCTATAAAAGAAATTTAATACTATTTTTACAGTAATTTTGAATGAAAACTATTAGTACCTAAAAGCACATTTAAAATTTAAAATTTTCAACATTACTCTTAAATTTTAAGGAAAAAAATTCAAAATACCCAAGTATTTTGATTGGAATAGAAACCCTAAAAACATCATAACTTTCAAAAGTAGTTTTTAAACTATTTTATCACTAGCATGATCAATTTCCTCCTCAAAGCTTCCTCAACTATGAAATAATCCATTCGAAAACAAGTACTCATATATATCTTTTGTTTTTCTTAAAGTGCTCTCATTTTCCCCTTCATTAGTCTAATTCTTACTCTTTTTTCTAGTAAACAAACCAATTCCAAAAACTTAAATTAACCATACAAATATTTCCGGCAAAATGATGAATGGCTAAATACAAAAAGATGCCAAACAAAGGAATATCATATTCCCATGATAATTTGATTGAAAAGAAATATATCAACAAACTCTTCATCACTACAAATTGGGTCATCTACATGTTTTTGTTTTTTAACTTTGATCCTAAATATATTTTTCTTTTTGTTTATTAAAGTCAAATAAACATATTAATATATAGACATTCAAATCCTAACGAAATTTGCTAAAAGATTTAAGTCTAAATATCTCTGGGTAGTTTTGGTAGTTTCATTATCCTTTTCTTGTCTAAAGACTATGAGTGTATTTGGATTGACTTTTCAAGTGATTAATTAAAAATTAAGTTGTTTCAAAAAAAAATTTGCATTTGACAACCACCTAAACTGGATTTTGAAAAAACGAGTTTATAAAATAAGTTTGTTTTTAATAAACACTAAAAACTAACTTTTTAAAAACTTTTATCAAGTGTAATGGTTTTCTTAAGGAAAAAAAAAACTAGCCACCACTGTTGAGTATGAAATTTTGGCCAATTAAATTTCGTCACATCATCACAACAAATATTGTGATAATTATTTTTTTAATTGGATTTTGAATAATTAAGTTTATTCAACCAAACCCAATTCAGGTCCAATAAACACAAAAAGGTGGGCCCAAGCCCAAGCCCAACAAGCAAATGGATCCAAGCCCAAGCCCAACAAACAAATGGGTCCAAGCCCACCTAAAGTCCATGAAATTTCTCTATAAATAGAGACCTTTGTCATCCATTTAAAGGATGTGAATTGAAGCTCTGAAGTACTGAAGCTCTGAAAAATTGAACATTCAAACTTCTACAAGCTCTCAAGACGTGCAAGTCCGTAACAACCTCGAGATCAACATCTTCAGAAAGATTGAAGACTTGGAGATTAAACTTTTCTTGGATTCCAGAAGATCGAAGTTCAGATCGACTTGCAACTACAACATCTTGAAGACCGAAGACTAAGAAGTTCTAAAGTTTTTATCTTGTATTCGAGAGAAAGCATCAAATGAGTAAATACTAGATATTGTATTTCCAATATTCATCAATATATCAAAGTTCAATTCCATGAATTACATTTCGTCGAAATCTCATGTGAACAGTTTGGCACACCCAGTGGAACCGTCTCTACCTTTCATCTCTTTCTCTTTTTGAAGAACATCTTTAAGGAAATCATGACATCTCAAGACAACACTTCCAAAGCTCTAGGTGACATCAGCAATCGACCAAATACTCGCAGTTGCTCAATGGAATTTCATTCATCTGAGGATGTGCCACCCTTTGAGGTCGCAAAGAATATTTGAGAAAAAATCTTCAGTCCACCAAAAGGTGGAATTGTAATCAAAGAAAACTATGTGATTGATGAACACAACTCATCTTCTGAACGCCCAAATGAGGAGGAACCTCATCCAAACGTAATGTCAGTTATGGTGACTGGCGTGGATACAAGCGAAAATAGAATTGTCGAGCTTGAAAGAGGGTCAACTGCTCATAAAGGCTCTTGAAGAAGAAACTACGAGATTGAATCTCTAAATAATTAGATCAAAAGTCGTGATGCTGCTGAATCAAGTCACACACATACTGTCAAGAATGCTGACAAAGGGAAGGCAATTATACAAGAAAGTCAACAAAAAAATTCGACTTCAATTGCATCTCTGTTTGTTCAGCAATTGCAGGAGATGATTGCAAACTCCATCAAAACTCAATATGGTGGACCCGCTCAAACTTTCTCTTTGTATTCCAAGTCGTATACGAAGAGGATCGACAACCTGAGAATGCCGAATGGGTACCAACCACCCAAGTTCCAACAGTTTGATGGAAAGTGCAACCCAAAACAACATTTTGCTCATTTTATTGAAACATGTGAAACTGCTGGTAAGCGGGGAAACGCCTTTGACTGGTACACTGACTTGGAGCCTGAATTCATCGACAGTTGGGAGCAGCTTGAGAGGGATTTTCTTAACCGTTTTTACAGCACTCGTCGTATTGTCAGCATGATAGAGCTAACTGCCACCAAGCAACGAAAGAGTGAGCCAGTCGTCGATTATATTAACCGCTGAAGAGCATTAAGCCTTGATTGCAAAGATAGATTAACTTAATTGTCGATAGTAGAGATGTGTACTCAAGGAATGCATTGTGGACTCCTGTACATCTTACAGGGAATAAAACCCCGCACCTTTGAAGAGTTAACAACTAGAGCTCATGATATGGAGCTAAGTATTGCTAATAGAGGGAACAATGATTTACTGGTTCTAGAAGTTAGAAAAGAGAAGAAGGAAGAGAAGAGCACCCAGAAGGTATCGAAAGGTACGACCAAGGAGGCTATGATCGTCAGCACGACCCCTTTGAAGTTTATCTCTAAAGAAAAGAAATTTGAGAAACGCCAAGAAGAAGACGAAAAAAGACGTCCAACTTTGAAAGAAAGACAAGAAAATGTTTATCCTTTTCCAAAGTTTGACTTACCTGATATGTTGGAGCAACTACTAGAAAAGCAACTTATTCAACTTCCTAAATGTAAACTACCCGCGAAAATGGGGAGGGTAAAATATCCCAATTACTACAAATATCATCGGGTCATCAGCCATCCCGTAGAGAAATGTTTTGTGTTGAAGGAGTTAATCCTGAAATTAGCTCTAGACAAAAAGATTGAACTAGATCTCGATGATATGGCACAAACAAATCATGCTACAGTGACAATTCATGTGGATAGTCGATTACCTGCTACAAGGAATTTGATCCAATTTGGATCTTTAAAGCCTATCTTTATATATTCTTCACCGGAGAACTTACAAAATGATGACCTCCAAATTGTTGGCTCCAAAGAAGAAGAAAAGCAGGTAGAAGATGCTAATGAGGGATGGACGCTAGTAACACTTCGAAAGAAGCGCAAACAAAATTATGCTAAGAAATAATCTTGCTCATACCGAGAGCATAGAAGAAAGAGTAAGTCTCAGAGAAGAAAAACAAACAAGAACGCGAGAAAGTTTCAACCAATCATTGAAGAAAATAAGGAGCTTCCTCGACCACGACAACCAATAACTCTGATGGACTTCTTCCCTAAAAACTTTCCAATTGAAATAGCTTCATGTCATGCGGTCAGTACGACTAAGGACAACTCTTCTCCCTCATATCCCATGGAAGTAGCCACCAAGTCAGAGGAATTGCCTTCTTTTGGCGTAAATGATCTTCTGTCACTTCAGCGAGAAATCAAGGACACAATTATTGAGATGTTAAAAGATGATGATGTCTCGACTATTTCTGCATCACAAACAAAAGCGTGTGATTCATGTTGTACATTGATAGCATTTAGTGATGAGGACTTGTTACTTGGGTCAAAGCTTCACAACCGACCCTTATTCGTGTCTGGATATGTTTGAGAGCAAAAGCTCAATCGAATTCTCATCGATAATGGTTCCGCCATCACCATTCTGCCAAAACAAACATGAATCAATTGGGTATCTCAATTGAGGAGTTATCAAGCAGTAAATTGGTGATTCATGGCTTTAATCAAGGATCACAATGGGCTATAGGCACTGTTCGTTTGGAAATTGACATAGAGGATTTGTAGGCAAGCGCAATATTTCATGTGATCGATTCGAGGACTACTTATAAGATGTTGTTAGGGCGTCCATGGATACATGAAAATGGAGTCGTAACCTCCACGCTCCATCAATGTTTTAAATTTTACAAACAGGGAATTAGGAAGGTTGATGTTGACACTAAGCCATTCTCAAAGGCTAAGTCGCACTTTGCTGATGCCAAATTTTACACAAAAGATGATGATGTAAGTGAAGTCATATCATCCGAAGTTCCTGTAGCCAAAGGCACTTATAAGTTCGAGCAAATAAAGATCACAACAAAGAAGTTAAATCAAGGGGATGCATTCAATGATCAAAAGAATGACGAGTCAACAACCTAGGCTAAATCTGAGGTGCCAGAGAGTGAAAAGATGGCAATTCTACAAGAAAAAGCCACAAAATCTCTTGTTTTACGCTATGTTCCTTTGTCTCGACATAAGAAAGGAGAATCACCATTCACAGAATATTCAGAAAACTTAACGATCGGAAGCATCGAAATATTAAAGGAAAGCTTCACCACACCCCTTACTAAGATTGACAAAGGAGAAACAAAAAGATGCGAGGAAAAGGGCGTAGAGGCATTCCTTCCAGAAAGACGAACAACTTAGGGGTTCAACCCAAAAGCATATAAGTTGATGGCAAAGGCGGGTTATGACTTTACAACTCGCCCTGAGCTTAAAAGCGTGAAAATATTCGAGTAAATGCCTGTTATGGAAATCATGGTAGACTTTGACTTTGACTTTGCTTTCTTCCACTCGACTATCTGCCTTTCAGAGGTTAAATGCAACTTCAAAGAAACTACAATATGCAAGCCCAACTCCGGACACAAGAGAATCTGCCTTCAAAAGGTTAAGTGTGTCACTAACAAGAGGTCAAAAGAAGCCTTCTGTAGCTGTCTCAAGCAAAAATGGCTTAACAATAGGAGACGAGGAAATTCGCAGTCAGTTCCATCCAGGATGAAGAGAAAAATGTTCGTCTTAGTAAATACAGAGGGTTCATTAAAAGTAAAATTACACAATGTTGTTTTTACCCGATCTGACAATAATGAGTCAGAAGATGAAGTAGATGTGGTAAGTTGTGACCATGTTACGATAGAGGAGGCATCCAACTATGAGACATTTGAAAAAGATGTCGAAGCCGCTCCATTATCACTTGAGGATGGTGGCAATCAACGGTTGATGAGTTAAAGGAAGTCGATCTTGGTATGATAGAGGATCCTCGTCCAACCTTCATAAGCGCCCAACTTTCTGATGATGACGAAAACGAGTATGTGAGCTTACTAAAAGCATACAAAGATGTCTTTGCATGGTCATATAAGGAAATGCCTAGACTTGATCCAAAGGTGGTCGTTCATCATTTAGCAATCAAATCAGAGCAGCGGCCCGTCAAGCAAGCCCAACGACGATTTCGATCCAAACTCATTGAAGCTGGATTTATTCGCGAAGTCAAGTACCCAACATGGATAGCTAATGTTGTTCCAGTAAGATAGAAGAATGGCCAGCTACATGTTTGTGTTGATTTTCGCGACCTAAATAACGCATGCCCAAATGATGATTTTCCCTTGCCTATTATGGAAATCATGGTAGACGCGACTTCAGGACATGAAGCTAGATTCGAATGGCCCTTGAGGATGAAGAGAAGACAGCTTTTCGAACCCCAAAAGGTATATATTGTTATAAGGTAATGCCTTTCGGATTGAAAAACGCAGGTGCAACATACCAGCGCGCTATGTAAAGGATCTTTGATGATATGCTACATAAATACGTTGAATGTTATGTTGACGATCTTGTAGTAAAATCCAAGAGGAAATGCGACCACCTAAAAGACTTAAAGCTTGTCCTTGATCGTCTAAGGAAATACCAGCTAAGAATGAACCCTCTTAAGTGTGCATTCGGTGTGACCTCTGGAAAGTTTCTGGGATTCATCATGAGGCACTGTGGAATTGAAGTTGATCACTCAAAAATTGATGCTATCCAGAAGATGTCGAGTCCGAAAAATCTGTACGAGTTGAGAAGATTGCAAGGTCGTTTGGCCTACACCAAAAGATTTGTATCTAATCTTACAGGTTGATGTCAACCATTCCAGAGATTGATGAGGAAGGATGCAGTCTTTAATTGGGATCAGTCATGTCAAAATGCATTTGATAGCATAAAGAATTATTTGTTCAATCTTCCGGCTTTGAGTGCGTCTGCAGCTAGAAAGTTGTTGATATTATATATCGCAGCTCAAGAAGGTTCGCTTGGAGCATTATTTTCACAACAAAATGACAAGGGTAAGGAATGTGCACTCTACTATCTAAGTAGAACTTTGACTGGAGCTTAATTAAATTATTCTCCAATCGAGAAAATGTGTCTCGTTCATTTCTTTGCAATAGATAAGCTGAGACATTATATGCAAGTCTTCACTATAAATTTGGTGGCAAAAGCTGATCCTGTTAAACATATCTTATCAAGGCCGATCATCTCGGGATGTCTTGCTAAATGGGCAATTATACTCCAACAATATGATATTGTATATATTTCCCAAAAAGCAGTAAAAGGTCAAGCATTGGCAGATTTCTTGGCTCATCATCCAATTCCATTAGATTGGGAATTATGTGAAGACTTACCTGATGAGAAAGTTTTGTTTGTCAAAAACATGGAACCTTGGACCATGTTCTTTGATGGTGCAGCACAAAAAACTGAAGCTGGTGTCGGCATTGTCTTCATCTCTCCGAAAAAACATATGTTGCCATATAGCTTCACACTCAGTGAATTGTATTCGAATAATGTTGCTGAGTACCAAGCCTTTATCATTGGCTTACTAATGGCTTCAGAATTTGGTATAAAATACATAGAAGTCTTCGGTGATTCAAAGCTAGTTATAAATCAGCTCTCCTATCAGTACGAGGTCAAACATGAAGATTTGAAGCTCTACTTCGTTTATGATAGAAGATTGATGGACAGATTTGACGGCATAATACTAGAGCATATACGAAGATCAGAAAATAAGAAAGCTGATGCACTAACAAATTTGGCCATGGCTTTAACAATCTCAGAAGACGTGCCAATAAATATTTCTCTTAGCCAAAAGTGGATTGTTCCCTTGATCGAAAGCCAATACGAAGAAATCGATGTGATATCTATGTATGCAATTGATGAAGAAGATTGGCGTCAGCCCATTATAGACTATCTGGAGCATGGAAAACTTCGACATCGAGCTGAGATACGAAGAAGAGCTGCGTGATTTATTTATTACAACGACACGCTTTATCGATGCTCATATGAATGTATTCTTCTGCGGTGCCTGGAAAAAGAGGAATCAGTAAAGGCTTTAGAAGAAGCACATTCAGGTATATGTGATGCTCACCAATCTGGTCCAAAATTTCAGCATCAGTTGAAAAGAATGGGTTACTATTGGCCCACTATCATCCATGACCCGATGCATTATGCGAAACATTGTGAAGCTTTCCAATTCCATGCAAATTTTATACATCAACCACCATAGCCTCTTCATCCAACAATAGCCTCATGGCCTTTCGAAGCTTGGGAACTTGACTTGATTGGACCGATCATGCATAAGTCATCACCTGGTCATTCTTACATCCTTGCAGGAACAAATTATTTTTCTAGATGGGCTGAAGCTGTGCCATTAAGAGAAGCATAGAAGGAAAACATCGTAAATTTTGTTCGAACTCACATCATTTACTGATATGGTATTCCTCATCGCATCGTGACTGATAATGGAAGACAATTTGCTAACACTTTGATGGATAAGTTGTGCGAGAAGTTTAACTTCAAACAGTACAAGTCTTCTATGTACAATGCTGCAGCAAATGGACTGGCAGAAGCTTTCAACAAAACTCTGTGTAATCTTCTGAAAAGGTGGTCTCCAAGACAAAAAGGGATTGGCAAGAAACGATTGGAGAACCATTATGGGCCTATTGAACTACCCACCGTACTCCTACTGATGTTACACCTTATTCTTTAGTTTACGGAGTAGAAGCAGTACTTCTGCTAGAGAGAGAAATTCCATCCTTGAGAATGGCAATTCAAGAAGGGCTAACTACTGAAGACAACGCTAGACTACGCCTTCAAGAGTTAGAAGCACTTGATGAAAAGAGACTAGAAGCTCAACACGCACTCAAATGTTATCAAGCGCGAATGTCTAAAGCTTTTGACAAACATGTAAAGCCTCAATCATTTCAGGTTGGTGAGTTAGTGCTTACAGTAAGAAGACCTATCATCACGACGAGACATACGAGGAATAAGTTCACACCTAAATGGGATGGACCTACATCGTCAAAGAAGTTTTCACAAATGGAGCATACAAAATCATCGATCGAGACAGATTACAAATTGGCCCAATCAACAGCAAGTTTCTCGAGAAGTTTTATGCTTAATTTTGTTTTGTAAAAAAAGAAAAAAATAATAATTGAACTACGTTATGACTTGATCCCTATGTTATAAAAAGGGTATGTAGGTAGCTTAAGGTTCCCTTTAAGTTCAGTCACATGTAAAAAAAAAATTCACGTTTCATTATCATCTCACATGTAATCAATACAAAATTTGTGGGCAATAACATTTGAAGAGGGCAAAGGAGGGCAAAAATCAAAGCTTCCACTTGAAGTTTTTAAATTCTTCACGTGCAGCCTCCATACTCTTGCCAATTGTAGAGAGGGCCTTTATGGCTTCTTCAGTTATAGCATGTGTGCTTTCAAGAGTGTTGACTTCATCCTGAAGCTTGGCAATTGCTAGCTCTTGCTTGTTTATGACCTCATTTTTCTCACCAGATAAAGGCGTCAATTGTTCAGACTCAATATTTATACTCTGAAGTCTGCTCTCTAGTTCCTTCTCTTCCAAAGATAACTTTGAAGCCCTCTCATAAATGACTTCAACATCTCCTCGTAGTTGTTCCATCAAAGTTCGGCTTCCTTAATAGCAGAAATCTTCTCCTCTAACTGATGAGCCTTATCTCTTGATAGCAACTATGCAAAATATGAAGATTGTACATCGTTGAAACTGTCTACCCTCTTGAGGTAACTATTCAAATATTCTTCAAGAGGAGTTAAGCCATCTGCATGAATCTTCGCAATTCCTGAGAGAACTGTTGCTATTTCTGGCTTAAGTCTTGGGCTATATTCAAAAGGAGTGCACATAATCTTGTCTTGAATGTCCCCCTACATACACATGGCTGTTTTCTGAAAGAAGTTTGAAACTACATTTTCACCAACCCACTGAGAAGGCTCAGGGTGTTCTGCTGCCTGTTTCATAGAGGTGCCTAGAGGCGACTCAGAAATTTTGAGAGGAGCATGCAAGGATGTAACCTTCGTTGAAGGCAATGTAGGACAGACACCTCCTCTTGAGGAAGGATTCTCGATGTCTTTGCCACCCACTTTCATCTTCCCTCGAAGAATCTCCTCGAGAATAGCAGAGGGACGTAAGGATAGTTTGGCTGGTTTTGTAGTTGATGTCTTCGAAATACCAACTTCCTCAGTGGTCTTATCAGCCATATGAGGACCAGTTAGTGATTCATCACTGTCTACATCTATAAGTCCTTCAAGATGATCTTCCAAAGGTGACTGCAGAAATAAGCAATTGATAAATCACTCACGAAGAAGATGAACAATAAAAGAAAATTATTAAAGAAAGAAAATACAAACCAGTGGTGGGACATCAGGTTCCCATAGCACTCGAGCCCCTTCCGCAAGAGTCATCACCTGATACCTTCGCTTGCTTCAAAGGTCTTTTCCAATGACGATCACTTTTGCTGCTGTCACTCTCCTCTTTATGCTCTGCCACATTTTTCTCAAGGATATGAGTCATCACTTCAACCAAACAAATTTTCTTACCACCCTGGTTGCTCCCTCGGTTCTTGGGTAGTTTTGGTTTCGATGGGGGAGGAATGACACTGCTCACCAAATGGTGTATGTTGTCCTCAAAATAGGTCTCGTGCTTTATGGCCCATCAATTTTTAAATCGTTGCGTAACATGCTTGCAAGGCTCTAATGAACGGACAGACAAGTATAACTCAGATGAAGTGTTACGCCTCACACACAACCTCCAATGATGTAATATATTATTCAGTGAGATCACAGGTGACATGCCCCTTATATCATTGGGGATATCCTGGTAAAAGTCAAACTGTCTCCCAAATCGATACGGAATGTATGATGTTACAATCCAAATATTCCCACAGCGGGATTACACGTAGCAGGAACGCATGCTCGCAAAATAGGAAGTCTGCAGAAACGATGAATCACGAGTATCAATCATGCGTTCATGTTTATTTCGGTTTTGAAGACTCGCATGCCACTGAATTCTTACACCATTATGAATCAGTTCTCGCGCCTCATATTCTCCAAAATAAATAGACCCACCTTCGTTAGAGAAGTTAGCCATCTTGGGACCTCGAACTTCTTTCGGGAGTGGGTAATGAGTGCCAAAATAATGAGCTAACCAGCCATGGACGTAATCCATGAGAAATTGAAAGTCCATGCGTCCTACTGAATTCGAGGCTTTAGTCATTAAACTTAGCCCATGATAAATGTTGGCCAAAACTGAGATTGCAAGACTATAAATAGATTTGTCAGCCATTGAGCTTGCAATCCTAAACACTCCAAGGCGAAGAAATGATCCCTTGTGCAGAAACACGAAGAGGCAGCTAAATATGTTGCATCCTTCAGATCGTCTCTTATGCCAAGTTTTGTAAATAACATGTTTTCTCTAGAGGACCATTCTCGATATTGGACCTTCGAGCCATCAGGGTTTTAAGTAGATCTGGAGCGTGATGCCTTCTTTTGCTTCCGTGCAACAGGCTTATCGTAGCTCCTGGACCCGAGGTACCAGAATGAAATCCAGGAGTTAATAGTCACTTGGGACTCATTCTTGGAAGAGGTCTTGTGGTCATCCCTCTGCATACAAATTATTGAATAATATGTCTGAAAAAGATATTGACATGTTATCGAAAGACATTTTGTCTTATCTCTTATAGAGATTAACTCTTTGTAGGAGGGGATGACTTCTTCATAGAACTCCCCTTTAATCGGAAGGCCCCCAAATGACCACATGTCCCACAGAGAAATGGATAACTCGCCCGCCATAGTATGAAGAGTATTAGTCGAACGACACCAAGCTTTACAAAATGCTCGAACCACATCGATATTACGATCATAGGTGTACAAAGCAGCTGTTATGGCCCCAAATAAATGAGCATTGTAGATAATTCGTGAATTTCGACCAACTACAAACTCTAGCCACTCCCAATAGCAATCAGTAAAGCAAAACTCTCCAAGGACTTTAGTCACAGCGCCCCAACGTGTTTGACCTTCAATTAGACGATGCCCGAGAGTTAGAGCTCTTTCAGAAGTAAGAGCCTCATCATGGATGGAGGATTGCAAGACCCAAACGTTCTTTCCCTCAGATAAAGATATCTCCACAGATAATTTTGAAAGAATCGAACTGTTGTCTAAACGTGGCCAATGATTTGCAAAAGGGCCAGCCCACGACTTCTCCACAAGAAGACTAAGTCCATCTTCTCTTGGTTGATTTTTGTCAGAAAGTATTACAAGATGTCTGTTTCTATTCATGAATCGTGCTGTGAAGTAAATCATTGTTCTACAAAAAAAAAATCACCCGAATAGAGTCAGTGCTAACGTCTTGGCTTAAAAAAAAAGAAAATATAGAAAAACAAGTATCATGAAATTCAAGCTGCCAAAAAGTCAAAGCAGTGGGTGCCATGATAGAGTTGCATCGTCTATCATGTACAAATCCAAGAAGTCACAGCAGCAATGGACGCCATGATAGAGTTGCACCGTCTATCATGTACAAACCCAAGAAGTCACAGCAGCAATAAGCGCCATTATAGAATTGCATCGTCCATCATGTACAAACCCAAGAAGTCACAGCAGCAATGAGCGTCATGATAGAGTTGCATCGTCTATCATGTACAAACCCAAGAAGTCACAGCAACAATGGACGCCATGATAAAGTTGCATCGTCTATCATGTACAAACCTAACAAGTCACAACAACAATAGACGTCATGATAGAGTTGCATCGTCTATCATGTACAAATCCAAGAAGTCACAGCAGCAATGAGTGCCATGATAGAGTTGCATCGTCTATCATGTACAAACCCAAGAAATTAGGATATCAAGAACCAAACCAAGATGCTTACCCATGACCTTTAAAGCAATAACTTTAAAAAAAAAAATTGATAATAATAATTAAAAAAAAGACCTTAACCCTGAAGATAAAAAAAAAAATATCAATAAGTTAAAGGTCAGTAGCATTTTGTATATATTATAAAATAAAAATGGTTAGTAGCAATTTGAAAAAAAAAATCTCTTTCTTTCTTTTCTAAAAAAAAATTGAAAAACAATTATAAAAAAAGAATCAATAAATGTAAAAAAAAATAACAAAGAAAATAACAAAAAGAAAAGAAAAAAAAGGAATAATAATAAATAATAACTAAAAGTAATTATATCCCTTTTTTTAATATAAATAAATAAAAATCAAAATCAAAACCCTACTTTTTTTTTCCTTTTCTTGCACTACCCCTCCCCCCTCTTTTTCTCTCTCCTTCTCCTCTCTGTCTTTTTCTTTTCTTTCCTTCTCTCTTTCTTTCTTTTCTCTCCTTCTCCTCTCTGTCTTTTTCTTTTATTCCCTTCTCTCTTTTCTTTTCTCTCCCTCTCATTTGTTTCTTTCTCGCCATCTCCTTTCTCTTCCCTATTTCTTACAAATAAGAGAAAGCTAGAAAAAAAGGGGGGTGACGACGATCGTACCATACGACGAAAAGAAAGTGGTCACGGAGAAGACCGGCGGCAAAAAGAAAGCTCCGGAAAAATTAAAATATATGTATATATATTTTTTTTTTCACAGTGGATTGATTAACGATTTTTTTTTTTACTGCTTTCTTTGACCCATCTTCACCTATTTATAAGAGAGGAATGAAGATAGATTGGGTTGATCTTGTTGTGAATCTTCTCCTAACAATAAAGATGATATAAGATCTCCCTAAGATGAAGGAAGATATTGGAAGATATTGAGTAATTCTTATTTGAAAAAAAAAAGAAAAAAAAAAGATAATTTCTCCCTCTTTATCTGAAAAGTGATTAAAAATATATATATATATATAATAATAATAATATGTGTGTGTAATAATCTTACCTTTTTTCTATCATTTTCATTTAAAATATTAGTTTTTTTTACATTATGTGAAATTGTTTAATTTTTTTTCTCACCTTTTTTTTTGTTGTAAAATGTGATATGTAAATTTCGAAACGTTTTTGTCGATTGTTAGTATTAATCCAAAAAAAGGGTTAAATAACAAAATATTAAAAAAAAAAAAACTTGAGTTTGAATTGGGACAAGCAGACAATATTCCAACTTTTACCTCCAATTAAATCTAAAAAAAATCATCAAACCTTATATCACATTTTAATTACGCTTAATGCATAGTGTAATTAGTTTGTCATATTAACTGGAGCCAAAGTTAGGAGTAAATCAGCTGTATTTTGTTTCAGTTTATCGTTTTCGAGATCCATGCACTCATACACGTGATTCGTAAAGGGGGCATTTGTTGAGTATGAAATTTTGGCCAATTAAATTTTGCCACATCATTACAACAAATATTGTAATAATTATTTTTTATTGGATTTTGGATAATTAAGTTTATTCCACCAAACCCAATTCAGGTTCAATAAACAAATGGGCCCAAGCCCAAGCCAACAAGCAGGTGGGCCCAAGCCCAAGCCCAACAAGTAAATGGGTCCTAACCCAAGCCCAACAAACAAATGGCCCCAAGTCCACCTAAAGCCCATGAAATTTCTCTATAAATAGAGATCTTTGTCATCCATTTAAAGGATCTAGGGATTGAAGGAAGAATTGAAGCTTTAAAGTACCGAAGCTCTGAAGAATTGAAGATTCAAACTTCTACAAGCTCTCAAGACGTGCAAGTCCGTATCAACCTCGTGATTAACATCTTCTGAAAGACCGAAAACTTGGAGATTAAACTTTCTTTAGATTCCAGAAGATCGAAGTTCAGATCGACTTGCAACTACAACATCCTGAAGACCGAAAACTAAGAAGTTCTAAAGTTTTTATCTTGTATTCGAGAGAAAGCATCAAATGAGTAAATACTAGAGACTGTATTCCCAATATTCATCAATATATCAAAGTTCAATTCCACGAATTACATTTCTTCGAAATCTCGTGTGAACAATAACATCAACGAAAGGTGCATCGATGTTGACCACCTTTCATTGAGGCAAGCAACGTTGCATCGCCGTTCCAAATATTCCACGACGTACAAGAACCGCATGTCAAGAAAGGTGACCATTGTCACTTCAACTTCCACTTTCCCCTAACGTGTGGTAGGTAAACATTGGGGAAAGTGGAAATTTTTCGCTCCAACTTCCACTTTCCCCAACGTGCCCCTTGCCACACGTCGGGAAAGTGGACCATTGTCACTTCAACTTCCACTTTTCCCGACGTGCCCCCTGCCACACGTCGGAGAAAGTAAAGGTTGAAGTGACAATGGTCACCTTTCCCCGACGTGTGGAAAGGAACAGTCGCGAAAAGTTTAAATAATTCATTATTTAAACATTCTCCGACATGTGTACTACATACGTCGGGGAAAGTGACATTTCTCGACGTTTTTGAAGATGTTAGGGAAAGTCCACTCTATTTCTTCCTCATTCAACACAAAACCGATTGCAAAACGAAAAGAAGGGAAAAATCGATTGACAGAGAGGGAGAGGGAGAGGAGGAGATTCGTACTACCGTCCGTCCGTGTCACCATCTTCGCCGCCGCCGTCCTCGTTCGCCGCTGAAACCCAAGGTTGAATTTATATTGAATTTTGTTATTTTGAATGTGTATATATGTGTAAAGTGTATGATGTATGTATGTGTAAAGTGTTATTTTGAATGTATATATATGTATGTGTAAAGTATTATTTTGAATGTATATATATGTGTAAAGTGTGTGTATATGTATGTATATGTATATGTATGTATAATGTATGATATAATATGAAAAGTGTATGTATGTATAAAGAAATTTAGAAATTACATACATAATTAAAAATGTATGTACTATTTATTTTTTAATTAAAAATATATATAAAATTTAAAAAATGTATGAATTTAGGAAAATATATGTATGTATATTTGTCTTTTAGTAATGTATGCATAATTAAACATGTATTGAATGTAGTAAAATATGCAACAATTTTAGAGTTTAATAAATGTATGTGATATAATATTCAATATTTAGATTTAGATTAAATTTGATGAATTATATTAAATTTTGGTTTAAGGTTTAGTGAATTTGAGATTGGGGGTCTTTATCGAATTCGATATTGAATATGAATTTTACTTTCAATTTGCATTTGAATTTCACTTTCAAATTGCATTTGAAGATTTGAAAATGTTAAATAAGCCCAACTAAAAAAGATGACATATTTGGGAGAGGTCTGCATACACCATTGTAGTGATGAGAGTGTTTAAAATGTTAGATAGCGTGCGGTTAATGGGAGATTGGACATACATTGTAAGTTTGGATAGTTGAAGTATTTGAGAGAAGTGGTATAAAACTAATCTAACATATATTTATTTGTCAGGGCTTTTAACGAGATGGACAAGAGTTGGTCTCTATTTATAGATAAATTTCATGGGCTTAGGTGGGCTTGGGTCTCTCTGCTTGTTCGGCTTGAGTTTGGGCTTGGGTCCATTTTCTTGGAGGGCTCGAGTCCCTTGTTTGGCCTAATTTTTCATCACGAGCTTGAATTAGGTTGGGTATGGTAAAACTTGACGACCCAAATCCAATCAAATTATAATCATCACAATTTTGTTGTGATGACATGGTAGAATTTAATTGGTCGAAATTTCTTGCCCAACAACTATTTATAAAAAATTTATTAAACAATACATAATACATATTTTTTAATAATAATTTCAATTTAGATTTTATATCATCCCTAAAATCGACAATTTGAATACAAATCTTAAATCATATCTCTAAAATAATGGAAAAGATAAATTCAATATTTTTGGATTCTTTATATTCCAAAATATTTATAAAAAAATTATTAAATTATACATAATACATATTTTTAATAACAATTTGAATTTAAAATTTTTATCACTCCCTAAAATCGTGTTAATTACGATTATCCACTTATTTTGGTTGATTTTTATTTTAAAAAAATAATTTTCTTGTGCCAATTGTATAGAATAATTATTTTGAGACGTGTTTTTTGGTAACGTTAATACGTTTATTTTCATTAGACGTTTTCTTTTATCACGTTTATGCACGTGATTCTTATAAATGAATTTCAATTTATTTCCAGAATTGATTGCATCATATACAACCGAATTGAAAAATACAATGTAATTATAGACTAAATCTCTAAGTTATCAAACTTCAAAGTATCATACTCAATAATGCATAACACTCCAAACATAATATAAATACACTGTAATTTTGATAAACGAGTTTCAGTCTATTCCATAATGGATTGCATCAAATACAGCAAAGTTCACAAATACAATGTAATTATCCATATATCATTTAAACGGCAGTACCATATCACACATAGCTCAACCTTTTTCTTATTTCATCGGTGCTTTGCCTTTCCGTCTTCTATCTTCTTTTGCTTTTTCTTCCTTGTTAGTAGTCTTGGCCTATGATATAAAAAGGAAATTTATAGCGAAAATCCATAAAAAAGTTACAGTTATCAAATGTTATATATGATTACCTTCTTCTCTTTTGCGTACTTTTTTTTCTCTTTTTATTATCTATTGATCCTTCATTTTGTTCACTTGTCTCTTTCGTCCATGAACTGGATTCTTCATTTACTGTTGTCCCACCTGAGATAACCGTGTAAATTGTAAAATAGTAAATAACAAATCTCGAAAATATTAAGATTTATAGCAAAATTTAGGCTGAAGATTTTTTTTAAAAAACTTTTTTATAGCCAATTATACCCCTTTATATAGGACAATTCACTTCTTATATATTTGAATAGTTCAAAGAATGAGGTAGAATATCACAGAGACACAAATAAAATGTATTTGTAAATAACATTTAGCTTTACTAAATCTTAACTAAATATGATATTTTATTGTTGGAGAATATTGCATCAACCTCCCCTAAAAATATGGCTGTAAATTCTACCAGATTTTCGGATCTTTAGGATTTAAATCAATTAGTTAACAATTTATTTCTATAATTCATTATAGATTATGTTTATTTCTATAATTAATTATAGATATGTTTAATTTCTACCAGATTTCCGATTCTTAGAATTTAAATCAATTTGAATTCAAATCTTACATTATATCCCTAAAATAATGGCAAAGATAAATTCTTAATAACAATTTGAATTTAAAATTCAAATTGTTATAGTTTAAAAATTTACAACTTATATTCCAAAATATTTATAAAAAATTTATTAAATAATACATAATACATATTTACGTTTCTCTACACCTAATGAAGAAAAAATTAAAAAGAAAGAAGAAATGCGAAGAAGAAAAGAAAAAAATTAATATACAAATTATGTTTCTCTTTCAAACCTTCCAAAATAGCGGAGATCACAACAATGACAACTTTTCAAAAATTAAACGATTTCAAGTTATAATTGATGTGCATGCCAAAATGAAGAACTATAATAGTGTTTTTAAAAAATTTCCTTAAGGATCATAGCACAAAGAAACGAAAGAAGAAATGTGAAGAAGATAATCCATTGAAGAAGTTCACCTTTTGGCTGATTAAGAGCTCAAATGAATCTTGAATGTATGAAGGATGACAAATTTTTTGAATGGGACGAATCCTTTTTTTGCAAATGATTGATGTTTTTCAAACGGATGAAGTTAGGGTACGCATGAAGAACTGGGAGGTTTTGAAGCTGATTTAATTTTGAAGTCGTTCCGCAAGAACCCTTTTCGGTGGGACAAACGCCAGCACGATTTGAATGAGATGTGCAATGGTTGCAGAGCTGAGGTGGAGTTTTGATGATGATATGTTTTATTTTTTTATTTTCGGGAGAAATTAGATTTTTTATAGGTTTTAATTGTGTGTGGGATGTTTTATTTAATTATAGGATACTTGTGGTTTATTGAACAATTATATTTATGATCCAAGTTTTTCACTTAGGTAGGGACATTTAAGACATCGCTCCAACTTTTTTTTTCCGATTATTCTATTTTGGTATTCTATCAATTTAAAAATGATTTTGTCGTTTATCCAAAATGAACCAATTTGGCCATTTTTCTTCTCAACTTTTCTATTAATTTTTTGGGTCTTTGACTCAAATAGCCTAAATTGATATATGATATTACATGAAAGACCCAAATTACTAATAAATTTCACAAAAGTCCTAAATGGGCTAATGTATTACATAAATGTAGGGCCCAAATTACTTTAATACCCATTTTATATTATTTAATTGATTTATAACAAATATCTAAATGGAAAAAATCGTGGGATATAATTTTGGAAAGAAGTGGGGCCTAAATTAATTTAATACCAATTTCTATTATTTAATTGATTTATAACAAATATCTAAATGGAAAAAATAGTCGGATACGGTTTTGGAAAGAAGTGGGGCCCAAATTAATTTATTACCAATTTCTATTATTTAATTGATTTATAACAAATATCTAAATGGAAAAAATCATGGGATACGGTTTTGGAAAGAAGTGGTTTTCCTTCTACAAAAACGGTTGTCTACTCCTTCCAACGTGGATTACGGTTTTTACTTCGAAATTTTAGAGAGTTCGGAGGTGAAGAAGAGGACATTCGACGACCGACAAATACAAAACTTCTCGAACATAATCTAGTTAAAAATTTCGAGGTTAGTATTGTATATATTCAACACATATGAAACTTAGGTATATTAGGTATATTTTAGATATTCAATTAAATAAGCAATCAAATGAAAATATAGTTTTGAATGTGATACATTTAAGGGTTCATTGAGATTTCGGCGGTGAAGAATAAAACTTTCGATGGCCGACAAATACAAAACTTATCCGACATAATCTAGCTAGAAATTTCGTGCTTAATATTGTATATATTCAAAACATATGAAACATTTGGTATATTAGGTATATTTTAGATTATATTCAAAACATATGAAACATTTGGTATATTAAGTATATTTTAGATATTCGATTAAATAGGCAAACAAACAAAAATCTAGTTTTGAATGTGATACATTCTAGAGTTTATTGAGAATTCAACGGTGAAGAAGAACTATATTTTGGCCATCCTATAAAAAAATAATAGAACTATATGTCAGTATATAGTATTATTGTATATAATATGGGGTATATATATACTAAAACACAGAACATAACTATTATAGATTGCGGATATATTAAAGTATAATGTAATCAAATACATTTATAAAGGAAAAATATGTATGTATGATCATGCCTTTTACTACTGTTTTAGTTATATTTACTATATAAACAAAAAAATTTAAACAGAAATTCGGTAGGAATTATGTATAAGGTATTATTGTATATAATATGAGGTATATATACTAAATACCATATATAAATTCGGACTTCTTACTGTACATAATTATATATGTCATATTGTATATATAATGTGATATATATGTGTAAGGGCTGTCGACGACGGATGAAATTTTCCAAATTGTTCACGGTTATAATTAATTAACATAAAATTCCATATTAGAAAAGATTTTGTGTTATACTTCATTAAAACAATATTTTCAATTTTTTAATATAATAAAGATACAAATTTATGCAAGGAATTTACGAAAATAATAATGGTAGTCAAATATTTCTCTATGATGACATTCAAATACTTCATTAAAACAATATTTTCAATTTATTACCATAATAAATATACAAATTTATATAAGAAAGTTACGAAAATCATAATAAATTGAAATTACTGTCAACAAGGAAATAATTTAAATATAATTACAAATATAATATATAATTAATAATAATTAAAAGATTAATATTGTCCAAAAATTATACGAATTTCTAATTAAGAAAATAAATTATACTTTATGACATTTGTGAAAAATCATAGTAAATTTAGGTCATTCATATGAATCTTTCTAATTTTTTATAGACAAAAATCAAAGTGCTTGGATTTTTGCTATTTCCACCATCTCTTTTTGTATATTTGCAATTCTCTCTATAAAATTTGGATCGTAATTTGGGCAGTATTAGACACGCGTCCCAATATCTTTCCTTGATGAATTTCATAGAAGAAAGGCGAAGAGAAGCGGCCATGGCGGTTCCACGAGGTCCTTTTTGCCGCGAATCCAAATTTCTTCTCTGAAGCCAGAGCTTCCATTCCACTCCATTCCATGGAAGCCCCTAGATTCCACCTTCTCATGAAGAAGCAATCTCCATACTTATCAACTCCATTTCTCGAACCATTCATCTTCTGCCGCTCCAATTGATCGCAGAGAATCGTCGGCCATGGATGTTCCTGATCACTACAAGGTTCTGGGCTTGACCAAAAGCGCCTCCAAGGAACAAATCAAGGACGCATTTAGGAAGCTGGCGAAGGAATTTCACCCTGATAAGCATTCTCAATCACCTAAGGTCGTTAGGGACTCTGCTACTCTGAGATTCAAGCAGGTTTCGGAAGCTTATGAGATCCTTGGCGATGATTGTAAGCGTGCTGATTATAATATTCGTTCTCGTTGTGCTTCTGGTCCTTCTTTTAATCAACAGTATTACTCCTCGTATAATTCTTATGCTCATTCGAGTGGACCTAGATATGGTTCTTCTTCTGGATTTGCCTCTCGCTCCCGTTTCAATGCCGATGGATTGGTTACGAATTTTCATATGCTGCTACGCTTTCTCACCACGCGTGCGTTTCTTCTCAATTTTGCTTTTGCCGGGTATTTGTTCTCTTCCCTGATCGTTTTGTTCTTTACCAATACGATCTATGTTCTGAATTCTGAGATAGCCAATTACTTCAGGTGTTACTTTCACTAGAGAAATTCTCATCTTCCCATGCACCCAGGAATTAATTTTTTTAATCTTGATTTAGCATTTCCTTTTGTCAATTCATTGATTGGATATACTTGTCACTATCTAGTGTTCCTGTTCTTGAAGTTCTGTCTTCAAGTGTGAAGATTGATGGCAACTTTGATTTATCTTCCCAGTTTTCGTTCCTAAATGGATAAATTGCAAATTTGATAAATAATTTTGAATTTTGTCCTTTAGCCCCTATGATTTAATTAAACTTTCATAAACAGTCACTACCATAGGGATTATTTTATGAGAATTTTATTAAACACTTTAGCTTTTTGCAAACCGTAGGGACCTGATCTGTATGATAAATGTTGGTAGCACTTGCAGTACCAAGTCCAATACTTCATCTAAAAGTATTTAGTTTTTTTAAGCATTTGCAGAATCTTCAGATCACGTTGGTAGAACGTTGGTAGACCTTGCAGTACCAAGCCCAATACTTCATCTAAAAGTATTTAGTTTTTTTAAGCGTTTGCAGAATCTTCAGATCACTTTGGACTGTATAATCACCCACCTTGTGAATTGTTTTTGCTGGCTAAAGTACTTTTTACCATTCCAAAGGTTAGATGAAGCTACTCGCTCTAAGTAGTTGGTACCTTAGCTAAGTCCTACACAAACAAGTTTGTCAAGTTTGTTTTAGATGGTCATGTGAATATCCTTCATCTAAATGTTTTATGTCAAGTTTTGTTTGAATATGCTTTGTCATTGGTTCAAAGCAGCAAAAATTTCTTGGAGCATTTGATTTGTGGGGAGGGGTTTGATATTCCCTGGATAAGGGCTCACCATAGCTGTTCTTGCTGCCGTTTGAGTCTGAAAGTTGCTCGAAGGAAAAATTTAAGAATAGAAAAAGGGTTGATATTAACTAAAGAGAAAAAGAAACTGAAAACAAAATATACCAGAGGAGCTAAAAATTGGATCATTTTATTTTTCTTGCACCAATTATCGATCCTCCTTACATTATCAAGTTGTTAAGGCTCACCTTGATTTCAATTTTGTTTGTAGTTTTCAACTTCTTTTGAAGAAAGATTTTGAATTTCAACAAAGACAAATTCTTAAAAACAACGTTTTTAGTTTTCAAAACTTGGCTTGGTTTTTTAAAAACATGAGTTGAAAGTGGAAAACAAAACAAAGAAGCTTATAGGTGGAAGTAGTGTTTATAAGCTTAATTTTCAAAATTTAATAACCAAATGATTATCAGACAGGCTGAAACAGCTAGATGGTTTGATAACTACTATTGCAGATGCCATTGAGAATATTAGAATTGTTGTAGTTAGAGCGAATTGTGAAATTAACTCCTTACTTCAGTCTATACAAAACCTTAAATATAGTAAAACAATGTGGAGCTATATATTAACCATATCCAGCTGTTACATAGGTACTCCATTCAAAGCTTTTGTAAAGATATCTTGTTCCTCAATCTTTACATATACAATAAACACCAAACCTTCTTGTATTTTTTCTTGAACAAATGACAGTCAATTTTAATGTGTTTAATATGATCATAAAGTACCGAGTTAGATGCAATATGGAGAGCAGCTTGATTGTCACACTACAATTTAGTTGGAATTGTAGTATTAAAACCCAACTCAACACTTGATCATCAAACTACGTTTTTGCTTCTTACTCTTCCACGAAACCAAATTGCCTCCAACAAAAACACAATTCCTAGGTGGGTTGTCCCGTGAGATTAGTCGAAGTGTGCGTAAGCTATCCCGGACACTCACGGATATTTTAAAAAAACACAATAGCCAAAAGTCAGTCTTCTGTCTTCTTTTGATCTTGCCCAATCAGAAACATTCAATGTCATATGACCATGATCTTTACATAAGATCCCACGTTCAGGTGCAACCTTAGGGTGATATAGAATTTGTTGTATTGCATCCGAACGTTCCACTTTTGGTGAGGTCATAAATTGACTCACAATGCTTACCAAATAAGCTATGTAGGGACGTGTTACTCTAAGGTAATTCAACTTCCCAACCAATTTTCTGTATCTCTCAGGATCCTCAAAGGGTTCTCCATCTTTTAATAGGTGTAGATTAGGCATCTTTGGAGTAATACATGGGTTGGCTCTCAATTTTCCTATCTAAGATAGCAAATCAAGCACATATTTTCTCTGTGACATAAAAACACCCTTCTTGCTTCTCAGTACTTCTATGCCTAAAAATTACTTCAACACTCCCAAATCTTTAGTGTGAAATTAACATTGGAGAAAGATTTCAGTAGAAAATTGAGTGATCCGATTTGCTTTTCTTTCATTTTAAACTGCTCAAGTGCTTTACTAAATTTTCCAAACCATTATTATCTAAGGCATTCACCTCTTCAATCATTTGCACTACGCCATCCAAAATGAGACAAAACTTCATGAACGGTCTTAGGTATCGAGACAAAGTCAAGAGATTTAACAAACGAACATGTAAGAGTGATAGAACACTGATATAGTGTTTCTATTTTATTGATACCTTCAACAACATTACAATATAAAAGAAGTAAAAGAACCCTAACCATATGCCCTTCCTCTCTTTCAAGGAATGTTTCATTTTCGGAACTCCCCTCTTTGCACGTCTTTCTTCTCTTCCATTTTTGGAACTCACCACCCCCATCATTTACATAATAATGGGCCTCCACTGTTTTATTTAAAATAACTTGAAGCCCATGTAGGATACATTGACGCCCACTTGAAATAGTAATTTTAGGGTTTATTTTTCTTGCCCTAATCTTTCTTCCTATCACTCTCTTCCACGTCATCGGCATCCTCACGTGTGCAAATCCATCTTCTTCACGCAATTCTCCTCCCATCTTCCCGATCACCTCCTTGGACCACCATTAACCGCCACTGGTCGACGTTTTCTTTCTCCTTCCCATCCAGACGACTGCCGCCGTCTTCTTTCCCCATGGCAACCAGACGACTTCCTGCATCTCCATTATCCAACGGAACCAATTATTTCCGGTTTCCTCAAGCAATACAAATCCCCCTTCGAGTTAGTTCATTATGATATATGGGTCCGTTTCTAGTTGTGTCCAAAACTGGATTTCGATATTCAACCTTTATTGATGATCACTCTCCCATTACTTCGTTATATTTTATGAAAAATCGTTATGAGTTACTTGTTCATTTTTGCAATTTCCATGTTGAAATTCGAACTCAGTTTGGCTTGTGCCTTAAAACCTTGAGAAGTGACAATGCTGGTGAGTATTTTTCAGAAGCACTCAACTTTTTTTTTTATATCCACGAGTGTCTAGACCAGCTTATGACTTACACCCACCTCGACTAATTTCATAGGACACAACTAACCCTACAACATTTGAGTGTCAAGGAAACTCTCAGGAAGTTAATTCCTAAGTAGATGTCCACCACAGATTGAACTCACGGTTTGTTAGTTATTGAGACCATGCCTCATTTTTTACCACTAGGTCAACCCATGGTGGTTTCAGAAGCACTTAATTTGTACCTTCGTACACATGGAATTGTTCACCAATCATCTTGTGTTAATACTCCATCCCAAAATGGGATTGCGGAGTAAAAGAATAAGCATCTTCTTGAAACTGCATGGGCATTATCCTTTCAAATGAATGTTCCAAAGCATTTTCTGGTTGATACAATTTCCACGAATTATTTTTTTATAAACCAAATGTCTTCGTTTGTTATTCAAGGTTAGATTCCCCTTTCCAACAAAACCATTGTTTCCTATTGAGCATAAAATATTGGGTTGTAGTTGTTTTGTTTGAGATGTTCGTCCTAATTTGACAAAAAGTTAGGCCCCAAGTCTTTGAAGTGCATTTTCTTAGGCTATTATCGTGTTAAAAAGGATATAGATGTTATTGTCTAAGCTTCAATAAATATTTTGTATCTTGAGATGTTACTTCTTTTTAGGATAAGCCTTTCACTACCCCTATGCCTAGTACGAGTCAAAGGGAGGAGGAGGCAGATCTTTTTCTTTATATTCTCACGTCTTCAACCCCTCCCCTGATTTGTCTCCTCCAGCGCTTGCCCCTAATTGTTCACCTATAACTAAAGTCTACTCTTGTCGGCAACAACCTCCAAGTGAATGTTCTATCCCGGAAGACTCTTTGTCATCAAATCTAGGACCAAGTGATGTGCTTCCCATTGCCCTTTGTAAAGGTAAACACTTGTTTTATTGCTTCTTGTGTATCTTATTAGGACCAATTATTATCTCTTTGTTAGATACCTAGATTAATATAGAGTAGGGGTATAAAGGTAATTAGATTTGTTGGTAGTTAGTTAGTTATAAATAGGAAGTTGGGGAGGGAAGAAGAGCATGAAGAATTTGGTGAAGAAATAGGGCTGCAACATTCCTTGAAAGAGAGGAAGGGCAGAGGGTTAGGGTTCTTTTACTTCTTTTATATTGTAATGTTGTTGAAGGTATCAATAAAATAGAAACACTATATCAGTGTTCTATCAAATTGCCCATTTATCAACTCTAGGTGGAGCTAATACAATGAGATTTGGCAAACTGACATGAGTCACAATTCAATGAAGACAAGTTATGAAACTAAGGACAAAGCTTTCTTAAGACTGGGAGAAATAGATGACCAAGACGACAATGGACATCAAAAGGAGAAACAACTCCAAAACAAGCAATGATTGTTGATGTCGATACTTGGTGGTCAGAACTGTAAAGTCCTTCATATTCATGTTCTTTCCCCATAATCTTTTTTGTTACAAGTTTTTGAAACAAGCAACGGCTAGGATAGAATGTGACCCAACAATTAAGGTCACACTTGATTTGATTAAAAGAGATCAAGTTAAATAACAACTGAGGTAAATGTAGGACCGATGATAGAGAAAGGGATGGGGTGAGATCTACAGTGCCAGATCCAATAACAGAAGACTTTGATCCATCTGTTAGGTAACAATGGTAATAGATGTAGATGACAAAATTGTAGAAAATAATTTGGGATTACCTGTCTTATGAGCAGTAGAGGGTGATAGGTAATCAGTGGGAATAACCGTTGTGTAGAAATGACAATTTTATTATAGAGTGTATGACCCATTGTGTAGAGTAGGAAAGGAGACAATGGGTTGTAATAGGGGCACATACTAATGATGAAGGAGATGCTTTTGATGAGTTTTGGTATTTTTGAGATTTAGTAGACAAACCATTGAGCTCGCAATTGAACCAAATTAGACTTTACTATGGGATCTTGTTCGTCCTTAGGATAGTAACAACCAGATCAAACTAGCAGCCACACCATACCAAATGAACAAATAGCAGCCCCATAGCGAACAAAAAATAGCCACAAAATAGAATAAAACAGCTACGACCCCGGAAACAATCGAATTTTCTTCAAATATCGTCACACTAAATGGGTTTCAATGAACCGAAGGCACAAACTGACTAGAAACCAATATATGAGACGCTGCTAACCAACAGCAGCCCAAATTGGAACAAACACCCGTAAGAACAAAAGGGTATTTTTCCAAAGAACCTGACACTCGATTAGCTTTCAGAGGAACCAAATGCACAGACCAACCGAAAAACACAAATTGAGACAAATCAAGCTCACGAAGCACAAAACAGAGCTCCCACACGTCGGCGCATGGGGGAGGAGACAGCTTCTTTTGCGGCTCGTGAAGCTCACGTGCTAGCGAGTGACAAACTGGGCGGACAGTGGAGGCTTTCCTTCTCAGGTAGCGATGTCAACAAATGGCCACTCGAACTTGGTGGCCCAAATTTAAACCCTAATGGACTGTAGCCAGCAAAGAATAAACAAATAGATAAATGTTCTAAACCCTAGATGTCTCTAATACCATGTTGTAGTTAGAGCGAAATATGATATAATTCCTTACTTCATTCTATACAATAGAATTCAATATATTTTTGGCATACATAGAAACCCTAAATAAAAACTATTAAATTACAATAAATGACAAAAAACTAATAAGCTCCTATAATTAAATATATACTATAACAAGAATATATCAGTTTGAGTTTATCTTCTGCTTTCTTCAACTCCCATAATTCTCATTTAGTTTATACAATGTCTGAGTTTATTACTATGGGCTCTTTGACTGGGACATAGTTATCATTCTTACATTTTTTGTGTGCAGTGTTTTAGCTGGTGGCATGTTCGCGATTGACTCAAGTGGGGAAGCCTTGTGGAAGATGCATAATTCTGGGGTATGTAGTTATAGTTTCTCGTCCCCCCACCCCACCATTTCGGACTTAGGTACAAAGTGCAAAGAAAAGCTCAGGGTTTTGAGCCTTGGGGCTTCACTTCTTGGGGTTTCTTTAGGCACACTATATAAAAGTATCTAATAAAGTAAATGAAGCGTATTTGGCGTGCAAATATGAAAAAAAGACTCTTAAACACACGGAATTTTACATTAAGGCTTTAGCAAATTTGGTTTTTTTAGTTAAAAATCAGGAAAAAAGCTTATCACTATTTTTTAAAAAAATAAGGGAAACAAACCCAAAGCCTTGAGGCTTAACAAATGGACCGTACCTAATGTCTTATGTGAGCCTCACCTTTCCAAGACAGAGGTGCCTGGGTGCACACCTTAGAAGGCTTTTTAAAACACTGTCCTTGTGTTTTGGAGACTTGGCAATATATACTTGTATTTTCTTATAAGTAGTCTTGAACATGTTTATGGTTTTGGTCTCTGAGTTTTCAAATTTGTCTTGGTTCCTATCGTTTCACATGTTCTGTTTTGTTTTATAAACTTTGCATTAAGAAAAAAACTACTTTTTATCCTTCATTCTTGTTGATTTAACAAAAATCTAAAGTCATTTGGAAACTTAGACAGTTGGCCTACGACTTGGGGGATTTGAACAATTGTCCATGTAGACACTTGTTGATGAGGTAAATATTGTTTTCTTTCTAGAAAAGAAAAGTGCCAATGTGAGGTCATAAAATTAATGGCAATGATGGTTCATGAACTAAAGCATAATATTTGAAAGCTTATGAACCATAATATAATAAGCATAAACATGTGATTTGTAGATTTTAAAATCTTATAGGTGTTTTAAATTACTTAAAGAATTTAAAAACAATTGACTTAACCATTGCAATCTATTATGAGTCTGATAATGGTGAGTTAATTGGATGGTTAAGATTGTGACTATGAGAGTTTGTTTTCAATACAGAAATCATTTGAAGAAGCCATGGATTCAATCAATAAAGCCAAAACGCATGAAGATGCTTAAAGAGAGCTGATTGAAATGTAAATATGATTGTGTTTTCATGTCTTCTTCCTGTGGGGGTTGGCCTTCCACACAAGTGAAGTTCAAACTGGCTGGACACTATGAAAGGAATTAGAGAGCTGATTGAAATGTAAATATGCTATCGTTTTCTTACATCTCTTTTATATGAATGTAGATTGATTTATGTTTGTAAGAAATTTTGTTACCTGTTTTCTTCATGTTCTTGTGGGGGCAGTGTTGTCTGGTAGATTTTGTAATAAACTTGTGGTTTCTGCTGTATGATGAGAGTAATTATGTAGGCCATTTGATGATCCTCTTCTTGTTTAATTTTAAGTTTATAGATATTATTTTTACTGATCGATTTCTTTTATTTTGTTATCTAATTTTGAAGTTTGTGTTTAAATATGAATCCAAAGCTTGAAATTAGCAGTAGTCTTTTGGTTAAATGGTTAAAAGTGTTCTTAAATTTTATTAGTTGTTTCATAAAAATATTTGTATATATTTAAACGATAAACTTTCATATACATTCTTGGATTTTATGAATTTTGTGTACTTTTAAAAAATAAACTTTAACATACGTTTCAAAATCTCAATATGAAAACAATTTAGCTCGTCACATCCTTTTAGATTATCGACAAAATAGTTTTAAGTCTCAATTTGTGTTCGAAATTTTAAAAGATTTATATTTCAACCTATTACTAAAGTTGAAGAAATTATTTTGAATTTGATGGTTTGAAATGTTTGAAATGATTTATTAATAAAGTTGAAGAAATGATTTTGAATTTGATGGTTTGAAATGTTTGAAATGATTTTGAATTTTATGGTTTGAAATGTTTGAAATGATTTTGAATTTTATGATTTGAAATGTTTGAATTTAAAAAAAAGTTTGAAGAAATGATTTTGAATTTTATGATTTGAAATCTTCAAAAATGAGAAATATATAAAATATATAAACTAAAGGGGAATTGTAAAAACTAACAAAATTGATAAAATATTTACAACATATAGTAAAATTTTAGATTCTATCAAAAAAGATTTTGACAAAATATTTAAATTTATTATGAAATTTCACTAATGTCCTAAATTAAAATTTATTTTTTTATTAGAATCTCGTATAATTTTTAGACAATTATAACCTTATTATTATTAATTATATATGATTTTCAAAATTAAATTTAAACTATTTCCTTATTCACATTATATATAATTTATTATAAAATGATAATTTTCTTATTTATTAATTTAATTAATATCTAACTTTATTAGGAAAATAAATTAGAAATAGTTTTTTAATTAAGTATAAAACAAAATCTTTTCTAATATGAAATAATTCAATAATTAAGTATAACTGTATATCATATTATCCACATTACGTTAATAATCTCAGTGTTTCCATTCGTCGTCGACAACGTCTTCATCCTTCAATTTTTTTTGTCTTTTCCTTCGATCGCAATGACTTCATATTATCCATACCACGTTAATAATTTGAGTGCTTCGATCAGTCACCGGCAACGACTTTATCCTTCAATTTTTTTGGTCTTTTCTTCCGGCAACTACTGTATATATTCCGGTTATGTTCCTCATATTTTGTTTAATTTTATATTTTTCAGTTCATCTTCCTATCATGTTCGATATACCACTCCATAAACGGATTATATATCCGTTATGTATTTTTTTAAAAAATTTTACACATATGCTACTGAATAATATATTTATGTTTTATGTTCTATTTCATATATACGACTCCATATGTTCAATAATACATTTACAACTTTTTTTTTTAGTTATGTAATTTTTTCTTGCTGAAATTATATACAATTGCATACACATATTATGTAATGGATCAATTTTTTTTTAATTATTACATATATATTAGTACATAATACATATATTTTATATATACTATTCATAAACCAGTTTAGCAAACTGATAGCATAATCTTTTATTCATAAAATATACATGAATTATTTCATATATACTATTCATAAACCAATTTGTCATTCAACCACTTTTTCATACAATTTCTTGGATCTTCAATTATTTCATCAAAGTTCCTACATTGCAAACATATTCAGTTTTCCTCAAGATTACATATACTAGAGAACAACTAAAATATACACCGTATTATTCAATATATACTATAATTACGTGGAATATATGAAAAATAATGCAAAACGAAAGAAAGAATGGACGGAGAGAGAAATTGGAAAGTAAGAGAAAGATCGGAATGGAAGATTTTTTTGAACAAAGTCACTAAAAGAAACATAATTAAGGGATAATTTTTATTATAATATTACCTTAATAGTATTAATCACTTACCATACTTACATATGATATCTAATAAATGTAAATCTTAATCATAGTCCACTTTTCTTTTTTCTTTTTTTCTTTTTAAATATATTATTAATAATAAAGATGGATAAATTGGTCATTTGGATCCTATATTTATATAAAATATTAGTAAATGTAGGACATTTCTAAAAAATTTGAGAAATTTAGGTCAATCTTATAATATAATATACCATTTTAGGTCATCTTAATTAAAGATCTTTCTATCAATGATAAAATGTAAAATTTTGCTATAGCTTGTAAATATTTTAATTTATTTACTATTTTTAAAAATGGCTCATATATAAAATTTTATATCTTGATGGTAATTGAAAAAGAGAAGAAGATTAGAATTTAAGAATTTACTACTCTTTTATCTTCAATTAAAAAATGTTGAAGTAATTCAGTTTTAAATTTTAGAAACTCTGACCATTTTGGCCCGAAATGTTTTCAAGTTAAAAATAGGATTTCAAATCCTTCTCTTTTATATGAAAACAAACATCGGATTCGGAATTCATTTAAAATTTATTATTATGATTATGATTGGACCTTTTTCTTCAATGAGAGGGCAAAAGAAAAAAATTAAAAAGACAAACAACTGAGTCGACCTAAAATCAATTAAACTCAATACAATATGCTTTTTGGCTCTTCAACTAATATATTTTACGAGTAAAAAATCTTTTGAATTTGAGGTTAAATAAACAAAACTCATATAGTATTTCTTTTAGTTAAGTCAGGTTGAAACTGAAAGGCTTTTTGGGATTATTTTAAATGCCATTTTCAATGTTGGCAATAACTTTTTAAAGAAAAGAATTCAACTTATATAGTGTAAAAATAATAGGTATGCAGGATTAAACTTAGATTTTCATATATTTGAGCAAGACCAATTGAACAAAGAAGAAGCAAATAAATGATATGCTAACAATTAATAGATGTCATAAAATATGAAAAAATAATTTCACATATATTGTGGCCTCTTTGACAAGATATCTAGCACAACATTGATGTCCAACCTTTGGGTAGAGACATCAACGGTAAACCTCAAACTTTAAGGAATTTGGATCTTCTCAAGATCTTGAAAGGATTAGTTGAGTGAAGTAAAAACAAGGAAGTATTAGTTTTGTGTATCATGGTAAGTGAAAAAATGGAAGGCTAAGTTGTTAAGGTTTAAAAGTTAAAGAGGTTAGTTTGAAAAAGAACAAAAAATTTGGCTAAGTATGAAAGTTTGACGTTTTGGCTATGGATTAGGCGTTTAGAGGTTTTGTTGGGCGACCAAGAGGAGAAAGAAAACCTCTAAAGAGGTTAGTGTGGGTGTGTAGGATGCTTGCTAAGCGGCAAATGAATAGAAGATAACCTCTTAAGAGGTTATTTTGGCGTTTTGTGTGTGGCCGAGAAAAGTAGGAAAAACCTCTAAGGGTTGGCTTTTTGGTTGAGGGCTAGGCGAGAAGAGTAGTTTGTGATGTTTTTTGGGTGTTTTGTGTAGGAAAGAAAACTTGGTTAAAGGTTATTTGGCGAGAAGACTTGGTGTTTGCGACAAGGCCAAGAGATGTTAGTTGGCATTTGGACTTGGTGTTTTGGACTTGTCAAGGGGCTTGGATGTTTTTCTTGGGCGTTTTGAAGAAATTTAGGCGAGATGATGAAGAGGTGGAGTTGGTTAAGTGGATTCAGATGTCATTTGCCTGCATAGGTTAAATTTCGACTGTAAGAGGTGCCAATAAAGATACATGCAGGCTTCAGTATAAATAGGTCACTTCAGATGAATATTTCTCCCAAACCACTAGTGTGTTTTGGCTAAAATTGCTCTCAAATGTTCAAAAATTGAGTCTATTTTCTAAGAAACTGCTGATTTAATTTGAGAGAGGGAAAATTTAGTTTGAGTTGAAAGAAAAGAGAAAGGTCAAATTTTGGATGATTTTGAGCAAGGTGGACTTCCAGAGGACTGTAGAGTTCATCCTTTCGACTCTGAAGCTGAAATTTTCAGGTAAGAAGTTTAAAACGTTTTAAAGTATTCTTGTAGAAGGAAGTTTTCTCAAAAGAGTTTTTAGTTTTTAGTTATTATTTTTTTAAGTCGGGTTATGTTTTTGTACGAATTATGAGTTTTTGGATTTGTTGGAGGTTAGCTGTGTGACAAGGTAAAACTACGCGAGATGGGCGTGGCATTTTGGGAATAGAGAGGTTATGGTGCGAGGATGATGGTGTTAGATGCAAGACCTGTGTACAAGACGCGCGTAGCCAAGAAGACACGTGGGGAGAGCTGCCCGAAATGACAAGCGGCCAGGTAAGACGCACAACATGTCTGTGTGTGAGCTTAGCACGCTAGCATGACCAGAACGCTTGACAAACCTCTTGTGGGGTTAGCGCAGACAGCCCAGCGCGTGCGACCAAGGCTCTGCCGCCCACCCCCTATGCGTCAGCCATGCCAAATGGGTGCTTTTGGTATTTTGAAAAATTTTAAGCATAGTTTTGATATTTTCATGATAAAATGAAATTAATTGGAGTTATTTTCCATTATTTTAGGACAAGAAGAAATCGAGCAACTCTACAGCTCAAGGATTTGAGCTCCGAGCAGTGAGTGATAAAATGAGTTTAAATTAATTTATAAATTTTATCATTCGTCAAATGTTTTTACGCATACTTTGATGTATGAATGTTTGAGTTTACTGATTTACGAGCATGTTTTAAGAAGTATTAAAGTATGTTATTTAGAAATAATTCCAAAGCATGTACTTATGGTTAAGCTTATTAATATTTGCAAGCCACATGTTTTACGAGTATGCTTGAGTTCTAATATAGTAAAATTTACCGTTTTAGAAAGATATTTGAAATGCATGAGTTTAATGAGAATGGTTTAAAGAGAAAACCATGGTACTCTATGTTGGAATTTATGTCCTAAAACTCGTAGTTTGTAATCATATTCTATTCAATAAGTCGTTATTAATACTATAATTTTAAAGCCAATAAACTAAGGTCCCAAGGCTATTGTTATGTAAACTTGAACTTCATGTAGAGACATAAACGTGGATCAAGTTCGAGTAAATAGCCTAAATAGTCTATAGTATACGAATACGGTTGGGCGCCTTATTCGGGAGATACTATTGATGCGGCCCACTTTGTAGTTAGTACAAACGATGTGATCCTAAATCGTTCATGTAGAGACATGGAAGTGGGGGCATCCTATGTAAATAGTTTACATAAGATTAGAACCATGAGATAGTCGACTTTAAGTTATAACACCGTTAACTTTGTAAAACTGACTATTTCGTTTATAGATATCCAATGTAACTTAATCTTAATCCTGAGCTAACTATGAACTTCTGTTCACACGAAATTATCCTTAGATCTGTATAGGTGAGGGCAGCTCAATGGCGCTGGCCCAATAAGCCTTCCATTTCAGGGGTAAGATCGGGTGGATAGCTAGGGACATAGGGTGCAAGACAGAATTCACTCCTACCCACTCTAGGGTTAGTAGATAGGTTGTTCCCTTGAGGACTGAATCCAGGTCTTGAACAAGGGGCCCCAACCTCTCATTGGCCCGAGAGGGATTCGGTTTAAAGGTTGGACCTTAAACCAATTATTCAATAGTGGATCAGTGGGACTTAAGGAAAAAAGATATAATATTGGGGGTAAAACGGTACTTTGACCCAGCCGAGATTATGAACAACCTGTGAAGGATTAACTTACTTATCATGGTCATATCACATGGACACAAATATATCTATAGTGAGGGGAGTGCAACTACGGAACTCTAGTGGAATGACCCGTTAGTTAACGAAGGTTGATTAACTTGGTCTAAAGAGTTTAGCCAGTTAATCTCGGATCGTTGGAGCCCATGATCTATAGGTCCATTAGGTTCCCTCGCTAGCTCATAAGGAATCAACTTAGAACATTATGATGAAATAATTTGAATTGTTCAAAATAGGTAAAGAGAGAGAAACCGATAAATATATTTGATATAGTCATCGGTTATAACTTAAGTAGAGCTTCATGTTTAAATATGATTTAAATATCAATATGGAATGATATGAAATCTCGGAATTGATGAAAAAGGTCAAAGATGTAAAAAGTCAAAATGTTGACTTTTGACTTTGAAAAATCAAACTTTGACCGACTTTATATTCAAATATGATTTGAATTTTGAAAAAATGAATGCGGATTCATACTCGGGAGATTGAAATTAGTCAAGACGGATAAAATGGTAAAAAGTCAAAATGTTGACTTTTGACTTTTTAAATGTCAAATTACCATTTTACCCTTGGAAGAATATTGCATGTAAATAACAAATGGCTTCATGCATGTGAGACACCTACTTGGTAATATGCCAAGTGTGGAGAGTGGAAGCTCACTACATGCAAATTTTGCATGTAGTTTGCTTATAAAAGGAATGAATTGGAAATAAAAAGTGTTGGTTGTTTTTTTTGTTAAAAAATTGATTTTGTAATTTGGAATTGCAAAATCAAACCAATTTTCTTTTTACTCTCCAAAAGTTCTCTCCACAAATTCTTCCTCTTAAATCCATCTCTCTCTCTCTATTTTTTCTCTACCGTTCGAGTCCCACAACTCGGTTCTAAGTCCGGAGATTAGCGGGTCAACACTAGTGGTAGTCCCGGTTTTAATTTCGTGAGGAGATCGTGAAGAGCAAGTGAGAAGATTGCGATAATAGAAAAGCATCAAGGGTGAGTTTTTCTATTAACCCTATTTTGTTTCTTTTTAGGGTTGTGATGCATGTTTACCACTAAAATGTTTAGTTGTTATTAGAGTAAATTTTGATCCTAATTCCGCTGAGCATGTCTACCGTTTCCATCACTCTATATACCGAGTGCTCGATGGCCAATGTACATAGAAATTTAGGGGTAAAGGGTTGAGTTGACCACTTAGTCGCTACCACTGAGTTCAGGCAAGATAGTATGATCAACGCTCTGCTATCTTGATCGAGAATATAGATCAGACACGGTAGGTCGAGCTACTTACTACTGTGATCAAGTTTCCTAGCTCACCATTTCCAAATGTTTTTACACTTTTCAAGCAGAGGTTGTGATCCACAAGTCTAACTGTTGTCTCCAAGTCTGTTGTGCAAAAGTTGTAGATAGTTTTACTATTGTTGGTTAGTAATTAGGCTTACTCATATTATGTACAGAGGTTTGGTTAAGGGACTAAGCTCAGTTGTAATTTCTGTATGGTTCTACAAAGGATAGTCTGTATGTAATGACATTTAGCCTAAACTTGGTGTGATCTATTATAAAGAAGTCTATGTTAGTTATGTTCTTCTACTTTTCGCTGCGTATGTTTTAATTTGCTAGAGTTGTTTAGCATGATTAAGGATCAGTAATCAGGATCAACTGGTGTTGTTTAGAGAAGGAAAATGACGTCAGTTGACTTCACGCCACATCTTGAGCCGAGCAAGCAAGTGCTAAAGGTGGGGTGTGACATCATCTGTAAGCGGTACTCTCAACGTAGTAATCAAAGTACCGACAGTAAACTCTATAAAAAAATTACCATTTCTTTGGACCAACTATCACGTGAGTAATCTTTATAACTGTCACCTACTCATTACCACACGCACATAGTCAGAATTTGGCCAAATAATTATCTTCCTTTGGGCCGATAATTATTTGCATAAATCAATGAATATGTACATCCTACATTCTAGAATTAAACTAATCTAGATAACTGAAACACCCCAACCTTCTTAGAAGGTTGAGATCATTACTATTTAAATAAAATGTAGTTTTTTTTTTTTTTTAAGGCAAATTAGTTTTATAAGTTTTGAGAAATACTTAAATAAATAAGTAGTGAGAATAATAAAATAAAATACTGATTTGGGCCCATAAAAATAAAAGAAATACTTTTAAAATAATTAAAGTTCTAAAGTTCTAAAAAGAATAATTCTTGAATCATAAATGCGGAAAAACTGAACTATTCCCTATGGCGAACCACGGTCACTTCTTGTCATTCGCCAATTTGCCCTTGCCTTTATCTTTACCTGAAAATTTAAACATTTGAGAGAATGAGTATATAAAATTATACTCAGTAAGAGACCTGTACTTAGTCTCCCTATGTGTTGTTAGTCTCTTGCTAGAGTCCTGCAATAAGGTACCACGCTCTATGGTGCTCCCGAACGCACGCTATCCAGTAGTCCCACCGGGACTGAACTGGGCTCTCGGTGATCCCGAGGAGTCACCCTAAAGGAGAGTCGGGCTGTAAGTGATCCCGTCGAATCACGTCTCAGTAATACTCAAACATATATATGGGAGGACCTTAATGGACCCCTCGTGGTACGACTCTAACCAGTAGACCAACAGAACACTATAGGCTATACATGCTCATCATAAAATCAACATTCAACTCAACATACACAATCTCATAGATACATATAATCACATCATGCATCGATAATATGCATCTCAGGCAAAAAGGGAAAAATTCTCTTACCTGAAGATCCGCTAAAAATAATTCACTGGTTGACAATTCCTCCCAGTACTCAATCCCGAAGATTAGGGTTGAATCCAACACAACCCTAAGTGAAACAATTCACAGTCTCAGTTCCTCCAACTATATTCGTTCCTTCAAGAAAACATAGATCCACCTAAATCCATAATCTTTATTTATTCAGAATAGAATAGGAAATTAATGGGAGTACCATCTCAATCGATAATAGTCCAACTCACCAAAGTGACTCCACAACAAGGAATGGCTTGAACCAAATGAAATCAGCTCAAGTGGCTTGATGAAGAGACTCGGCTCGGACCTTGAGGCTTTACGGCTTACGTACGGACGAAGACGGCCCGCGCGGCTTGGTGAAAACGGACGCTTGCGGCTGGACGCTGGCGGCTGGACGCGTGCGGCTCGGTGAAGACGGACGCGTGGACCCGTGCGGCTGGAACTCGTGCTGCTGGACGCTGGCGGCCGGAACCCGTGCGGCTAGACGCTGGCGGCCGGAACCCGTGTGGCTAGACGCTGGCGGCTGGAAGCGTTCGGCTGGCCGACTGAGACGTGAGGCGAACGACTTCGTCCGACGACCGTCGTCGTGGTGGTGTTCGCGGCGGCTAGGGTTTCTTTGTGACGGCTAGGGTTTCTTTGTGAGGAAGAAGATGAATTGTAACTATGGCAAGCATCCCGATGGTGTATTTAATATGTAAAATACTAATAATAATAATAACATTAATACCATTATTATTACTATTATCTAATTTTCCCCAAATAACTCCTCTTTTCCTTCATCTCTTCCTATTCCTATTTAATTTTCCCTCTTTCCTCATTAATATCCCTTATAACATATCTTTCCTTAATAATTAATAATGATAACAATAGTATTACCAATTTTCAACCATTAACCCCACATCTTTCCAAAATACTTTATTTTCCACAAAAATTAAAACCATCTCACAAAATAACACCCAAAATTAATAAAATGATAACGAAATATCTTGAAAATTTTGGGGTGTTACAATAACGGAGGCTACTTTAGCAACATGTTATTTTGACCAATTCAATCCAAAATATAAGACACAATAATAATAATTTTATTATTGAAAAAAAAATGGATAAAGAACACCAAATAATTTTACCAAAATTCACTCAATAATTGGGTATATTAAAATACAATTAATGTAACATAAACATGTGAATATTCCAAAAAATTATCATTCAAGTTTAATCCACGGGATGATCAATTAATCTTTTGATCAAATTAAACATGAATTCACAACATGATTAATCAAATCTTGAATCTAGATCAATTAAATTTAAAACCATAATAGATTAATCAAGTTCGAATCTTCAACATGATCAATTAAACTTGAATTCTTAACATGATTAATCAAATCAAACTTGAGCATCACTTCAAATTTTATATTTAAATTCATAAACTTATTATTTAAAGATTGAGATTTAATTCACAACAAAAAAATCAAGCTAACAAAAAGAAACGCCAGCAAGATTAATAACAAGAAGCGATCAAGAGGCACGAAAACTTCAATCGACATTTGGTTTAGCAGATTCCAAAATGGTGAATTCATCGGATTCAACCCAAAGTAAATAAACATGTGCACCTTAATTGTTATTATTATTTATAGTTCTTTGAACATCAACTAATTAGATTGACTCCATCATCAATTTTTCAAAAACATAACATAAATCACTTACTAATTCACAGAATTCATGAAATTAAACCTTCAAGTTCATGGAATTTAAATCCACTCAAGATTCACAACCGACAACTTTCGCATGAGTATCGGACAATAATAATGTTGTTGAAACAAACACATTCCAACGATTTAACATGAAATTCATGCTATGATACCACTTGTTTGCATAAATACTATAAATCTATATAATAGATTCACTCAAGATCATTCATGCCAAATTGTTAAGAATAAGTTACATACAAGATTCCATTGATGATGACTATAAAATGACTGTTGTCTGATGATTATAAAATGACTATTGTCTTCCTCAACCAAAACTTAGAATGCCCTTATTAATGGGATCGTTCTCTTGATGGAATATAAGAAAGATCCAATTAAATCCTAATCAATTTAGGAATAGGATTCTACCCATTTAACCCAGGTCTTAATTAAATAGATCACGTAATATGTCTAATTTAATAAAATAACCCAATGTGATAAATTATTAATTCACATACATAATCCACACTTTAATTATATATTATTTAAATACGTCTAACAACTAATAAATCACATTCAAATCTCTCTCATCTGGCTAGGCAATTTTATCGAGACGATGCTGAATTTTGATAACCTTCTATTTTATCTATTGTTTCATTTTTTCTGCTATTACTGTTAGTTTGAATTGTGAGAAATCTAAGGATACTTATCTTTTTTTTACTAAATGACTGTATTTTAATGGTGTAGTTTATTGAATTCTTGAAGTAATGTGAATCAACTATGATTGATGTCAATTTTTTTAGATAGAAAACAAAAGAATAAAGCGTAAGTAGTACGGTTTTTACAATCATTTGCTTGCAACTTTCACAAATTCTCTCAAATGTCCTTTTGAGTTTTGAATGTTTCAGTTTGTGGGGATTAATGGGAGATCTCTTGGTAATAGTAGTAGGTTGCCAATAAAGGCATAGTGATAATTAGCTATAGGTGCTTTGGTTATTAACAACTTACAAATAGTGATAATTAGCTAAAGTGTCAATATTGATCATTTTTAGAGATTTTATGTTTGGTTTTGAGTTAGAAAGATACACTTCGACATTTTCTGAGTTGTTTTGAGTTAATATAAAACATTGACACTTTTTGGGTGTTTTTTAGGTCGGTTTAACATTGAATTATCTTTTATCCACTTAAGCTAATATGTTGTGGTAATTGCTACAGTGTTGACTTTTTGTCCATTCTATTTGAAGACGAACATGGATTGGATTAAACTAAAAAATAGATTTTCAAGTGATATATTGAAGGAGTTGCTCAATTTATGAAAGTGGCTAAGTGTCATGTAAATGATGTGGAGAAAACTAGGTGCCCATGTAAGTATTGTCAAAATTCAATGACACAAAGATTGGACAGAGTAGAGTGCCATTTATTTACGTGTGAAATATCCTCTTTATATAATAAATGGGTTTATCATGAAGAAGCAACAAACTTAGCTCAATTTGAACAAGGTGCTACTTCATCCGAAGGTGATAGATTAAGTAGAGAGTCTAACGTTGGCGACGAGGACAATGATATTTTAGATCTTTTAATTGATTTGCAAGGAGTAATGATAGCAAAGGAAGAAAATTTTGATGACAGAGATGGTTTTGATGAAGAATTTCCAGAAGATGGCGATGAAATGGATACTAGTAACATTTTTTAGGAGTTGATGAATAAAGCATGTAACCCATTGTATCCTCGATGTATAAAATTTTCCTTAATAAATTTTTTTGGTGAAGTTAATGCATATTAAGGTTCTGAATAATTGGAGCAAGAAGTCGTTCGATATGCTACTAGAATTCTAAAGAGATGCATTTCCAGTCGGTATATATATACCTAAATCATTTTGCAAAGCTAAGAGAAAATTATGTGACTTAGGGTTAGGATATGATTGTTGGAATTTATGTCCTAAAACTCGTAGTTTGTAGTTTAAATTATATTCTATTCAATAAAGTGGTTACAGATAAACATAGTTCATCAACTAAAGTAGTTGATAAAACTAAAGAATCTCGTTAGTCACATCATTCTCAAGAGTTGAGAGTGCCTCAAAGTAGAGGGAGGGTTGTTCATCAATCCTACTGTTACTTGGTTTTATCGAAAACCAAATCGTGATGGTTTAGAGGATCTACTGACTTATATAAAAAGGCAATGAATGGTGTAGATGATTTATCTAACGTCAAGAAATAGCTAGCTATGCAATTTCAAATAAGAGATTTAAAAATGTGCAATGTGTTCTCAGGATCCAAATTGTTCGGAACCACAAAAACAGAATACTAGTCAGTCTCAAGCATCTTATATAGATAAAATGTTGTCTAAATATGAAATGTAGAATTCCAAAAGGGATGGCTTGTCGTTGAGTGTATTCTAAAATAGTTTAAGAAATCAAAAGACTGCGAGCTTGTGTAGTGCTAAGGATCTTATCCTTACTAAATACACTAATTCTGATTTCCAAATATGCTAGAAAGTCTACATCAAAATCAATATTCACTCTATATGGAGGAGCAATAGTGTGAAGGAGCGTAAAGTAAAATTGTACTACCTCGTCTGAGCAATTGTGCATCGTAGCGACGTTGTAGTAACCTCAATACTTGTTGAGAAAATCATGGTTGTTTGGTTTACAAAGTCCTTCATGGCTAAAGTGTTTGAAGGTCACCTAAATAGTTCAGGTTTATAAAGTTTTTTGCACTAGGACACGTGGGAGAGTATTTGAGTATATGCCCTAGTTTATTGTATTCATATGTTTATTGTGCTCATATGAGTAATTCTCTCACGGTTAAATTCAACGTTGTTTTATCCCACAAGGAGTTCTAGTCCAAGTGGAAGTTTGTTGGAATTTATGTCCTAAAACTCGTAGTTTGTAGTTTAAGTTATATTATATTCAATAAAATGGTTATTGAGGACTTATTACTGAAAGTCGAATACTATAATTTTGCATCCAATAAACTACGGTTATGAGGCTATCTAGTATAGACTTGAACTTTATGTAGAGACATAAACGTGAATCAAGTTCAAGTATATAGCCCAAATGGTCTATAGTGTATGAATAAGGTTGGGCGCCTTATTCTCGAGACACTATGGATGTTGTCCACTTTGTAGTTAGTACAAACGATGTGATCCTGAATCGTTCCTGTAGAGACATAGAAGTGGAGGCATCCTATGTAAAGAGTTTGCATAAGACTGAAACCATGAAATAGTCACTTTTAAGTTATAACATTGTTGCTGTATAAAACTGTCTATTTCGTTTAATGATGACCTAGCTAACTTAATCTTAATCATGAGCTAACTATGGACTTTTGTTCACATGGAATTATCCTTAGATCTGCATAGGTGAGGGCAGCTCGACAGCATTGGCCCAACAAGCCTCTCATTTCAGGGGTAAGACTGGGTGGATGGCTAGGGACATAAAGTGCAAGACAGAATTCACTCCTACTTGCTTTGAGGTTAGTAGATAGGTTGTTCTCTTAAGGGTTGAATCCAAGTCTTGAACAAGGGGCCCACCCTTTCATTGGCTCGAAAGGGATTCGATTTATAGGTTGGACCTTAAACCAATTGTTCAGTAGTGGATAAGTGAGACTTAAGGAGCAAAATGTAATCTCGGGGGTAAAACTGTATTTTGACCCAACCGAGGTTACAAATAATCTATGAAGGATTAACTTACTGGTCATGGTTATACCAAATGGACAAATATTTATCTATGGTGATGGGAGTGCAACTACAGAACTTTAGTGGAATGACTCATTAGTTAACGAATGTTGATTAGCTTGGTCTAAAAGGATTTAGTCAGTTAATCTCGGATAGTTGGAGCCTAAGATCTATAGGTCCATTAGGTTTCCTTGCTAGCTCATATGGAATTAACTTATAACATTACGATGGCACTGGAAGAAATTTGGTCTTTAATGTCAGTTTAAAACTGACATTAATGGCCTTTAGTGTCAGTTGGCAACCAAAGGGCTTTAATGTCGTTTTTGCTTTGATGTCGGTTTAAAAACGACATTAAATGTCTCATTAATGTTGGTTTAAAAACGACATTAAAGGCATTTAATGTTGTTTTTCAACAGACATCTTTGATAGTGTTATTGAAGCCCTTTAATGTCGGGTGGACTTTGATGTCGATTTAAAACCGACATTAAAGAGGCCAACAATGTCGATTTTTTGGTTCATTTTTACAATTTTATTTTTATTTAATTGTTGCATTGTTGTCTATTTCATATAAACCGACATTGGATCCATGTAAATAAATATTTGATTCACACCAACAAATAAATAAAATTAATATTATTTTAGAAACTAAAATATTTGTCTTTTATATTTGTATACACAAAATGAAATCTTAATTTACATTCTACAACAGTACATAAAATAAAATCCTAATACAAAACTTAAATAAGAAATCCTAAACGCCTTCGCAATCTTCAACCTTCAACAATCACTTGGCTATTTACACAATCGCTTAGCTTTCAACCAGGTTTGACTTCAATCATTCTACAAACAATATCTAAATTGAAGCAAAATAAAATTGAAGCAAAACAAATCGAAACATTGGAAGGAATAAGGCACTTTAATGAAGTATACTATAAATCAAGTAAGTTCAAGGATATATGGTGTAACCTGCAAACCACCCCCAATCGCCCCATGACATACCATGACTGGATAACCTGCACAATTACTTGTAATTTAAGTAATATAAACTACAAGTTAAAAGTCATTCATGGATGCACTGAGAATGGGGGAAAATAGAATATGGTCATTGTAAAGTTAGAGCAACTCAACTATAATAATAATTATGACAGAAACTCATTCTAAGGCAATAATTAACTTACACTGCCAATAAGAACAACATCTCGATCAGTTGGTGATCCAATCAACTCAAACCATATGTAGGAATCAAGAGGATTGAAGCTGTGCGAAAAAATAAAGGGAAAAAAATCATCAATAACTTAAAATGGTAAAGTTGAAACGTTTGAAAAGTTAAATGAACAATTTATACCACATCAATGGAATACTAACAATTTTCACTTCATTTGCACTTAGCAGCATAAGGATGGCTGAAAATTTCCCAAGACATGTAGCAAACAGGTATTATATATATCTAGTGCATAAAAAACAATGATTATATCTAAAAACCGGTTAGTCGAGAAACAATGAAAAATGTATAGCACAACTCCATAACTATTACTTAGACGTTAATAAAATGAACAACAATAAAACTCTTAACTCTGAATTCCTATCTAATTTTTAAACTAGATTTAACTCTCTTCTACTTTTAATACATTGAAACTCTAATAAACCTTAAATTTCCAGCCATCAAAATTCAACTATCTCCAACAACGGAACAAATCAACTCTTATCATGAAGACATTAACCCAAAAAAGTCACCTTGCTATCATCCACCAGTTCCACAATTTCAAATTTTTTTTTTTTCAGATTAAGATTAGCCAGCACAGTAAAAGAGATAAATAAAGCTAATTCTCAATATTAAAAACCTTCATTTAACTCTAATTAACATGAGCATAATTTAACCTACACAAAGGTTCGTTATTATTCTAACATAGATTTTCTTTTTCCTTTTCCTGTCTTTAAACTACTACAAATAATATTGAAAAATAATTTTGGCCACGAGTATGGATCCCTTAATGATATGAAATTCCACCAAACCCCTCCCCAGGTTGTGTGAATATAACTTAAAGTTACTTTGCAAATTAAAAATGGGGAAAAGATGTTACTTACATGATTTTTCTTTTGGTTGTCCCACCCCAGGTTGTGTGAATATGGGCATACCATATTCAATGTACACATGAGAACCTTAAGGAAGTTCTTCAAGGAAGCTATCCAATTTCAAGAACAATCATAGATACCCAAGGTTTGCTTTGGAGCATCCTTTAGGATACAAGGATATCTTCCTAAACATAAAATCACTATATTATTGTAAGTAAAATCTACATATATATAATAATATATACAATTTTATATGCAAATAATTCAAAAATATTTTTCATTACAAACTGTAGTTCTCCATTGTGAAAAGAACTCGTAACAAGTTTGATGCAATTGTGAGAAATCCTTGAATTTCCAAGTAAATTTGTAATTTTCTGGTTGGTTGACAAAGGAAAGGATCTCTCCCTTCCCTTCAAAATTTACCAAAAAAAATAACCAAAACGACTCCAATAGCTCAAGAAAATAGAAAATTAGGTGCTTACTCTCAAAACAATATAAATATAAATGGAAGTAAATCCAATTTCAAGCATCAGAAAAGGCCCCTAAACAAAATACAAAAATCCTGTACCAGAAGAATCATCCTGAGAGATGAAACCAGAGACCACGAAGAAGAGATCTGAAAGATGAAACTGAAGAAAAAAAGAGATCTGCACCAAAGACCTGTCAGGATGAAACTGAAGAAGAAAAGAGATCTGTCACCAGAGACCACGAAGAAGAAGAAAAGAGACTGAAACACAACAAAAATGAACAAGAACGAAGAAGATAAGAAATCAGACGATGTTGAGCCGGTCTGAATCAGAATAAACAACCAAAATCTATCACCAGAGATCAGATCGACAAGAAACCACGATTATCGTGTAGATCTACACCAGATCTATCGATCTACAACTTCAAAACGCTGACAAAGAAGAAGATGGAGCTAGATCTGCGAAAGAAACGCGACGGTGGTGGTGGTGGGCACGAAGGCATATCTGGGACGACGCGACTTGGTTCGGCAGTGATGAGTACGTACAAAGGACGGCGTGACGGTGCGATGTGTTTTAGCAGTGATGGTTCGAGGGAGTGAATGAGAAGAAACGGTTTGGAGAGTTCAGCGTGAGATGAGGTGAGGGTAGAAGAATGAGAAAAGCGAGGAGAAAATTAATTTTACAAAATAAAAAAATAAAAAAAATTTATGGGTAGCTTTAATGTCGGTTTTAAACCGACATTAATCCTTTTTCTTTGATGTTGGTTTAAAATCGACATTAAACATCCGTGTTTTTAAAACCGACATTAAACTTCCATTTTTATTTTTTTCAACTGACATTAAAGATCATATTTCTTCTAGTGTGGAACTATTCAAATTAGGTAAAGAGAGAGAAACCAACGAATATATGTGATATACTCGTCGGTTGTCAGTTTGAGACAGAGTTTTATGTTTAAATATGATTTAAATATTAAAAATATGAATACATATTCATATTTGAAAGCTCAGAATTGATGAAAATGGTCAAAGTTGGAAAAAGTCACAATGTTAACTTTTGAGTTTGAAAAGTCAAACTCTTACTGGCTTTATATTCAAATGTGATTTGAATTTTGGAAAAATGAATGCAGATTCATGTTTGAAAGGTTGGAATTAGTCAAGACAGATAAAATGCTAAAAAGTCAAAATGTTGACTTTTGACTTTGACTTGAATGGTTCAAATGACCAAATTTCCCTTGAACTAAAGTTAGTGGAAAAATCCAACCTTTTGTTGGATAATTCCACTAACACTTAGTGGGAAAAGTGGCAACATAAGATGGAGACGTCTAGCCCACTAAAATTCCACTAATGGTTAGTGGAATGTGATGTGTTGAGATTTGGTCAGCTAATTACATACATTTTTGCATGTAATTAGGTTATTTAAAGAATTCAAATTTTTGAAGATTTTTGAACTTTTGGAAAAAAATTATTTTACAAAAATTATACCAAATTATTTTCTCTCTACCAAATCTCAAAACCCTAAAATTCTACTTCCATTTTCCATCCCTCTCTCAATTTCCTTCACATATCAGGTCCCACCCCCGATTCTAAATCTAAAGAATAGTGGGTCAACTCTAGTGGTGGTCCCGAGTTCATGTTCGTGAGGAGATATCGAGGAATTGGAAAGCTACGAAGGTATGACTTCTATTAACCTTAATTTCATTTAATTAGGTAGTTATTAAGCATGTTAATCACTAAATTGTTTAGTTGCATTTAAACTAATTTCGATCCGTAATTTCGCTGCACATGTATGCTTTCATCAATGATTTCATCCACGCTTGCAAATATGATTGTGTACTATTTTGAAAGAATTGGCTAATTGTCAAAGTTGTCCAATATGCGGTGAATCTCGATATAAAACAAATAATGAAAAAGAAAAAAAGATTCCAAATAAGGTTCTGCGTCACTTTCCATTAATTCCAATGATTGTTTTTATCAAAACATATCGCTTCTGAAATAAGATGGCTTAAGGATAAACAAAAGAAGTCGCTCATTACTTCCCAAAGTAAATTTGAACATTTCAAATTATAGCAAATATATATTAACTTCATTACTCTTTACGAGCTAGTAAGGAGATCTAATGGGCCTACAAATAAGAAGCTACAATGTCATGAGATTAATTAGTATTTGTATTTTGGCCATTTTAATGTTAAGGAAGTGGTAAAAAGAGTTGTTCAAAACTCTAAAAAGAATTCACTACAAGAAATAAGCTTTTCCCCGTCACAGCAACACGTCGCCGAAAACCTTCACCAACATCGCGGAAGGTTACCGCGACGTCGGCAGAAATGTCGCAGAAAGCTCGTCGGAGATACTTTTTGCGATGCAGATAACGCTAACGACGGGGAAACTTTTTCCGACGCACTAGTCAATACATCGCAGACGGCTTCCGCTACCTGGTGTCACAGAAGGCTTCCGCGGTGTGCCATCGAGGAAGGCTTTAATCTTTTTTATTTATTTTATTTATTTATCATTATTTATTATTTATTATTTTTATTAAATATTTTTTTATTGTTTTTTATTATTTATTTTAACTAAGTCCCCACGTAGTAAAATTTGCTGTAAAATGATTAAAATAAAAATATTTTCATCCATTACAAAATGATACATGAAATATGCTAAATACAAAAAAACAATTACATAATTCAAAACAATACATTAAAAAAAAAACTCGAAAGCTAATGCTCTAGTGCGCTGTAGTTACGAACGCGGACGCCAAACCTACAAATTACATAAAAATATAGTTAGAATATTAGATATGCAAAATTAAACAAATTAAATATTAAAAATTGCGTACCCCAAGTGTTTGTGGGCCTTTCTATGGTCGACTCATCTCCTCGAGCATCTTCTTTATCTCCCCGAGCATCTTCTTGATCTACCCGAGCATCTTCTTCATCTCCTCCATTTGTCGTGCATGGTCCGCTAGTAGTCGATCTCGCTCCTCCTCCCTCAGGCATTGTTCTTCGATCATTCGATTAGCGTTTTTAAGGATTATCTTTAGTTCGCTAACCTCCGCTATGTGTGATTGGTAGTCATACATATTCGAGGAATAAGATGAAGCGGCAATCCTAGACTTGGATTTTGGGCCCCAACCAAGACCTTTTGAGTAGCCTGGTCGTCTACCCAAAACTGTCTCGCGTATCTCATCCTCAGTTAGTGGTTGAGAACCCTTTGGGACAGGTTGAGACTGAAGTTCCACCATTTGATTTTGCACAATAGAAGCTTGATTGACCAATCTCAGGGGTGGGTTTGCTCATGCTTCTTCAGGGCTGTCAAACTTCTTAAAATGTCGATGGTTACTTATCCTGAATTCCTTCCACACGGTGAGCATTTAATGCTCAACAAATCGATTAAGTGTTGGATCGTTTAGATCGAACACGAAAAATTGCTACAAAAGAAATATGTTACAAATCAGTATAGCTTTTATATGGAATAGAAACATATATAAATGTTTATATACAGACTTAACGTTAGGCCACCCTTGACGACCTCAATGCACCCTAGTGGTACATCTGCCCACTTCAGAGCCTGTATAGGAAACGTGTCTCGTGTTAACACACTAATCGTGTAACTGAAACGAGGGACGTGTGCCGAGACAGGCCTGTCCCCTCCAGGGGGAATTCAAATGAGAATTCTCTCATTCTGTTGTACGTACCGCTCAACATCTATGTTTCGAGAATGTCATCGTACTTTTCTCGCAGTGGAAGTGAGAGCCGGATGTCACCCTGTTTTGTCTGAATGGCCATGATTGCTCTTACCATGCGACTACTGTTGATTCGTTGATAAGAGAATACATCCAGGGACTTACTCTCGGCTACCCCGCCATTCACTGCCCAAGCATTCTCTTCTCTCTAGATCGGTCGGTCGCGGTAAGCATTCCTAACCGGAATCAAACGCTGCTAAACAGCACTGGCCTGTGGTTGGTCATTCCACTTCAGTCACCTACCATCTACATCACCTCCCCTTCAATCGGAGATCACTAAATCGACGATTACCTGTTGCAGACTGGATATACTGGACTTTATTTACATGACATTAAAATAAAAACAAAAACCTTTTTTTTTAAAAAATTAAAACCTAAAACTGAAATAAAACTAATACCTAAAACTATAACTAAAACCTATTGTTCATCCCGGTTGGGATCCAAATAGGGATCTAATATATCGTAACCTGAATACGGATCGTAGTCAAGTTCGATATCATTGACAGATGAATTTGAAGAGATGTCGTCATCTTCTTCGAGTTTATCTTGTTTGTCGTCATCCGAAATGGTGTGGATGACTGTTTCCATGACCGTCTGTAGATCTTCTTCCGATCTGGCACCAGCAAGAGAGGTCATAATTGAGTTCTTTGCGAGAAGAAACTGGTCTTCTTCTTCTCGGGAAAGATGAGCGTTGGTCTTAAACCAATTCGCTATTTGATCCTTGTTGAGATGGGAATGGTCGTACTTATCCCACCACTTGACTCGCAAGATCTTCCCTAAGATCTTGAACTTTGCTCTGGTTGAAAGCTGATGGCTCCAGCAGAAAATTCAGAGCACTTGGAAGTAGAGCGAGAATCTATACGTCAACGAGAGAGCGGACGAATATATACTATTTGAAAACTGATGGTATGCCTGTTGAACTTGTACTGGGAAAATTTCCGGAGTAAGTCCAAAATAACTCCACCATCGTTGGAACCAATTCAAAAAATTACATTTGTAAGATTTCTTACCGAACGTAATAAACCAAGAGTGGTTATTGGAATCGTACCAGAATACCTTATACCATGCTTCCATATAGTCACGGTATGTGTATGCCGGTGGATTGAACTGCTTGGAAAACTTTCTGGGGACAAGCATCCCTTGTGGCCAGTGGGACGGAGTCAGAACCCTGAAAATTTTCAGCTTGGAATAGACAATTTTTTTCGGGTTGTTTCTGTCCGGAATATGAGTTATCTCAGCAGAAACGGTATCCACTAAGATGAATTCATAAAATTGTCTTGTCTTCTTGATGTCTTCAGGCAAGAAATTAAACCCTTTAGGATAGACTTGGGAACTAATTTCTTGGACGGAAGGTCCATCTAATTCTGGTTCAATAACAACTTCTTCCAGAATTGTTTTGGTGAGGTATCCTGTGATCGGAGGTCTGAGCATGAAGATTGCTGGTTTTACCGTCCGGGCATAGGATTGAGGTTTGGATTGGGACTTTGTCGACGTGGAAATGGGTCGAAGCAAAGTGTTTGAAGGAGTTGGGGTTGATCCTATTGAAAGATTCCTTGATGAGGAACCTGGACGACGCCTAGAGACCGTTTGAAAGCCAAGGTCCATGGCGTAGTTATCTGCGCTCATCGGTAACAGAGCAGATGATTGGGACATAGGGCGTTTGCCCTTGGAGGAGCTAGCTCTGGAGGAGCTTGCTGTTTGGGAGAAAGCTGGGTTAGGCTGATTTGGATTGTTTGGAGGCGGAGGCCTCTCGGGTGGTTGAGGTCGGCCAGAATTGGGGAGCATTGGGATGATTGGCAGGAGTCTTCAAGAGAGAGGATTTAGAGAGATGCTCTCTTGAGAGGTAATCTGCAAGGCAATTTTCACTGCCTTTTATACACTCGATTGTGAAATCTTAATACTTATTGAAAATGTCATTCATGATCTTTTGAAACTCGGAAGGAGCATTCTTAAGACCAAATGGCATTACATTCCATTCGTATTGTCCGAAAGGAACGTTGAAGGCAGTCTTGTACCTGTCCTTTGGGTTGATCTGAATCTGCCAAAAACCAGATTTCATATCAAACTTTGAAAAGACCTTTGCGTTGGCGATCCGCTTGAGTAAGTCTTGCCGATTAGGAATTGGATACCTAATCCACTTGAGAACCTTGTTTAGGGGTTTGTAATTGATGACTAGACGAGGAACACCTCTTTCCTTTTCTGCTTGATTATTGTCGTAGAATGCCGCACAAGACCATGGGCTCTTTGATGGGCTTATTAAACCTTTCTTCTGGAGATCTGCTATCTATTTGAAGCAAGTATTGACTAAGTCCTTACTCATTTGAATGGGCCTGGCCTTTGTAGGAATTTGGGCCTCTTTGAAGTTGTCCACATAAGGTAGGTCCACCATATGTTTCTTCCTGGCCCAGAAGGCATTGGGCAAACTCGAACAAATCTCGGATCCTATTCTTCGTAGAATGGGTTGGATTTTCAATTGAATAAAAGGCTTCTTGATTTCTTCGCTGATCTTCCTTCCTTTGATGTCATCGTGAAGAAACTCAATTTGCTTTTCCTTCCTTGAAATAAGATTGAGACTTTGAAAGATCTCGCTCTCAATTGTCGAAAGGTACCTTTGAATTACCGGTTTGCAAAACTCAAAGGTAATTTCTTTGCCAAATTTCTGAGAAGTTAATCCCTTGTCAGAAACTGTGAACGGGTAAATTTGGGTAAGGAATGAAGTACCCAAAATTACTTCCTCAGTAAGTCCTTTTACGAGGAGGAATGAGTTTATAAGGCAAACGTCGTCTTTGCAAACATGAACCTTGGAAACTTTGTACTTGATCAGCAGGGCATTGTTACTGGCTCCCTTAAGTGATTCCTTGGTAATCTCAAAGTACTTGGATGGAATTATCCCTTCTTGGATAACATTTTGATCAGCTCCTGAGTCGACTAGAGCCGTTGCTTCAAACTTGTAGTCTTTGATCTTTAGGACGACCTTTGTCAGCCACTTATGATTAAAGACCTTGCTGATGACGTTGATGTCGCTGTTTGAAGTCTCGGCATGATCGACATTATCCCTTGAGCATATCTGTTCTTGAATTGCTCCGACAGCATTCTCAAGATAAGATATATGTTGCCTATTTTCCTGCACTTCCTTTTTGAGGACTTTGATCTCACATTAGAGGTCAGGAATCTTGACAGGAATCGCTTTATCGCTGGCTAATTGATTCAAAACCGATTGAAAACTGAAATTCATCGGATCCTTAGACTTTTGATCTGGAGTTTCGAGATCTTCTCGCAGCTTCAAAAGTAATCTTTTCCTAATATCATCGTCTTGAACGTCTTTATTGATATCTAGCAGACCTTTCTGGGTGCTGGTGAGGACATTGATGCAGCCCGAACAAGGTATTGGTTCTTCGTTGTCCGACTCATCGTTAGACACTAAAGATGCATCAGAAGATTCTTCGATGATGGCATTGAGCAAATCTTCTTCTTGATCTGAACTTGAACATTCTTCGTCAGAAGAGAGTTGTTCGGCCTTGATAATACTCAATAGAGATTGTTTTTCACTTTCATCAATCTTCATCTTATTGATCTTCTTGACGACAGGGCAACGATTTGCATAGTGTCCCTTCTTATTGCACCTGAAACAAGTGGGGTTATCCTTGGAGAACTTCCGTTTGTTTCTTCCCTTGCCATGGTACTTCCGTTTCCTGTTACCATGTTTGCTTGATTCATCCGAGTATTGCTTTCGTAAGAATTTCTTCGAACGAGACTTCTTCCGGGATGGAGGAGTACTGTCAATTCCGTACTGCTTGCAGAAAGATCCTAATTCTTTGCGGTAATCAGAATCTTTGGCGATCTTCGTAGCATGCCGTTGCTGTTGGCAGATTTCAAGGCATACCTTTTGAATTGTAAAATTAATATCTCCGTACGAGATACCTTCCCAATCAATTTCTGACCAGCCATTGATGATAACCATTGTCGAGTAAAACTTTTCACGAACATACCTAGGGAGTCCTTCGACGTACTTATGCTTCCAGATTACGTCCTTGCATGTCGTGAGGTTATAAAGACGTGACATAAACGTGTCTTTATACCACTTGAAGTCACTCATCTTAGGGCACTTCATTCCCAATAGAGCTTCGGTTGATTGGTCACTGTATAGGGTTGTTCGTCCTACAAAGTGTTTGATAGCCGTATAAATCAGAGTGTTGACTGAATTCGGCTGGATTGTAACAGTGTCACCATTGGGTCCTTGTTCTGCTTTTTCAATAACAGCTTCCTTGATGGCTTCCCTGTTTTCGTTTGTTAGGTGATTGTGCCACCAACTCCGGAGATTTCCTGTGAATCCTGCGGTGAGAGCGTCGACAATCTCCTTTTGATTCATCCTTCGAATGTAGCTTGTTGCTGCAACAAACATTTCTTGGAAGATGATCATCATCTGGCCCTCGGAACATCCGTCTATGTTCCAAGTTTCGATGTTGTTTCCATCGAAGGAAAGGAAATCTGGACGTAAATCATCCCATCCTAGGTCTGGAGGAGATGGTTTCTTGTAGTGATTCTTCATATCCGTGTTGTAGACTCTGATAGGAAGAAGTTTGGGTGATTCATAGCGAATTGTGTTGACATTACCTACCCCAAAATTGCTTGTTTCCTTCTTCGAGGATGTCTCTGGCTGATCTTTCGAGATGGAAGTTACTGATAGCTTTTGAGTGATTTCTTTCAAGAGCTCATCAGTGTTGGATCCCTTTAGTCTGATGTTTGGTTGCACAATAGGTCAATTTGGATCAATTTTTGGTAATCCTGGGCGACTTGGTGGTGCAAGAACCTTTCCTGGTTGGTCCGGTTTCATGTCTTCAATAGACCTTGATAGCGTTGTCAAGACCTTATTGGAATAATTGAGCTGCTGTTAGATATTTTTTATTTCTCTAACACCAACAGTTTTCGTTTTCTCTTCGTCAATTATCTTGTATGGAGAAGAGATAATTGCAGCACTCGGCATCTTGGGATGCGGGAAAGAAGCTTCTTCTTCAGGAGGATACTCCGACTTGATTTCTTTCCCCGCTGGAGTCTTCCAAGTGACTGGCTTGCTGAGAACGCGAATACTTGTTTCCTTAGCCTTTTCGTTGACTTGGGCTATGAATGCGTCCTTGGTTAGGAATTTGGGTCAGTTATCCCAATCCTTTTGATTAATGTACTGATCAATATATTTGTCATAATAGTAATCGTACATTGCCATGTCTTCGGATGATATGGTATTTATCTGGTTGTAGATGCTTCCAAAATTTCTTTCCATATCAGTTTGAGTAGGAGACTGAGACCCTTCCGACCTTTCGTACTGGACGTCTGAAATGGATTGATCGAAATCTACTGCCATCTTCATTGAATTAGATCTGGCTATCGGGTGTTCTTTTGTTGATCTGAACTCCGATACACTTGATCTTCCACTGTAGATTTCTCTGGGAGGAGGATGAGGGGTTTCTTCGTCTTGGAATTGGACTTCGACGTGTCCATCATCATACTCCGTGATTTGAGCAGTACTGCATTGCCTTGTTCTTGGTGTAGTTGCATGCTCAATCGACCAGACTGGATTTCGTGTTAGTTCGCTCCAGTCTAAAAGCTTTGGAACTGTTACCGAGGAACGTTCCAGATTGACTTCCATAAGCATGGTGTAGTTCTTTGGAGAGACACCTAAAGCCTTTGGAGAAGCATTTGTGTACATCATCTTGTAGTAGAGGACGTACATGACCGAAAAAGGATACGAACCATTTTTTAGACGTAGTCCTTTGGCTCGGATATCTAGACTTAGGACGTCATAGATATTCTTGTCTTGGAGCGCCACCGTGAATCCTGGTTTACATGTAAAGTAAACCGGTCCGTTGTCGAGGTTTGACTGAACGATTCCTAATAGAGAATTAGAGAAGTTCAGGTGCCTTTTGTCTCTAAGGGCGATGTAGATAGGAACATCTAGTCCCGTCCTGAAGAGTGGCTTGATGGCTATTTGAACACATCCTACGTGCAGATACCTGTAATTGTGTCTGCGGCATAGCTCGATGTTTTTGTTTGCAAGGAGACGATATTCAGAGAAGTATTGGCTTACTGGAATATTGTCTTCAGAGATTCTTACGATATCATTTTCTTTGAAGTTGAAGAAAGGATGAACGTAAATCTCCTTGGGCTCAAGCTTGGGAATAGACCAATTTTGGAGTCTATTCTCAATTTGGGATAATTGGTTCTCTATCTTACAGTGTTTGAATAGAGTTGCATTTAAATTCTCAGAATCAAATCTGGAATTATTTGAAGAAGAAGAAGAGGTTTCAATTACTGGAGGATTAAGAGAGAATTTCTTTTTAAATTTAGAAAGCATGGAGGAAGAAAGAGAGAGAGAGAGAGAGAATCCAAGAAATCCGATACTTAATATCTAAAATAATTCTAATGATTGTTTATTAGGAGTAATCTTTTCTTTTGTCCTAGTTCTTAGCTAATATTCATCGATCGATCTAATTTCAAGAGAAAATAGAAGTTAATTACTCCAAATTCATTCACCGATTTTGTTCAAAGTTTGCAGGTTGACCAAGCCATACTCAAACTTGCAAGAACAAATGATAACATATACACATTAAACATATATATACATACAAATTAAACTATACATACATATACATATAAATCAAACATATATATACATCCACATTACATATACATACACCCTAAACATATAAATACATACACATTAAACATATAACATAACATATACACATTAAACATAAAAATACATACAAATCAAGCTATACATACATATACATATAAATTAAACATATATATACATCAACATTACATATACATACACCCTAAACATATATATACATACACATACATATACATACACTTTACACATATAAATTGAAAAACAAAAAGAAAATAACTTATAGAGATGGCAGCGGTGGGCGGTGACGACGACAGTGATGGCGACAACGTCAACGATAACGACAACAACAACGTGGCGAACTCTTCTTCTGCCCCTCTCCCTTTTGATTTTTCTTTTGCTTCAGTGAGATTGTGAATAGGTTCTGTGTAAAAATAGACTACACTTTCCTCAACGTATTCGAAAACGTCGTGCAAAAGGACTTTCCGCGACGCACTCAACACACGCGTCGTGGAAAGTTAAAATATCGATTTATTATTTCCACTTTCTGCGACATATGTCAAGACAACGTCGCAAAAAGTTGAATATTGAATTTATTATTTCATCTTTCCACGACGTCCATCTGACACGTCGCGGAAAGTTGAAACGTGTCGTTTCAAATTCAACCTTATGTGACGTGTTGTAATTGACGTTGCAGAACGCTGAATTTGAAATGACACATTAAGGGTTTCCGCAACGTCGTCTTGACACACGTGCATAAAGTTGAAATAATAAATTCAATATTCAACTTTCTGCAACGTGTGTCAGGACGACGTTGCAAAAAGTTGAATTTAAAACGACACGTTTAGGGTTTCTACGATGTCGTTCTGACACACGTCGCAGACACTTGAATATTGAATTTATTATTTCAACTTTCCGCGACGTGTGTCAGGACGACATCCCGAAAAGTTCAATTATTAAACGACACGTTTAGGGTTTCTACCACGTCATCCTGACAGCGTCGCGGACAATTGAATATTGAATTTATTATTTCAACTTTCCACGACGTGTGTCTGGACGATGTTGCAAAAAGTTGGATTATTAAACTTAATTTTACACTTTCCGCGAAATGATGTTCTTCAACGTCACAAAACGACTCCTTCTGCGACGTGTTGTTGTGCACGTCGGTAGAAGGTGATCAACGCCGATGCACCTTTTGTCGACGTTGTTTCTGGCATCGTGATTGATCCAATTTCTTGTAGTGATTGTTTGGTCTATTTGTGATTTGATTAGATTCAATGTTTCTAAACTGTAGTATATAATAATTCTAAGATTTTTGTATTCATCTTCCATAATTATGTCATTTAGATGGTGTTTGACTTGTGGAAAAGATATAATAAACAGTATGTTATAAACTAAGAGCTAGTGCTAACAGATAAACTAATTTAGAACACTATTCAAATAGATATTGAAAAAGACAATTAGACAAAGATAGACAAATATTGACAAAGATAGAGGACTATACAAATAGATGTTAACATTCTATTTTGTTACCTTTACTTATTTTTTCATTATTCATTTGTTTTTCTTCTGTCTTTCCTTTAGATTTCATTGCTTTATTAGTTGATTATGTTTGCTCTTTGCTCACCATTTATTTCAAAAAAGAAAAAAAAGGTTAAGTTACATAAAATAAGAGTGATTATTAAATTAAATAAAACGAAGATACAAACCTTTTTGTATCGAAGATGGATAGAGATAGATTTGGTTGTGGAACCAAAATATTAAGCGACAAAAATGGGATGCCAAAAAAGAAATTTTGGAAGATAGATAGAGAACAAGATGAAGAAGAATTTCAGAAGTTTGGTTGAAGAAGGTAAGTGGAAATGAACCATTGAAGAAGATGATGTACTATAAAAATGATGTGAAGAAGACGAAGCAATATGAAGAAGAGAAAAAAAAGTCTGAAGAAGAGTGTTCACCTTTTTATATCGCGTTGATTTAGATGATATTTTTGTAATTATGCGTGATTGGGCTTGGCTTCTATTGGGCTTTTCAAAACGATATTTTATCCGTACATAAACAATCGTGCATACATATCTGATGATTGTTCAGGATATGTTAAACGACCATTTATATCTTAAGCTTTATCGCATTCGTTTAGAGTTTATTATTAGATTGTTTAAATTTGAAGCATTTTTCTCCTTCGTTTAAAATGTATTGAACAATCGTATATACCTACACGATCTTGTATAATCTGAATGATCATTTATATCTGAAGTTTTATTGCCATCTTTTAGAGTTTATTATTCGATTGTTTAAATTTGGAGTTTTTTTTGTCATTGTTTAAAATAATCTCCATGATTGTGTATCATGATTGTTTAGAATAAGATTACTTGCACGCGTGTGGCCAACTAATCATGTGTTGACTAAGATATTTTTGGTATTTTGCACTGTGGGTTTTTTACTTTTTCAAAATTGTTCTATACGGTGTAAATATTTTCACATTCTGTTCTATTTTTGTAAAAACTCTTTATTGTATTTTTCATTTCACTGTTTCTAGTGCATTTCTTCGTTTTTCATATTTGATTTTTAATATTATGTGATGTACACCTTTATTTGTTTTAATTTAGTGTATTACATCGTTGATTTGGTATATGTACTGGATATTGTGATTTGTATAGACTTAGGTATCACTTGTAATGGTCTCTGATGTATGTATGCATGCTAATATACCCTGAAACATATACAAAATTAAGAGTAGATATTACAATCCACAAAATTAAGAGTATATATTGTTCAATCAAATTTCTTTATCAATTATCCCGCAATGTATAAATCACATATTGATTTAACGTTTAACATAAATCACAATATCATAAATTTCGTTTATATTACTATTAAACATTTCATAATTTTCAAATAAACAAAAGTATATATCCCAATATATAATTCGCATACATCAAATGAATGAATGCATATAATTCACATATATGTTCCAAGGTATATTGACAAGATAAGTTTTTGACTTGGGTTTGTAACACATATATGTTCCAAAGTATTGGGCTGCTGTGAACTACTCGAGCCTTAGTAGCAAAATTGGGCTGGAGATTTGCTATAGAAGATTGGAGAAAAATTATTTGTAGCATCCACGGTATAGAGCCTTCTGATTGGTTCACATTAGGAAAATTCAAAAATAGTTTAAGGAGTCCATGGATTAGCATCTCAAAGGTGCAGAAGTCGGTAGAATCTCTAGCTTAACTAAACTTGGTAATGGTAGTAGAATAAGTTTTTGATCAGACATTTGGGTTGGAACCTCACCTCTCAAAACTCCTTTTTTCCTACTGTATAGAATAGCCCTACTTCCCCAAGGCTCGGTTGCCGATCATTGGGATTTTGCTACCCTCTCTTGGTTCCTACCATTTAGAAGAAGTTTAATAAATTTGAATTTATTAAACTTCTTGAATTATTTGCTACCCTCTCTTGGTGCTGAAATTTTTGAATTTGAATCATTACTCTCCCTTCTCTCAGGTGAACAAGTTCATGATTTTGAAGATCACAAGGTTTGGTCTATTGACCCCATGGCTGTTTTAAGGTTAAATCTCTCTCGACCCATTTTCATTCAGTTCGACCGATGGATAATTGTTTATTAAAGCCTTATGGAAGTCTTCTAGCCCCCGAAGAGTTAATATTCAGACTTGGGTGGTGATTTTTGGGTCCCTCAACAGTTTTGATATACTTCAAAAGAAGGCCCCAACAAGTGCTTTCGTCCCTCAATTTTCCCCCTCAGTTTGAAAGAAAATGAGACTTCAGCTCATCTGTTCTTATTTTGCCCTTTCTCATCTTTTTGCTGGAACAAAATTTTCTGTCTTCACATTGTTTGGGTTTTTTATGGCTCTCTTCGCTCATCGATTCTCCAGCTTCTAGAGGGTCCTCTGCTCTCCAAGAAGCTAATACTATTATGGTTAAATTTGCTAAAAGCTATCCTCTCTAAACTGTGGTCTGAAAGAAATCAGAGGATATTCCATGACAAAGAAAAGCTGTGTTCATAAGTCATTCTCTTTACAGAAAAAAGTGCAACAACTTGGGTTTTCTCAAACAAGCAGTTCTGGGCTTACTCTATTCAATATATTTATCTCAACTGGGCAACTTTTCCCTCCCAACCAGCCTCTTAATTTTAAGCCAGTATTGGACCAAGTCTCATTTTTGTATCACTCAGCAGATGTAGTTTTTGTTTATGTCTTTACGTCATTTTTTATTTTCTTTGATTTGTACATGCTTAAATTTGGGATATGATGTTTTGGTGCTAAAAGGGTGTCAACCTAGTTGAGATATCGGGTACACCTTCTGATCCCCCTAGGTTTATGCTTTATGCTTCATTATTATTTTGAATATATATACCTCTTGTACTTTGAGATTTTATCATTAATAAAGAAATTCGTCTCCTTTAAAAAAAAGAAAAACTACTAAGAGTTTAGATTTGCTTGATCCCTTGCTGGATCTATTCTTACACCTTGCGTCATGCCGTCCCATGTTGTCCGTTTGCAACCATGTTGCCATCTACTTTGAGCCCATGTGAGATTTTCTTGTGCCTGACTCAAATCTACTCGTGCTCGACGATGGAAGCTTCATCCTACACCACATTTTCTATTTGCAACCACGCCATTAGGAAAGGAGGAAAAGAGAGGAAGAGGAAAAAGAAGAAATATGGATTCCAAGTTTCTTTATTTTGTTTTTAAAGAAAAGCAACATCATTAGGCATGAAACCATAAGATTGTCAATCATGTATGAGGAGAGAGAACAAAAACATTAGGTTTTTCTTGTTTTATGTTTTGTATATGTATACACAACCCCTTATTCTCAAACTCAAAATCGTAAATGATTATTAACCTTTACCAAAAATTAAGACTTTATCTTTTTATTTTTGTAAAAAATAAAAAAGATTAATGCAATACACGTCTTATTTTAAGGTCTTTTAAGTACATTTTCTTTTTTTAAATTGAGAGTTATTAACGAGGCATGTTTCTTTTCTTTTTTTTTTTTTTTTACAAATCAAAAAGTTTGGAGGGGCAATGTTTTATAGAGGTCTTTTAAAAATTATAATAAAGGGGCAAATTATTTATACGATATAGAATAATTTCGAAAATGGAAAAAGCCCACACATCCACAATGAAAAATGTAAAAAATGCCCGATGATTAATTGACATCGTGCGTGTAATATATTTGGAAAATGATCGTTTACATTTAACTATTCTTTCTTATACATTTTTTTTTTAAAATTTGATCGTTTAGATTTGGATTTTTTTCCACATATTTTTGGTACGCGATTGTTTAGATTTGACACACGGATTTGGGTTTCGATTTGATTGTTTAAATTAAGGTAGCCAAATCTAAACGATTTTTTTTCAAGATTTTTTAGTACATGATCGTTTATATTTGGTTTTGGAATACAATCATTTAGATTTGGAACATGATTCTTAGATTTGACTATTTTTGTACCTGATCATTTACATTTGGTAATCCAATATCCTAACGACTTTTTTCACGATATTTTATATTCGGTCCACGATCTTCAAAAACCAAATAACATTTTGAACAAAAAAACACATCTTGAACCAAATAACAACTTGAAATAAAATAAAAAATTATCGAAGAAAGAAAATACTAGGGCAAGGAAAAGAAAAAAAATTACAAAAAAAGAGAAAAAGACTCTTATGAGAGAAAAGAAGAAGGAAGGACAAACGTGGTAAAAATTTTATGTTCTTTTTCCATTTGTGAGACGGACAATAAATATTTTGAGTGGATGTTTTATTAAGGAAAGATTGTTTTTTTATAATTTAGTAATTTCTTATTTGTAATCATTTTTCGTTTGAGAAAAGACGAAAACTTGCAAATTAAAATTAATGTTATGTTTCCGTCACAATCTCAGTATTCTTTTCTCCTTCAAAATTCCGATTAAATTCGACGAAGATTTCAATTTGGCGGCCGTAATTATACTCTTCTTCCCACTTCTTAGATTTATGAACTAAGCCAGTTTTTTTTTTCTTTTTTTCTTTTCTGAAGCTTCTGTAGGTATGTAAGGTTCTTCGCAAAGCTTTTGTCTTTAATTCTTCACTATTGTTTTAATTTCGCGGATTCATGAATGTCTCTATGATCTATATTTGTTACGCTGAGCTCAATCAATTGAGTGAGTTGAAATTTCATGAAGAATTGAATTTCTGGTGCTTGGGTTGGGTTGGGTTTTGTTTGTCCCGACTTGGGTCAATTTCTATGCGTAATTCTGGCTTCTTTCTGGGCAGAGTTCTCTATTGCCTCTATACTATTGGATATTGATAGTTTTGGAGTGTTTAGAGTGTAACAAACTATAACAACATCTTATTTAACTGACAAGTTGCAGAGATGGGCTTTATTTTTTTAGCTTCTTGGATTGCTACTTATTTTTTATAATTCTTGTTCAGCTAAGCAGACCACTGTAGCTTATACCATCACGGCTGTATTGACTCGCACCCTTTTATGGCATCAGAGGGATCTGATTCAAAGGTACGCTTTCTTTTAACCCCTCGTCCCAGATAAAACGTTTCAGGGTATTATGAGATTTTCGTGTAAATAAAGTGTTTAGAAACTAGTGGATTGTAAAGATGACTACGTGCAGTGAGGGCACAGTTGTTTAAAGGAGAAGATAGATCAATGGGGCCATGTTTGTGAGGTCGGCATAGGTGGAGTCCATTTCTTATATTAAGCTAAAAAATGTATTTTTTTTGCCATGTAACTCTGTTCCATTTTCTTTCATTTTTCTTTGAATCAACAAGAGGAGAGAGGTTGCAGTTTCTCAAGTGATTGTGTGAAGACTCTAGGTCTTACTTACGACAGCATTGATTCAAACTACAATTGGCAAGCAAACAGCTAACTGGCCGTATTCGAGAGCACCGGACCTCTCCCTATATAACTATTGTTCGATTGCAAAATATAAAAAAAAACATAAAGCAAACACAAGAGACGAACGTACCAATAGTCTCCGCCACATGCAAGCCCAACCAAACACAATTCAAATAAACCTCCAGCCCATTAACGGCGGGGCCCACTCCCATTTCTCTTTCTACCCCTTCTATAACGAGTTGTCGAGTAAGGTGATTTATAGGGTGGAGTAAAAAACCTATAGGGGTATTGTGAAAGTAGTTTGTTGGTGTAAACGAGACAATACATGGCGGTAAACGAGAAAAGTTTTGGTGTAGCTGACAAAGAGCATAGAGGGTAGGAGAAAGAAAGGGGCGTTTAGGTAGTTATTGAATGGTTCGGCAGTTGAACAAGGGTGACCCAACACTCAAAACACATGGAAGTACATATGCGTGAGTAGAGGAAGGAGGTAGTGAGATCCTGATATTTGGTGGGAGTGAATAGGATAGTTGAAATTTTCTGACCATTTTAGACCATGAAGATTCTTCCTAGCTAATAAGGAGTTTGCTGTAACTTGTTATGTTTAGTACTACTCCAATTGGAATTATGGTTGTCCATGTTCAAGTTTCAATATAACTAAATATACTGTAACCCATTAACTTATGCTTTTGGATTTTTTTGGTGATTTAACATGGTATTAGACTAGGAGGCCATTATTCCTGTAATGTCATTTCGTCTCCAATTAATATTGATTTCTGCTTGCTGGGTCTTCTATACAATTTCAATCCCACAAGTTAGGGAGAGTGTTAAAGTATTTGTTTCTAGAACCGAAGTCCCTTGAACTGTTAATCACGGTCTAGTGACACGGTAGTGGTTCATCCACCGGACTTGGGTTCTTGTCTCCTTAGAACTCAAGGACACAAATGTACAACCTATAGAATAGATCCTGTTCAAGTAAGGTCATGAAGAATGTTCAAGTATTGATACCATAACCCATTAACTCAAGCTTTTCCATTAACTCAAGCTTTGGAGTTTATTGGTGATTTACACTCCACCTGATTTATTATGTATTGTAGAACCCTTAATTTTTGTGGTATTCTAACAAATCAAGAGTTTCAAGGGAAAGTAAGAGCATTCTTCAAACAAAATTCAATTCTACTAGATAATAATTCATTTTACAACGCTTCGGTATTTCCCCTTTGAGAATTTATGATTAAGGTTAAAATATTTGGTAAGTTTATATAACATTATCTCTCCATTTCTTTTTGCAGTTATCTTTCTAAGCATTTAATGTCGATTGGAGTCGTTTTTATGAGTCCTAGGATCGCTTTTCTTTTTAAATTTGTCTTGACTATAGTGAAGAATAAGTTGTATATATACTAAAATTGGGAGAGATCATTGCACTTGAAACGGCATAAGACCAAACAAATTTGAAGGTAAAACAGAGTACACTAACCAGTTTGAAGAGAAAAGCTACAAGTACGTTGAGAGATGCTCAAGAAAACAGCTTTACTTTTCAAAAAGAGTGCCAGTAAGTTCTGATATTTTAGCTACAACTTGGTCATAGTCAGCCTTGAGTTTCTATTCTTTAGTTCATCCAAGCTTCCCTTTGTTTGGCTTAGTTTGTATTAGCACACAACATGTTGGCCTCTTAGTCTTCATCCACCTGACACTGGCAAGATCTTTCTTGGAGGGAACATATATCTGTTTCTTCACATAAGATTGGAACATGAGTGATCACATCGGTGGGGGAAATGTTTCTAGCTATTATACAAAATCCTTTTTGGCCGCGCCTTATGCTTTTGACTACCTCCTTTACCCCTCGCCTCAAGCACTTGTACCAAGTAGCTTTGCGAACAAGCTTGAGGGTGTGCTTGCTGAGCTTTTTGCCGACAAGGGTTTTGGCAATCGGAGCAAGAGCCAACAACTTCTTCTTCTTCTTCTTTTCTTTGTCCTTTTGATGCAAGTTCCCTGCCTTGCTATCACTGCCCGTTGCTCATGGTTGACTAAGGATTGTTGTTGGATTGTCAATTATCCTTGATGATTTAGGTTTTAGCTATGCTTTATTTGATGGGTGTGCTTTGGTTGTCATCAATTTCCTCTTGATGGTTGGGGGCTTTTGTTGCAACTCTGGGAGAAGGAATGACTGTGTCTAGGATCCTAGTCCTTCTAAAGGGTTCTCACATAAATCTTGTTTTTCTTGCCTTGTAGACCCTTTTCCTCTAAGAAAGGATTAGAGTATCGATGTCGATATCAATATTAGAATTTTAGGTATCCGAATATATTGATACAATGTCAATTTTGACGAATATTTCTATAAATAAAAAAAATAAAAAAATTAGTTTAATTAATATTTGAGTTCCTTTTACTTCCAAACTACAAGTTTAAGACCTTGTTATTAATATTCATATTCATATGAAGGTTTAAGGATGGTATATATATATGTACACACACATATATTAATGTTTTATGAGTATTTATAAAAAATATCAGAAATATTGATCAATCCTTGATATTGATCCCTAATTTTACGAGAACAAATATATCATCATAGTCATGGATATATCGACATACCAATGAATATTTCAATCCTCACCCTTCAGTGAATTGGTCTTTTTCTAATCGTGGAAGGTGAAAATTTTGAAGAAGGTTAAATTTTCTCTAGCAGGTTCTCCATAGAAGAATTAATATCATTGGTAGGGGTTTGAGGAGGGTTTCCAACTTGGTGGTGCCTTTGTGTTGCATCCTCTCTGCAGGAGGGTGGTGTAGGACCTAGACTATATTCTCTGGTCATGCAGTTATGCACTTGCACATTGGAGCATGTTTTATTTTTGGTGCGAGTTTGGCCAGACATAGAGGTTTTAAAGATATGATTGATGAGTTTTTTCTTCACCACACATTTCATGAGAAGGGAAGGTTTTCTGCGGCATGTTGGAGTGTGCATTATTTCAGTAGAATTTTTAGAGGGGTTGGGAGGCTCTGAGTGAGGTGTGGTTATGTGTTAGGTTCAATGTTTCTTTATGGGCTTTTGGGACTAATTTTTTTAAAAGTATATCCTCTAGGTTTTATTTTGTTAGATTCGAGGTCACTTATGTAGGTTGACTCCTTTTTTTGTGCCCATATATTTTTTCATTTTTTCATAGAAAAAAGGATTGTTGTTGGGTTGATGCCTTTGGTAAAAAAAAAAAGGAAGAAGAGAGTCAACGATCTCTTTCCTTTGTCTTTCAGTGTGTACATTATGTGTTTAAGCTATTTATGCATGTAACTTCCATGTTCAGGATAAAACAACTAGCAATAAGCTTCTGGATGGTTTGAAGTACAATGTTGAAGTGGCAGAAAGTGTTGCTAATGAGGCGCAGGTGTAATATCATCTTTAGTTTTCACTTCATCTCTCATCCTTCTCCCTCTCTCAGTTAAGTTTAAATTTGAGTTTCCTCTTTGATGTAACTCTGAATCCAATTATTTCATGTAGCGTTTGCCAATATTGGAGGCAACACCATTATATGAGCAACTACTGACTGTGTATCCCACTGCTGTGAGTTTCTTACATATTTCAATATTTTTCTTTGTCTACCTTCACTTAGAGTAGCTGCATTTTGAAATGTGAACCTTGCTTATTGCTGGGTTTGTGAGCAGAAACGAGTAACTATTTCATGGGCTCAGCCCATGCTGGTTGGTAGTTCTTATGTTTTTAGCGTATCATATGATGATTATTCTTTTGACTGTCTGCATTCCTTTAAAAATTTAGGTGAAAACCAAGTTTTGAAAATTAGATAGATTTTAGATTTGTCAATTTCAATATCACTAGACGCAACTTAGAAAAAACCCCAATAACTAATATTGCTTCTACCAGAAATGGAATAATTATTTATGGAACATAGAATGGTGTACGGTGTACACTGTACACGGCAGACGGGCAAGGTTAGGTATCCTCTCCCTCTAAGAATCTATTATAATAATTTTTTCCAACTGGTTTGAATCAGGAAAGGGAAATGAATAGAGAAGGATCTGGACAAGGATTGCCATGTAGCAGGAATGAAATACGCTAATTCTTTAATTTATTTCTGCCTGCGTAGTCACTCAGCACGTTAGCATTTTTTCCATTGTGCTTGGTATGGTTGCATTTTGCTAGGTTGTAATTGCACAGAGAAGTTTAAGGATCATTGCATGATGATAGATGACAGAGAACGTTTCTTTGCAAATTCCACAGTCTGAGATAGAATTAACAATTAAGGATTGGTTCAAGAGGTTGTAGTTGCTTAAGGATATTTATAAACTTTACGAACTGGATAGAATCATGGAGTGGCGTTAATTTTACTAGTGTTGCCTGTTTGTCTCTAAGCTTGAATTGCAGAGGTGAGTATTATGGCTTAAAATTAAGAGGCTGCTTGGGAGAGGAAAGCTGCCCAGTTGAGATAAACATTGAATAAAGTAAGCTTGAACTCCTTGTTTAAGGAAACTCAAGCTGCTGCACTTCTTTCTGTAGAGAGAAGGACTTATGAACACGGCTTGTCTTTGTCATGGAATATCCTCCGATTTCTTTCAAACCACAGTTTGAAAAGGATAGCTTTTAGCAAATTTAACCATAACAGTCTTGGCTTCTTGGAGAGTAGAGGACCCTCTAGAACTGGAGAATCGAGGAGTGAAGAGAGCCATAAAAAACCTAAACAATATTGAAGATGGAGAAAAATCTGTTCTAGCAAAAAGAGGGGAAAGGGCAAAATAAGAACAGATGAGCTGAAGTCTCATTTGCTTTCAAAGAGAGGGGGCAGACTGAGGGAAGAAAGCACTTATTGGGCCCTTCTCTTGAAGTATATCAGCACTGTTGAGGGACCCAAAAATCATCACCCAAATCAGAATATTAACTCTCCGGGGGCTGGAAGACTTCCATAAGGCTTTAAATAAACGATTCTCCATTGGGCAAACTGAATGCAAATGGGTCGAGAGAGATTTAACCGTAAAACAGCCATGGGGTCAATAGACCAAACCTTGTGATCTTCAAAATCAAGAACTTGTTCACCTGAGAGAAGGGAGAGTAATGATTCAAATTCGACAATTTCAGCATCTTTTAAACTTTTTCTAAATTGTAGGGACCAAGAGAGGGTAGCAAAATCTCAATGATCAGCAACTGAGCCTTGGGGAAGTAGGGCTATTTTGTACAGTAGGGAAAAAAGAGCTTTGAGAGGTGAGGTTCCAACCCAAATGTCTGACAAAAAACTTGTTCTACTACCATTACTAAGTTTAGTTAACGCTAGAGATTCCACGACCTCCACACCTTTGAGATGCTAATCCATGGTGATGTAATTAAAAGTTGGATATATTTTTCCAAATGAATTCTCTGCCTTCAGAGGCTAAGAGATGAGGTATTTATTAAGAGCCTTGCAAGTTTGTTACATGGTTAGTTATGAGAAAGTTGTTACAAAACAGTTAAGTATTCTAACTGTTTTAACTATCTTCTAGTTTGGCTAACTCTTTAGACTATCTCTATTATTATTCTTATTACATCATTCCACCCCCTAAGAATGGACTCGTCCCAGAGTACATCAGTTGGCAAGTTTGAAGTCGTCCGGTGCATAGTATAGTTTCAAGTCAGCAACATTGAGTATGGATATATGTGTACGTCCGGTGGGAGTTCTATTTTAAAAGCATTATTTATCTCCATACTTTTCTAGGATGCGGAATGGACCGATCTGTCTATCTTTTAGTTTGTTATAGGTGCCGATGGGAAATCTGTTCTTCCTTAGGTGTATCATCACTAAGTCTCCCTTAGAAAAATTAGCTTGTCTTCTTTTCTTGTTTGCTATCTTTTTATAAGAATATGTTGTTTGCATAAGGTGATCATGAACTTCTTTGTGTAGTTTTTCAATGTTTTCTATCATACTTTCTGCTTCTTTATTGATGTCCACGGCTATAGGGAGTGAGGCAAGGTCCAATGTTAACCTTGGTTGCTTAGCGTATACAATTTCAAATGGACATTTGCCATTGACTGATTCCTCATATTGTTGAAAGCAAACTCGACTTGTGCAAGGGATAAATCCCACTGTTTAGGTTTAGTTCCACTAAGACAACGTATCAGATTGCCTAGTGTTCTGTTGGTTACTTCGGTCTGTCCATTTGTTTGTGGATGGGCACTTCAGGGTTGTATCAAATTTCCTCCATAGGGTTCTCCAAAAATGGCTTAAAAATTTAACATCCTTATCAGAGACGATCGTTGTAGGTACTCCATGTTGTTAATTTGATAGTATGGGGTTCCATCTCAAAAACAATTGGCAATGAAAGGAGTAGCCCATCTATATCTTATATGGAGTATGAGTTTCCTTGGTTTTTCAATGTGGGACTCTCAACTTTTCCAACATGCCCCTCAAAATGGTGTCTCTATGGATTGATGGGTTTAATGAGCTCTGATACCATGTAATCTAGAATTCAGAGAACTGAGAAGTATATTTCTTATTCATATTGAGTCAAAGAAAAGTTACATATTTATATAGAGAATAAAATAAACCCTAGACACTATGTACAATTATAATAAAGGACATATGTTATATATATATATATCATAACACATGTAACCAGACTACCTCTCTAAAAAAGAGGTATATTGCATCATTTGCCTTCTTGCAAGCTATGAAATGAGTCATTTTACTGAATGGGTCTACTACAACCATTACTGAGTCATAGTTCCTTTGAGTCTTAAGGGAATCCAATCACAAAATCAACCGAAAGATCTTCCCAAATAGAATTTGGAATAGGTAATGGGGAATATAACCCTGCATTAGTACTTGAGCCTTTAGCTCTTTGGCAAATGGAACATCTCTTCACAAAGTTGTTGGAATCTCTTCTTAGTTGAGGTCAGTAGTATCTTTTAGAAATTATCTCAAAGGTCTTATCCTGTCCAAAATGCCCAGCTAGCCCACTCGAATGAGCTTCTTTTAACAAAGCTTCTTGTAGAGAGGTGTGGAGGATGCACAATTGTTCCCCTTTAAAGAGGAATCCTTCCACAACATGGTAGTCGTCAGCCTTTAAGTAATTAGTGCATCTGTACCATATGTCTGCAAAGTCAATGTCTTCCTCATAAAGATCAGGGAGATGTTTAAAGGCCACTATTTCTGAAGAGAGGAGTGTAAGTAGGGAATTCTTTCTACTGAGGGCATTAGCTACCTTATTCTCTTTTCCAGCTTGGTGTTTGATGACAAAGTCAAACCTGTGTAGGAAAGAGATCCAGCGAGCGTGCATTATGCTAATATTCCTTTGTGAATGAAGGTATTTTAGGGAAAAGTGATCGATTAAGAGAGCAAACTCTTTAGTGAGTAAATAGTTTTCCCATTGCTTTAATGCTCGAATAAGGGCATATAATTCCTACTCATATGTGCTCCATGACTATCTAGATGAACTTAGTTTCTCACTAAAATATTCAATTGGGTGGCCTTGTTGGAATAGGACAGTCCCAATTCCTGTGCCACAAGCATCAATTGCCACTTCAAAAGGTGAAGTAAAGTCTGGTAGTTGTAATATAGGGCTAGAAGTTAGTCTCCTCTTGATGTCATCGAAGCTTTCTTGCAGCAATAGGGTCTACTTAAAGTTCCCCTTTTTAAACAATCGGTAAGTGGTGCAACAATGGAGTTGAAGTTTCTGATAAACTTTCTGTAAAAGGAAGCCAAACCAAGGAAGGCTTGTATTTCTTTGATAGAAGTTGGAATTGGCCAAGTACAGATGACTTCAATCTTCCTTGGTTCCATACTTATCCTCCCTTGCTTGATTATGAACCTAAGAAAGGTAATTTCCTTTCTTAAAAATGCACACTTTTTAGAATTGATGTATAGCTCTGTTTCTGTCAGCACTTGAAACAACTTTTTGAGTTGGAGTATATGCTCATCACTTCTAGTGCTGTATACGAGTATGTCATCGAAGTAGACTACTATGAATCTGTTAAGAAAGGGGTGAAGCACTTGGTTCATCATCCTCATGAAGGTACTGGGAGCATTAGATAGCCCAAAGGGCATGACCATCCATTCAAACAAGCCCTCGTTTGTTTTAAAAGCAGTCTTCCATTCATCATCGGGCCTGATATGTATCTGATGATATCCACTCTTTAGATCAATCTTCGAGAAGATGGTGGCTTTGCCAAGTTGGTCTAAGAGATCACCAATCCGTGGGATGGGAATCGGTACTTCACAGTGATGCGGTTGATAGCACTGCTGTCTACACACATCCTCCAACTACCATCTTTCTTAGGTATGAGTAAAGCCGGTACAACACAGGGGCTCAAACTAGGCTTGATGTGTCCCTTATTAAGCAACTTTTCAATATGTTCATGGAGAATTTGGTACTCTTGAGGACTCATTCTATAATGAGCTAAATTTGGTAGGGATGCTCTTGGGATTAGATCTATATGATGTTGTATATCACGAAGAGGTGGCAGTCCATCGGGTTCTTTCTTTAAGTGTGGGAATTCATCAAATATTTGCTGCAATTTAGGCTCTACAACCTTAGGTTGTTCTTTGCTGGAATTATCCACTATTATTAGCCCTAGGATGTCTTGTTCCCTCTCCTTGAGTAGCTTTTTTCCACTAATAGTGGTGAACAACTGCCCCTTAGCTCTACTGTGTTTATTGTCATCATTCTTTGTTGCTAATGGAAGTAGGATCACTTTCTTCCCCATCCAGTGAAACTCATAAGTGTTCTCTCTCCCCTTATGCAAGGTTTGAGTATCATGTTGCCACGGTCTTCCTAGGAGGAGGTGACATACGTCCATCTCAATGACATCATATAATCTGATCCTTGTATCCCCTGCCAATGGAGAGAGGAACCGTGCAGATTTCATTGACCATAGCTTCTCCTCCTTTCTTCACCACCCTATCTTGTAGGGTTTGGATGAGGTTCAACTTTCAGATTTAAGCTTGCTACTAGCTTCTTTGCTACGAAGTTCGCACTACTGCCGCTGTCTATAATCACATCACACACCTTTCCATTGATAGTACATCTCGTCTTGAAGAGGCTGTGACGTTGTGGATTTCTCTCTTCTTTAGGGGCAAGGAGTACTCTTTGGAAACACAAGAGACTCTATCTCCATCATCGGCTTCAATTAGTTCATCTTCTTCTTCTACTTCTATGCTACATTCACTCATCGAATCTTCTTCTTCATCTGCCAATGCTATAGTCTTTCGTTGAGGGCAAGTATTAGATAGGTGACCGGGTTGGCCACACTGAAAGCACTTGCCTAATGATAGATGAGTGTAATTATTCTGGATCTTGCCCTTGTTCACTGCCTCCTTCTCATTGGCTAGATCTTGCGTGTCAACCTCCTTTCCTTTCCCTTGCAATGAAGTTGAAGGCTGATAATTTGTTTTATTAGGATAACTTGGCTTCTTAGATGATGTTGTCTCCCATGTTGACTTCCGGTTCAAGTTCTTGGTTCTAATGGCAATCATTTCCTCTATTGTTTCTGCAAAAAAAATTGCTTCAGATAGAAAATGAACTGGTTGTAGCTTTACCTTTTCCTTGATATCAAAGCGGAGACCCCCCACAAATCTTGCTATTTGATGCTGCTCATTTTCGCTCAGGTTTGTTATGGCACTCAAACGATGAAACTCTTCAATATATTCGACTACTGTTCTAGTACCTTGGCGGTAGTTATGGTACTGGTTATATAAAGTCTGTTCATAATTCGGAGGTAAGAACCGAGCCTTCAATACTTCTTCATCTTTACCCAAGAACGGATGGGTTGCTTCCCTTTGTCTATTGATCTCCAGCTGATCCCACCACGCCGAAGCACCAGTTCTGAGTTTCAAGGCTACTAAGTGCACCTTTTTTAGTTCAGGAGTATCCATGTAGTTGAAAAATTTCTCAGTGTTCTTTATCCAATCCAAAAAGGATTCTATGTCTCGTTTGCCACTATATGTTGGAAGATCAATCTTTTGTAATCATGACCTCTCCCTGCATCAAACCTCCTATTGTTTCGTCTTGTATGCATTTGATCATTGAGGTTCCATAGATTTCCTTGCTCATCGCCGCTTGTTGAGTCATCTTCTTGAAGTTCTTGCCATGCTTCTTGGTTTTCTTGAATATCTACTTCAAAGTATTACGGCGGGTCATAACCAGGTCTTCCTCCTTGAGCGTGTTGTTGGTTGTGGAGGTTTCTGTAATTCCCTCTTGCTCGTCGGCCTCGTCTGTCGTCGAAATTATAACCGTTTGCCACATTTGCTTCTATTCGCAGTGGCGCTGGCAGTTCATCCATCCTCCGGTTCAGGACCTCGAAGTTCTCCATCATCCTATCAGTTGTGAAGATCTCCCAAAGATCCCTCGACGGCCAGCAAGTGAATCGTCGATGTCTTTGGTGAGAGGGTGGCGATTTCCTCCGCTTCTTCTTACACACGGTCGTCCCCCGTGGCTGGGTTGTTTCCTCTCCGGCCAGCCATTTGTCCCAAAAGATCGGGGCTTCTCTGATACCACTTTGATGTAATTCAAAGTTGGATATATTTTTCCAAATGAATTCTCTGCCTTCAAAGACTAAGAGATGAGGTATTTATTAAGAGCCTTGCAAGTTTGTTACAAGGTTAGTTATGAGAAAGTTGTTACAAAACAGTTAAATATTCTAACTGTTTTAACTTTATTAAGAGCCTTGCAAGTTTGTTACAAGGTTAGTTATGAGAACGTTGTTACAAAACAGTTAAATATTCTAACTGTTTTAACTATCTTGTAGTTTGGCTAACTCTTTAGACTATCTCTATTATTATTCTTATTACATCACTTTGGCTCCTTAAACTATTTTCTAACTTTCCCAATGTGCACCAATCAAAAGGCTCTTTACCATGGATACAAATAATTTTCCTCCAAAAGTCAGAATCTTCCATAGCAAATCTCCAGCCCCATTTTGCTAGCAAGGCAGAATTGTGAGTTTTGAGGCCTCCAAGGCCGAGACCCCCACCCTTCAAGGGAAGAGAAACCAAGTTCCATTTGACAAGATGGTTAAGCTTGCTACTGGAATAACCTTCCCAAAAGAAATTTCTTTGTGATTTTTTCCAAGGAGACTGCCACATGTTGAGGGATAGAGAACAAGGATAGACAATAAGTTGGGAGGTTTGCCAAAGCTGCATTGCACAAAATTTGCCTTCCTCCTCTAGAGATGTTAAAGCGCTTCCATTTGTCTAGTTTCTTATGAATACAATCGATGACCGGTTGCCAGAACTCTTGACGCCGAGGATAGCCTCCTAAAGGGAGACCTAAGTATACAATAGGTAAATTTTCTGCCTTGCAGCAAATACGGTCAGCGGTTTGCAGTAGGATGTCCTTGGGTATATTAACTCCGCTGGAAGCTGATTTTTCCCAATTAACTTTTTGCCCTGAGCACCATTCGAAGAGTCTAATAGCTTCCTTAAGCTTGAGAAGCATTTGATAAACAAATTTACCGAAGAGAAGAGTATCATCAGCAAATTACAGCAAGGGGAGGTGTATCAAATCCTTGCCCACAAGGAAGCCCTCGTACTGACCACTAAGGTGAAGCTTGTTGATAAGCTTCCTTAAGCTTGAAAAGCATTGAATTGGTGATTTAAGATGGTATCAGGGCAAGTTGCTGCAGGATATCTTGAGTTCAAGCCCTTGCATTGTTGTTTCCTCCCTTTTAATGTTAAGTTCCACTTGTTGGTCTTTCTTGATATTTCAAGTCCACACAGGGAGTGTTAGATATTATATTAAATTTGCCTTCATAGATTAAGTTTTTGGGTTGAATTGGTGATTTAAGAAAAAGTTCATGATTTCTTGTTATTGGTGACATAAAATTCTTCCAATATCACGGTTCACATTCTTTGTGTTTGTCTATGTGGATTTGATATCCTACTTGATTGCCTAATTTGTTAGTTTCTCAGCTAGTCTCACTTATACACGGAAAAGCAGTTCTTTCTTTTTAGTTGGATGTAGCTCGATATACTTTTGGATTCTATCTATTTACGAACGATTTTTTTCAGGCTAAGTATTGGAAGCAATATGTCGAGGCACACATGGTTGTAAATAATGACGATGCTACAAGACAAATATTTAGTCGGTGCTTATTGAACTGTCTACACATCCCTCTTTGGTATGATCGTTGTTTCACCATTTTGACCAGTTAAACAAAATCTATGCTTTATTGAGTGAAGCATGGTAGCCAGAATACTTTGGTGCTTTTTTCGCATGGTCTTCTTAGTGGAAAGATCTTTTATTTCTCTAAGCTTTCTTTTTGGTAGCCAGATTGAAGAATTACTTCTGCTACTTTTGTTATTTAGGCGTTGCTATATCCGATTCATTAAGAAGGTGAATGAAAGGAAAGGAATGGAAGGCCAGGAGGAAACCAGAAAAGCTTTTGATTTTATGCTTAGCTATCTTGGTGAGCTTCTCGAAGTTTTTCTTTTCCCTCTACTTTGTTTTTTAAAGCTTTCTCATTTCGCATCATGTTTTTGATTATAAGATCATATCTTAGGTCTCCCATAGAACCTAGATTGAAGTAGAATAGAATTGAAATGTATAAAGTAAAGCAGAACAACCACTCCAAAGTAATTTGAGGTACTTCCTCTCTTGAGATCACTCAAGTCTAAACCCACAAACTATTGCTTTGCTTATTCTTCTCCTCCCACTCAATTTATACTTAATTCTTAGTAAAAAGACTTCCGTGCTTTTAACTCTAGTGCCATTTCAAATCATTATCAAACCGATTATCAAACCGAGAATCTTAAGGGGATGGGTCATGGTAAATTTAATCTTTTATCAATACTTTCACTTTTCTCCTTATGGACTTGAAAATTTGTAAGAGGTCTAACAAGTGGAAACAAATATTATTTGAGGAGGAAATGAAACTACGTGGTAACCCAAAATCCTAATTCTAATGACATGAAGATTTTTAATATTCAAGGAAAAAAAACTAACAGAAAAAGGTAGAAATTTTAAACTTCAGGTGTCGAACATTACGAATTAAACAGAAAAGATGAAATCCTAATTTGATATATTTTTTTTGAAGAAAATCCTAATCTGATATTTAAGATGTCCTATCTTTGATATTAATTTTAACCATTACTAATCTGTCAGTATCCAATGGTAATGTTAGAACTAATGGGCTTGGCCTATAGGGTGTGGAAGATTTACCCTAAACCTTTTTTCCTTTTTTATGTCTTTGTGTATTCTATTTATTCTTCCTTGTTGTACCTAATAGTAAATCATCAGAAAATAATAATAACTAAACATCGTGGTTTTTCTCCTGGTACTCGGATTTCCACATATCTCGGTGTTCTTGTCTTTATACTTTTAATATGTAATATTGCATTTTCTACCAGGTGTTGACATATCTTCTGGCCCTGTGTGGATGGAATACATTGCCTTCTTAAAGTCACTGCCGGTTTGTTGAACTCTTTATATCACATGTCTTATCACCATTTATTAATGAGTTTGGTGGTTTGTTAATATTATAGATAATTGTTGTTCAGTTTGTGCCACTGTGTAGGCTCTTAGCTCGCAGGAGGAGTCACATCGAATGACTGCAGTGCGGAAGGTCTACCAGAAAGCTATTATCACTCCTACCCATCACATTGAGCAACTATGGAGGGACTATGAAAATTTTGAGAATTCTGTCAGCCGTCAACTGGCAAGTCAAATTCATCTTTGGTTTCGGTCATTGTTTCTTTTCTTGATCTTAGCTATTGCATATGCTGGACTTATGGATTTATATTCCAGAGGAATGAAACTAAATATTTGCGTCTTTATTGCATGTTATATATGTGTGTGTATGTATGTGTATGTATGTATCCATGAATGTATATTCTTTCTGTAAAGATTAGTAAAAATAATGGATGTTATTTTCTAGAGCAGGCCAAGGGACTAGTATCTGAATATCAACCAAAATTTAATAGTGCTCGAGCTGTCTACAGAGAGAGGAAGAAATACGTTGATGAGATTGATTGCAACATGCTTGCTGTACCACCAACTGGCTCCCCAAAGGTAATTACCCCCTTATTTTTATGCTATGTAATCGGTGCCATATGTTTCTATTGTTCAAGCATGTGACTGATATGTGCGATTGTGCATTCAAGCATACTGCAGCTATCTTCTTTTCTCAATGGTGGTTTTCCCATCTTTTCCTTGGTCCTTTTTTCTTGTAATTGTACAGCAATGTAAAATTGAACGCCATCATCGATGTCATAATCCTTAAAAGCTTTGCATTATTTCTTCGGCTAACTTTGCTTTCAAAGAGGTCATCATCGGTGATCATTGTCTTGAAAAGCTTTGCATTATAGTAAATTAATGTTGGGAATTTACGCGAGTATACATAAATACAGAAGAAACTAATTTATATCTCACTCCCATTTCAAAGGTTATAGGCAATCGATCATAAAATTGTAAATAATAAAACAACGGGAAAAAATGGGAATGCCACCAAAAAGTATACTGGTTCGCCCCAAACTCGGGATACGTTCAGTCTTCTGCAACTGCAGGTTCTATTATGATGGAGATTGAAAAGACACCCAAATCCACCCTACAAATCTCTCCATCCAAATAGCCTAACAAGAACTATTTGAATTCAAGTACCACAACTCGGTAACTTGAAAGAAACAAGAAGAGAAACCCTTAATCTAATTCCTCCCTACCACGCTAAATATAACCCACTGGAATAAAATTTTGTCTCATGTATTCTTCAATTTCTCCACCGGCAAGAAGAACCTCTTGGCACTATGTGCCTCACGGCACACACATTGTGCTGCAATTTTTTTTCTAATCTCCTCTTTTTAAAGTTGAATCCACCACCACTTAATTTCTTTGTGGACCAACTTATACACGTTGTACTTGCTTGTATAAGTTAATTACAAGAGAAGTGTACTAACTTAATCATTTCACTTATGCACTATATTCTTTAAATTTTTTATCTCGGTGTAGATATTTGCCACCTTTTTCTTCAATTAAATCATCACCTCCCTCATTAACCAATCAAATAGAAACTTTTTTGGGTTAAGGAAATCGAAATTGAGTCTTGGAGTTTTGGCTCCACATTTCCTAACAAATTAAATGAAGCCTCTTCTAAATCTCTGAACATGTTTCAAATTTTTTGTGGATTCTTGTTTCTCTTGCTCTTCTTGTTTTGACTATGGATAATTTTGAATCTGGGAAATTTTGCTAAATCCGACCTATTTTAGTTGGAAAAGTTTTGGATCAAACATGATTTCAATTCATTTTGATATTTAAATTCTCACTTTTTTTTCATTCCAAACACAAGAAATGATTTCAAATCCTTCAAAATCTAGTAGTTCCAAATAGGGGTAAATCATGGGCTTTATCATGTTTGATTGTTAGATATTACTATATTAGATATCCCCTTAGGAGACTGCCAATACGTGGTAAATTCATTATGTTTGTGGTGATTGGTTAGTGGGTAATATGAAGTTAAAATTATTGCTTACTTTGCTTTCTTCTTTGGATATTGGTGACATGCTCTGGTAAGGCTGTATTATTGAAGCATCCTACAATGAGCACTGAAATTATCCAAGTGTTTCAAATTTGGTCTCACAGGAAGAGCTGCAATGGATGTCATGGAGGAGGTTAATAGCGTTTGAGAAGTAAGAATTTCTGCTATAGGCGTTTCTTGCTTCGGCTGAAAATATTTCATGTCACTTATTTCTGTGTGGCATTTGAGACATACATGCTATGTTCCCATTCCCCCTAGTTTATGTTTTGAATGATGTTGGAATGCGTTGCTGGACCTCCTATAGTTAAATCACCTATCAATCCAAAAGTGTAAATCTTTTTATATCAATACTTTAATACCTACCTCAACTTTTGGGTTTAGGAATCTATACAAGGCCCAACAAGTAGAAATTAATATTAATTTAGGTTAAATTATAAAAAATGCCCCCCAACTTTGGATTTTGTGTCAAAAATACCTTTAAGCTTTCAAAGGTTTCAACAATACCCTCAAACTTTAAATAAGAGTTAAAATATACCCTTACTGATAACTTTGGATGGAAATCGTTTAAGTTTTGTTTAAAAAATATCCTTGAATTATTGAAAAGTTTAAAAAATACCTTTAAACTAAAAAAAAAAAGTTAAAAAACCTACCCTCACAGTCACAATTAATATATGAACTAAAACGGTTGATATCTTGTTGAAAAAATAAAGCTAAATTAAATGTATCTGTTGTTAGTATAGTGATAAATTATTTGATGTTGTTAGGTTTTATGAGATTGGCAATATTTGTTTTATGGCTTCAGATATCGAAAATGTCATCGCATTGTTGTTGTGTTGAAAAAGGGATGATCTACAAAAATGTTGCTTATGCAATACTTTTACTTATTGGTGGTTGCCTTCTCTTTTTCTTCGGTCGACATCTTCCTTTGTTCAGTGCATGGTTGCTATGGAAGTTAGGGTTGCTCAGTGTAATTTTGTTGTGCATATTTAAAAGACACTCAGTTTGTTGTGCATATTTAAAAGACACTCAGCCCTCCAGTTAAGGTGAGTCGTTCAAATTGTCTTAGCAGCCTAACTCTTTCAAACAAAGGGATTTTGTTCAACAAGAATATACAACACTGTGAAAGACAGTCTCACAAACTTGAGGGACGCTCAAGTTCTTCAGTTAGGGAGTCTTTGTCTTCGTGAGAGTCTAAGACCATCTTAGTGAAAAAGTAGATTACTAAAGATAACAAATGAAGAAATAGGTCTTAGTGAAAAAGTAGATTACTAAAGATAACAAATGAAGAAATTTGGAGGTGAAAGTAGTGAAAAAAAAACTCAAAACCAAATTGTTACCAAATGAGGCAAATGTTATTTGTTTTTAAATTGATTATTTTTAAACTCAATATCACTACACTAATGATATAGATATTTTTAGTTTAGAGTTATTTTTGCAACGAGATATTAATGATTTAAATTCATATACTAATTTGCGAGAGTAATTTTTTAACTTTTTTTTAAGTTCAAGGTTTTTTTTTTTTAACTTTTCAGTACTTTAAGGGTATTTTTGAAAGAAAACTTTGACGTTTTCCATCTAAAACTAATGGTAAGGGTATTTTTGAACCCTTAATGGAAGTTTGAGGGTATTTTTGAAACATTTGAAAGTTTAGGGGTATTTTTGACACAAAATGCAAAGTTGAGGGGTATTTTTTTTATAATTAGCCTATTAATTTACAAACTTAGGGTCTCTTGCTCTAAGACTATGCTAAATCACTAAGCAACCCGAAAATTTATGTTGATGGGTTAGGTGAATTTAACTATAACAATACTTCAACATGATTCAATATGTTTCCACACTTACTACTACAGAAACGTAAACTTTGAGTCTTTTGGACACATACAGAGCAAAGGTGATTTTTGGTATTGTATTTGCTTTATGATGGCGTTCTCTTATGTTACAGTGAGAGTGAACAATAAGAAGAATATAGCTTTTTACCTGAACTTAGCTTTTTACCTGAACTCGTGGACTTTTTAATTTTCAACTTTTTTAAATTATCGTTATCATTTTATTGCCTTTTTGCAGGAAACCAATTTGATTAGTTGAGTACCTTCTGGCTCCCTTCTGACTGTCAATGATAATTTGAATAGACAAATTATTATTACTATTTTGTTTATAAAATGTATCATCTGTTAATGTTATTGATCTATTGTATTCTGATACTGAGACCAAATCTTAATTTCTTGATATATTTCATCCAGAGGAAATCCCCAGAGGATAGACAGTGCATCATCCAACAAACGAATTATATTCACATATGAACAGGTAGCCAAAGATTCAGAATTATTAATATGCTCATGGCGATTACATTTGTGTTATGGGTTATTGAGGACATTCATCTATTAATGACAAGATTTTCTTTTCAGAAGCAGATTCTTAGAAGTAGAATTATGTTAGTTTTTTCTTTTCCAAACGATTGAATTTATCTCTTAGTCTCGTTATTTCTTTTTGTTGTCTATTTCAAATTTATAATTATGGTTCAATTGAAAAAGTGACTTCAGCGCCAGATGCTTTTGATCTGTCCTGAGATTTTGTGTTTTTGTTGAGAGAAACTGATTTAGGCTTAGTTAGATTTATTTACTGGTATGAATTTTATTGTTTACTTGCATCAGTAAACAGTTAGTAGTTAAAGTCCAATTTGATTACCATTTGATTTTTGGTAATGAAACATATAACCGTTACTTCGTCTGAGTTTCTTTATGTTTATTATCTACATTCTAGGATAATTTGACTATGATTACAAATGAGATGAAAATAATTATAAAGAAATTGTTGGGTTCAATCCATGGTGGCTACCTATCTAAGATTTAATATTCTACGCTTTTCCTTGACATCCAAATGTTATAGATTCAAAGAGGTTGCCTCGTAAGATTAGTCGAAGAGTGTGTAAGCTGGCTTGGACACTCATGGATATAAAAAAATCATAAAGAAATTGTGAAAAGACAAGCATAATTTTCAAAAATCCAAAACTGAAAGCCAAATGGTTATCCAACAGGTCTAAATAATTTGTTTTTCCTTTTAAAATTATGTTGCCATCTTTGGCTTTTATTTTTTTCATTACAGTTGAAAGGAAATCTACATTCATATGTGTGTTCTAAGTCAAATATATTGATTTTGGAATAAATTCAACTATAGACAACAACTTAAAATTTAAAAGTTAGATTATCGAGTCAGAAAATTTGATAGCTTTCTCTCCACTAGGCCTCCCTTCCTCTATTGTTTTATACCTTAGTGATGTGAAGCCACTGATTTGATGTGCATCAACACAACGGAAATGTGGATACCTAACATCAGGACTGAATCCCACTTTATACTACAAGAAAAAAAAGAAAAAGAAAAAAGATGTGTTTGAGAGAGAGAGGCCTGGTGTAAGCGGGTTTATTTACAGTTATCTACTGTTTTGAAATGTTTTCATTGACATCCATTACTTATATGTTGTTATTGTTATTTTATTGATTTCCCTTTTCCACTTGGATCTTTTTAGTGTCTTATGTACCTGTACCATTATCCTGATGTATGGTATGATTATGCTATGTGGCATGCAAGTAATGGATCAATAGATGCTGCAATTAAAGTATTTCAGCGAGCTTTGAAGGCTCTTCCTGGTGAGTTAATTATTTTTCTTCTGTTGATATTTTCTTCATTGATATTCTGTTTCATTTATTAATAACTTGATTCTCTCATGTCATGATAATGATTTTCAAGCATGCATTTTGGTTTCTTGCTTTCTTGTCTTTTTCTTATGGTGTCGATCAAACTAATAAGGTACAATTAGTATTTGTTTAACAGATTTGTCTCAAGTAGCTCAAGCATTTTGGTTCCTGTAATTTATATTCCTAGTGTCAGTTTCTCCTTATTTTTATTTTTATTTTTCATCCTACAATCACCTTTTCTCTTACTCTGTCTACAGACTCGGATATGCTAAAATATGCTTATGCCGAATTAGAAGAATCTCGTGGATCACTTCAGGCATGGAGTCTTGATTTCTCTTAACATTTTGTATATCTAGGTTGTCCATTCATTTAACTCTGATTCTTTATTGTAGTCCGCAAAGAAAATATATGAAAGCCTTTTGAGCGATGGTGTTAATGCGACCGCACTAGCTCATATTCAAGTGAGTATGATATGTTAGCTCACATTATTTCTTCCACATACATGCTTGGCTCCGTAAAGATAGTTGGCTCACACCTCATCAGGACTAGTAAACTGTTGAAGACTTAGAACCATGGTTGTATGGGAAATTGAATCATATTGACTTCCCTGTTTTTGTGGAAGTGGTAGTTTTCAAGGGAAATAATCTCATCTCAGATGTGCTTGTATGGATATACTCTAATATTATGGATCATATCAGATTTTAGGCTGGGGTGGGATCTTGTGATTAAACAAGGGTGTAGAAAGATCCTGATGTCTTGTTCCTGTCAGAAATGGGGGAAGAAATTGAATTATTTCATTTTCATCTCCTAGAAACTTTTTGTTGTATGGTTTACTTTGTAAAATATATGTATTGTATGTCTTGCTATTGAGAATTCTTTGGGAAGGATGTCATACTGGTAGCTTGTGGTGCAGTTTATCCGTTTTCTTAGAAGAAATGAAGGAGTTGAGGCTGCTCGCAAGCATTTCTTGGATGCTCGCAAATCCCCGAATTGCACGTATCATGTTTATGTTGCTTATGCTATGATGGCCTTTTGTCTCGACAAGGATCCCAAGGTCTCTCTTTTCACTTTGGTAATGCTGTTCTAGATCTGGCCAGTTACTCTTGATCCTGAGAAGGAACTTAATGTTATCCTTATTCTTTTAACGTTGTCATTGGTTTTTCTTTGGTCCCCCTCCCCCTCTTTTTTGGCTTCTCTATTTTTCTCATTGTATAACCCTCTTGTACTTTGAGTTTTACATTAATAAAGAAGCTTGTCTCCGTTTAAAAAAAAAAAACAATGTAGTTGCTTCTATGTGCTTGTGAGGTCAAGATATGGATTGTATGCTCTCTTAATGCTCTGCCCATCAATTCTTTGGATAAATCAAATTATGTTGCTCCTATGATCATGATTAATTAAAGGCGTGTTGCATTTAGCTAACAAAGAATATGCATAGCTGTTGGTTTATTTACTTCATGTATTTACCATATCTAATTTATTAGATGTATTTAAATTGTGACCGTAAGTCTTTTTCCTTATATCTTAGATGTATCAGTTCTTTCTTCTACTCAAGAGAGACCCTCGTAACTACTGTATAATGATAATTTATTATTTTCTGAATTTCACCTTGAAAATCAGCAGTATCATCTTATCTACTTATTCTTAATGATGCTGCAGATTGCACATAATGTTTTTGAAGATGGAATGAAACGGTTTATGAATGAACCCACGTATATTCTTGAGTGAGTTTGTCCATCTCTGATATTCTGGTTCTTGAGATTTCAGCTGAGTCCGTACATTGCGGTGACAATTATTATAAAATTTCAATGAATTAACTATCTTTTATCTGGAACTCTTGAGAGTTCGAATGTATTTTTCAGATTACCTTCACCCCCACAATTAAGCTAAGATTGTCATTCTTTGGTGGTATAGTATCTGCTTGATTCTTTAGGAGTTCGAAGGTTAGGAACAAATTAACTTTGATGGGGATAGCTAAAAAAATTTCCAAAAATGTTCCAAGAGCTTCAAAACCTGTCTTAGATTTTTTTTTTTTTTTACTTTTTTCATATAGAAAAAATTGTTTGTTGTTGCTCATGTACACCTGAAAAAAATCTCACCTTCTTCATTATTCCTTCCTTCCCCCTATGTCCTACCTACCTAAAGGGCTATTTCAATTTTAAAAAACACTACTTGAATTGGGGAGATATTGATGATGTGAGATAGTTTAACTTGGTGGGAAATGGCTGCCATGCCAATTGCCAATTGCCAACAACCAGAACTTCTTAAACATCCTCTATTTTGTTTACTGCTCAGCGGAAATGTTTTTTGATCCCTAGCCTGTTTAAGGGAGTAACTTCTAATCATCTCCTCTTTTATGGATTATAGAAAGTTATTACCAAAACTGATACTCTGTAAATTTATAGATATGCAGATTTCCTTGCTCGCTTGAATGATGACAGAAATATTCGAGCTTTATTTGAGCGTGCTTTGAGTACCTTGCTTCTAGAGGAGTCTGCTGAGGTAGCTGAAATTGTGTGTATTAATTTTACTTATACTTCTGATAGTTTTTCATGGTACAAAAGGATGAGCTTTTAGCCTCAACAACACAACGTGCGTAGTGCTTATTCTTCTTTATAGCAATTTTATATACGGATGAAGAATGGATTTTAATTTCCTTGTTTCTCTTCTAGAGTGATTCTGATTGGATTGAATAAGAAAGAAGTTAATGTTTTTATAATACTGCAAAATAATAGGTATTTTTTTCACTTAACCTCTCCTGTCTCTTAGAACTCAAGGGCACAGTTGTACAACCTATAAAACTGATCCTATTCAAGTTAGGTCATAATAGCAAACTTACATTAGTACATTAACCTTTTGACATGTACATCAAATTATGTGGTGCATGATACCTTTGGTTGGAATGACAATTGGATTTTTTCTATGCATGGTATGCGTTTTTGTGGGGTAGGGTTGGATTCAGTTATTTTGTCGGCACTTGTAGTCCATAACTGTACTTGTGAACTTTTATTTATTTTTTATTTTTCTTTGAAAACATTTTGAAAAAGCAAAAATATGATGCAGGATCATCATATCTGATGCAT
>CM046890.1:2132046-2199690 GCA_025688845.1 Cucumis hystrix
GTTTTTGTGGGGTAGGGTTGGATTCAGTTATTTTGTCGGCACTTGTAGTCCATAACTGTACTTGTGAACTTTTATTTATTTTTTATTTTTCTTTGAAAACATTTTGAAAAAGCAAAAATATGATGCAGGATCATCATATCTGATGCATATATTATGCACCGTGTTGATATTTGACCAAATTCATGGCCAAACAAGGGAAATCCATCCAAGAGAACTCTCCTAGAACATTGTTCTATTCCAAAATAAATTCTGATAGATTTCTTTACAATCCTAGAAGTGGCTAGTTATAGCCTTACAAGAAGATAAGACAAAATAACTAAATAAACCTAAAATACTAATGGGACACTAATTAATCCAACATTAACAATTAAACTAATCTTAATTTAAGTGTACTAATTATTCAACAATTTTTCCATATTTGGAGAATGAAGCGAGAGAAAGAAGCTTTTACAATTCTCCTATATACTCTCCGGGATTTGTCAGTTGGAGTCTACCACACAAAGAGTTGAGAAGGAAGCTTGATTTATTTATTCGAACTTGAGGACAAGTTCTTTCTTTTTAAGTCAGGTTGAATGATGAAGAGAATTGTTAGATTATTTGTAAAGTTTACTTATTATTAGTTTACTTGTCAATTTTAGATTAATTATAGGTTGATAAGTGTTTTAGATTAACTTAATTTTGTCTTATTTTCTTGTTAGGCTATAAATAGCCGCTTTAGGGTCGTGATAGGAAGTTTGTTTTTAATATATTTGCAAATAGTACATTTTTCTCATAGAGTTTGCTATCAACTTTAGGGATGGATCTCACTTGTTTGGCCACATATTTGACCTAATACCAACCTGCTGCATCAATGTACTTAATAACACAACTTATGTTGTTTGTTGACTCCTAATTTTTCATGTACGCATTAACATGCCTTAACTGGTCTTGTGGATTTATACCACCGAAAGCAGTTCAGTTTCTATTTGATGCATATATTTTAATAGGCCTAAAGTTGTTTTTCTAGTACTAATTTCAGGTCGTGCTTTCCCATGTCTCGGACCATGGTTACAGCCCCAAATACATTTTCTCTTTCGTAAAGTACTCAAATGTTTGTAATTGTTTTTAAATTCTTCCAAAACATTCCTGGTTTATTCTTTGATTGGAGGATTTGTTTTATTCAAAGGGTCCAACTACCAACCATTTTTATTTACTGATCTCAACGGATGCATATAAAAGATTTAGGTTCTCATGAGATTCCTGGTTCATTCATCCAGGAAGAGTATAAAAAATTAAAAACATGTTGGAAGCTCGTGTGGTTTCTTGGCTTCAAGTTATGTTCAATCTAGTTGAGATATCTCGGTGTGCTTGCTAACCCCTCGTTCTTTTTTGCTATTAATGTATCTTTGTGGATAAAGCTCATTGTCTCTTCATTACATCAATGACGAGTTCTATTTCCGTTTTAAAAAAAGCTCACGAGATTTTTGCTTCTATCTTTGTGGATATCCATTTCATGGTCTCGAGAGGACTTTGTAGCCCTTGTTCAATAGGCTGTTTTTTCAGATTCTTTGGTGTGAGCAGAATGGTTGTATTTTTAGACTCTTCTTCCACTTATAATTATTTTGTGGAAATGGTTATTTTGAATGATCTTTATTGGTGCAAATATAAACACCTTATAGTCTTTCTTCTTTAATTTTCAATTGGAGATCTTTCATGTAATTCATCTTTTGGTGTTTGAGAGTCTATCCGTTATTTCATTCATGAAAGAAATTGTTCTCTAATAAAAAAAACGTTCACTTTCTTCCCTCTGTCTTGGGCTTGCTATTTCATGGCTAAATTTGGAACTGTCTAAAGCAATGCATTTTCTTCTCTCTTGTTTTCTCATTATTTTGTGTTCAATACTTTGTTATGCATTTGCATCAATGATTTCTTTTTTCATACATTTTTTTGTGGGTTTGAGTTCTGAGGTATTCTAGATGTCTGTCTTCTCTAGGTTTGGAAACGCTTCATCCATTTTGAGCAAACTTATGGAGACCTGGCTAGCATGCTGAAGGTACTACTTTTATCTTTTTGTTATTTTTTTTTCCTATTAGTAAGAAACAGAAACGTATATCCTTCAAAATCAAAGAACAATTTAAGGGCATGAATTAGATACTACCAATCCAACGCAAGTAGCAACTAAGAAAAAAGTAGCTTCCACTCGTTAATAATAATCACCATCCAGAGGTTGTAATTACAAAAGAATTTAGTTTGTAGACCACAAGAGGCATTGTTTTTCACCAAAAGTAAAAAGACTAGAAAGAAGAAAACTTATCTTCGAAACCCTACTATTCCTTTGCTTCCAAAGGTCCCATTGGAGGAAGAGTTTAGCATCTCTCCAAAAGACTTGTTTCTTGCCGCCAAAGAACCTCTTATTGAGCTTTTCCATTAGCCAATCATCAATTTTATTAATTAGAACAGAATTCCAATTTCCACCCCCAAACACGTCAAAAATAGTGTGCCGCCCTTTAGCTGCAAAAGGACAGTGTAGAAACAAGTGCTTGTTGGACTTCTCCTCTCTAAGGCATAATTGGGATTTAGATGGAGAGATACTTCAGTTTTGAAATTTCCTTTGTAGCTTCTCATTGGTACACAAGTATCTATTGGTTAGCAACCATAAAAAGACTCATCATAAAATAGTTCAATCGCTTGCCCGATTGGTTAACTCCATAAAGGAATATTAAGGAGTGAAGGATCCTGATATATCGATCTTCCAGTTCTTAGTCATTACCCACCACCCATTGCTTCACTTTCACTTTATTCTAGAATCTGTCTAATTATACATGTCAATGTATCCACATGCACTGTTCTTTTTGGTTGCATGTAAGAAACATCGTTCGACTTAAGGTCGTTAGCAAGTTGTTACATACATTTGATTTTGGCAATTCAAGCCCTACACATACTCAGTTAGCTGGTTCGTGTGCTGATATGTGTATCTATTTTTTAATGGAATCTTGTGTTTCTGTTCCTCTAAGTTTCCTTTTTCATGTGGGTAAACCTTATTGTAATTTATTGTAAAGACTCCTGGTTTCTGTCAAAAAGGGAAAACCCTCTCTTGGAGATTCTCAGATATCTTTTTGAAGGATGGGTACGTGAATGGTGAACACTCTTACCATTGATGAAACCCAATTCTGTTCTTTTTTTCTTTTTGCTAGTTCTGTTAAAGAAAAATGAGTGAACAGATGATTGATTGATTAATTATCCATTCCGCAAAAAACACACACAAAGAAGGGTAACGAGAGCAAAAGATCTTTTTCTTTATTATTACATTTCCTTGTTTCCTATATTTCGAAAAGGTCTTTTAAGTACAACATGGACCGGAGGGATTTGAACCCGAGACCTTTTGTCTTCAGAAACATATAGATGCTAGTTAAGCAAAGCTCAGGTTGGCCATTCCCTGTTTCCTATAAAAATAAATAATAGGTTTTTAATTAAAAAGAAACTAAGAACGAGCACTGACATTAGAAGTATTAATGTTTCAAGGGAAGTATTTCTTTAAGGAGTACAATGCCCTCACCATTTACAGCCTTTGAAGGTGAGGCACGTATTCACTTCATTTGTTATCACTTTTAGACAGTGCCAGGCTTCGAGAAGAGAAAATATGAGTAGTTCTTTTCACCATTGCCCACATGGACAGTGCGGAATGCTTTCCCACCTTTTCATATAGTTGTAGCCTTGTACAGGTGGAAAAAAGAAGAAAGGAAGCTCTTTCCCAAATGGGTGAAGATGGAGCATCAACATTGGAAAGTTCATTGCAAGATGTTGTGTCCCGGTATAGTTTTATGGATCTCTGGCCGTGCACATCAAGCGATCTGGATAATTTGACCAGACAAGAGGTAATGACAGTTTCATTCTTTGTAGTTTGTACATGATTTTCTGTGGATGCCTTAAATAATTTTTGTTTCGTGTTTGTGGTGTGTTTTGCAATTACACTTCATATATACACTTCAAATGAAGTAAACAGTCAAGCCTTCGTATGCACTCTGATGAGGGAGCTTGGTTGCCTAGAGGAAAACGCTTGAACTTTTTTATTGTATTTCTATTTTTTGTTAGAGAAATTCATTTTTTGATGCCATAACTCACATGACTTCAAATTTTTATGCCTAAACCATAATTATATGGAAATGGAGGGGAAAGCAGAAACTTATGCTGCAAAATATTTTTGGAATGTAAAACAAGGGGGGCAGTACATGTTTGAGTTTTTAACATAAATTAGACAGATGGGAGCACTTTAATATCTCTAGAGGAGGAAGGAAAACTTTATGCAATGCTGTCTTGGCCAGCCTCCCTACTTACGATCTGTCCTTGTTCCTTATTCCAGTTCACATGGCAACTTTATTGGAAAAAATCATGAGGAACTTCTTTTGGGAAGTATTTGCAGGCGGCAAGATCAATCATCTAGTAAAATGGAGCTTGGTTTCCCTTCCTTTAAAAGATGGAGGTCTCGGTCTAGGGGGACATTAAAACCCAAAATTCAGCTTCGCTTGCTAAGTGGGGCTGGAGATATTTTAAGGAAGATTCAGGTTTATGGAGGAAAATTATTTGTAGTATCCATGGCAAAGATACATTTGATTGGTTTACTTTGGAAAAATCTGGAAATAGCCTAAGGAGCCCTTGGGTTAACATTTCTAGAATTTGGAGGCTAGTGGAGCATTTAGCTCACCTTAAACTTGGCAGTGGCAGCAGAATTGGTTTTTGGACGGATATCTGGGTCTGTCCCTCTACTTTAAAGGAACTTTTTCCTTCGCTTTTCAGAATTGCTTTATTACCACAAGGCTCAGTTTCTGATCATTGGGATCATACTACCCTCTCTTGGCCCTTTTCCTTTAGAAGAAGCTTGAAAGAAGAGGAAATAGTAGCCTTTGGTTCCTTATTAGCTCTTCTTGCGCCAGAAAAATGTTTGATTTTGACGACTCCAAGGTTTGGTCAATTGGACAGCAAGGTAGATTCTCTGCTCTGAGCCCACCTGAATTCTGCCTCCCTAATGGATAAAAAACTCTTTAAAGCCCTATGGAAATCAAGCTGCCCTCGGCGAGTAAACATTCTGATGTGGATCATGCTTTTCGAGTCCCTAAATTGTGCAAAAATTCTTCAAAAGAATTCCCTAAGCAGGTGCCTCTAGCCTTTGGTTTGCCCTCTCTGTATGAATGCTAATGAGTCATTGCTTCATCTCTGTTTACTTTGCCCCTTTTCCTCTGTTTGTTGGAATAGTTTCTTCTCCATCTTTGATATTGCTTGAGTATTTGACGCCTCCCTCAACTCCTCGGTGCTTCAATTATTGGAGGGTCTGCCTCTTCCTTATAAGCCTCGGTATATTTGGTTAAATCTATTAAAAACTCTTTTAACATTATTGTGGTTTGAAAGTAATCAACGGATCTTTCAAGACAAGAAAAGATTAAGCCTAGAAATTTTCAATTCAGTGCAATGTAATGCAACAGCTTGGTGCTCTCTAAACAAGATTTTTACAAATTACTCCACTTAAGACCTTTGTCTCAATTGGGCAGTTTTTCTATCTCAGTCAGTTTCCTAGGACTACTTCTAATGTGGTGCTCTATCTGGACTTCCATGGAGCTTTTTTCTATGCTTTCTGTTTATTTTCTCAGTAGTATCTTAGTTGTACTAATAAGGCTCATATGTTTTCTGGCCTTTTTCTTTTCTAGTTTTCGATGATTTTTTAGATTTGCCGTATTGGCTGGATTCCGCTCTCATTGTAATAGGTTGAACTTTGTTCTCATTGTTGTAATAGGTTAGTTTGAGCTGGGATATGATGTTTTGGTGCTAAGGGGGTGTCGACCTAGTTGAGATGTCCGGTTAAAAGTTTTGGTTCTCATTGTATGTTTTGGTTCATTGCTGTAAGAAGTTTGTCTCCGTTTAAAGAAAAAAACATATTCCTTGTAAACTCTTTTGTTTGACTGGTGCTACTTCTACTCTTTCAGTGGCTTGCTAAGAACATAAGTAAGAACTCAGAAAAATCTAGTCTTCCTGGTGGAACTGGCTTCTTAGGTAATTTTATTATTCTTTTCTGGTTGAAATATATTGGTAAACTTTGTTTCTTCTGGGTAAGCTCTGTCCTTTTTTATTCAGATACTAGTTCTGCTGGTTTTATGAGCCATTCAATTCCATCTACAAAGGTCGTTTATCCTGATACCTCTCAGATGGTGATTTATGACCCAAGCCAAATATTAGGTAATTATGAAACTCCAGACTTTTATCCTGGAATTGAATTAAGATGGATCAGATCAAGTTCTAATGGTATTTATCTTTTAGGACAGTTTTAATTAATGGCATCATATTTTCAGAATTTGGTGATTAATTAATGTAGTTATCAACCATTTAATTTTTATAAATACTACTGATTAATATCGAATATATTGTCTAGTAGTCCTCACAATATTTTTGCAATGAAGTTTTTGAAACCAGTTGCATTGGACCTACAACTCTCCGAAAGAATATTTAAATATCAGTGTCATTTTATCATCACTAATGAATTCTATAGAACATCCTTTTCTGACTTTCTTTTAATGGTTTTTTGTGCCAACTGCTGGGACTACCGGTTCCTGCTCATATACTTGTTTAGATGAAATGGACTTTTCCTTGTGAGGAAATTGTAAGACCCCTAGTTAGAATTATTGGTATTATTTGTATGATCAGTAGTAAGGCATATTCTAGTAATTAGACATTAAGTTTGTTAGGTCTCTTTGGTTATTATAGTAGGTGATAGTGAGACTAGAAGTGTGAAAATTTTTGTGGGATTTTCATTGGGAAATTTGGGAGAGAGTAGCCCTCGTAGATTGGTATATTCTTATTTCTTCATTGATATTGCAATATATGTCTATTTTTTTAGTGTTCTTTGTTGTTCTGGTTATGAGTTACCCTAACAGAAATATAAGGGAAGAAAGAGTGAGAATGCCCAAAGTAAATACTTGGAGTTGAACAATTAGAAATCAGATTCAGATACTTAAGTTTGGTGATACCGTTAGATAAATTAGGAAAATTCAATGTGTCATACGCCTGACAAGAGGCTTGACCTAGTGAAAGAAAGGAATTTTTAAAGTTGGAATAGAAGAAACGTTTGGCTAATTAAAACATGCTAGATATGCAATGAAATAACGTTTACTATAGTACTATAACGAACTGAGTAGAAAAAAGTTTTTCTTTTCCGCTTTTTCCGCTCAAGGATCTTACGAGTAACTCCAAATATCCTGCTAAAAATAGATAACTTCGTTTTCAGAGTATAATACCAATTGATTATTTGATTTGATTTTACTAAAATTGTCCGTGATTTGGTGGTGACAGGAATTCTTCCAACTGCAACAGCTTCAGGACTTCCGGCTAATCCGTCAAATCCAGTTTCTGTTGCAAGTGGAGCACCGACTAGTGTATTTGACGAAATATTGAAAGCAACACCGGCTGCATTAATAGCATTTCTTGCAAACTTACCTGCTGTTGATGGTAACCTTTCTTATCTTATTTTGAAGGCAGTCATGGTTATGAGTGCAAATAAAGTCTCGTATTAGCTAGGGAAGGAGAGGTGTGAGAACAATTATCTCTATTGCCATGAGGCATTTTTGATAAAACCATAAACAAAACTATGAGGACTTATATCCAAGATGTACAATGTCATATCTTTGTAGGTGTTAGATTGTTACTAACAATAATATGCTGCAAGATCATTCAATTTCTTTCTCTGTTCTTGTTGTTTCCATTACATTTGTCTCATCAATAGTTCGCCATTTTAATATTCTATCAACTTGCAAATCATTGTTTCTGAATCTGTTTGAATTGAGTACATTTTTGCAGTTCTCTGGATGTCCATTAATTTGCAATCCATTGTTTGAGTTTTATCTTATTTTATTTTATTTTGGGAATAAGAAACGAGAGATAGGCCAAGGTATCTTGAACCTTGTTAGCCCTTTTTATGAACTCTTCCTACAAGAGGCTTGGAACCCGGTGGTCAAATCATCCAGCAATATATAACTGCTGTTATTTACTAGTTCCATTCCTGTGAGATTTCTTTGGTATTAATGCACTATTCTAGGTAGATGGGCAGGTTTATACTTGAACTGCATCTTAAATAACTGTCTTAGATATCCTATATTAGAGAAATTAGTATAGTTGTGACTTGCGAGACAATCAAAACTTTCTCCAATATTTATTTTCTTTCCCATGTCACCAGTTTGGCTAATGGAAGGTTTCCATCTTGTCAGAGTTAGTGGGCTTGGCCCAAGGAAGGATTTAGCCTAATATCTTTTTTTTTAATCATAAGTTGTAACCTATTTATCTACCCTCCTGTATCTTTTGTTAATATGAGAATTTAATAAGAAAGTCAATCGTGGTTTTTCTCCCGGTTCTCGGGTTTCCATGTAACTCGATCTCTACTTTACTATACTGCATTTAACATGGTATCAGAGGTAAAGACGAAACCCTAGACACAGGTGTAGATGAAACCCAAACAGAGACTGCCACTGCCGCCATGGAAAAGCTGCTCCACCAGCTTCAAAAGACGCCGACAATCACAGTAGGCCTACCCTTAGAGTTAGCCGTGCAGCCCAGTGGCGGAAACCAGCCACACGTGCTTCAATTAACCGCCCACATACTGTCTCTACCAGGTGTGTACCCTCATGCGCCGCCGCCCAATGCCTCTACTGCTCAGGCGGTCTACTCCCACCTATCTTCCCAAGTCCAGCTGCAATACCCTTCTGGTCAGTCGCACCTCCACATGCTGCCGCTGCTCTCTGTGGACTACCATCGTTTCACGCACCGCTGTCCTTTGATTCTTTAAAGCAGCCGCACCTCCATGGCAGTGGGATCGATCAAGTTCATAATAGATCATGATTTGAAGTTGGTGAATCTTTGGCAAACTAACCAACTTGCCGATGTATTCCAAGAAGATGATAACTTCGCTCCCTAACTTGTCCTCAAATTATATAACGAGTTCTTTGGCACCATCTACAAGTGCCTTTCCAGGAGGGAAGCTAAATGGCTAGAATTACTTTTCTTGGTCTCAATCGATCAAGATGTTTCTCGAGGGTCATCTCCAATTCGGCTTTTTGACAGAGGAAACTCTCTGTCCCCCACTCGATGATGCCCTAGAATGTTTCTGGAGAGGGGAGGACTCCTTTATTTGGTCCATGTTGATTAATAATATGGAATCACAAATAGGCAAGTCTCTACTTTATGTAGCAACTGCGAAGGATCTATGGGACACAACTTAGAAACTCCATTCCAAGCATCATAATGCTTCTCATTTGTATACACTGAGGAAACAAGTCCACGATTGCAAACAAGGATCTGTGGTCGTAACCTCTTACTTCAATAAACTTTCTCTACTTTGGCAAGAGATGGCCTTGTGTTGAGACACAGTATGGGATACTCCAAATGATGGTATACAGTATGTTAAACTTGAAGAAGCTGATCGGATTATGACTTCCTTGTAGGTCTCAACCCAAGTTTTAGATTGTCTAAGGTTGTATACTTGGATAGAGACCTCTTCCCTCTTTAATGGAAGTGTGTTATGAAGTTCATCTTAAAGAAGACCATATGAATGCGATGAATGTTCTAACTACTCTTGTTATTGAATCCACTGCCTTCAGTGCTACATCTTTGACCTATGGCAGCGAGAAGAATAACAAAAAACCAATCCCTATCTATGAGCATTGCAAGAATCAATGGCACACTAAGGATTAGTGTTGGAAACTTCATGGTCGTCCCCCGAAGGTAAGAATCGTTCCTCCAATGATAAACAAAATTCAAGGCATGCTTATATGAGTGAGTCTTCTGTCACTTTTCAACCATCTAGCTCTACTGTAAACCAGAATGGTCCCAATCCACCCTCTACTCTAGGAGCCATTGCTTAGTCAGGTATGCCTTAGTCCCTTAATCTTATTAGTGTTGATGGGAAAAATCCCTGGATCCTAGACTCAGGGGCTATAGATCACTTGATAGGTTCCTTTGAGAATTTTGTTACTTATATTTCATGTGCTCGTAATGAAAAGATCAAAATAGCGGATGGTTCTTTAGCTCCAATTGCTAGGAAGGGACAAAATTTTCCTTTTGAAGGGCTATCCGTCCAAAATGGTTTGCACATGCCTAATATTTTCTATAATTTGCTATCTATAAGCAAGATCACTCGTGAGCTGAAGTGCAAAGCTACTTTCTTACATGAGTCTGTTTCTTTTTCAGGACTTATGTTTGGGGAGGATGATTGGCATTGCCCGACATAGTAGGGGACTCTATCTCCTTGACTATGATACCTTCGCTAGTAATCTCTAGAACTAGTTTATTGCATTCATATTTTACTATTTTCGAACAAGATTGTATGTTGTGGCATTTTCGGCACCCAAACTTTACATATGTGAAGGATTTATTTCCCCATCTCTTCTCTAAAGTTGATGTCTCTTTATCTTGTGATGTGTATATTCGGGCCAAACAACATCAGGTCTCCTTCCCCTCACAACCATATAAACCAACCAAACCATTCACCCTTATCCATAGTATGTTTAGGGTCCATCCAAGGCCACTACCTCCTTTGGGAAACAGTGGTTTTTGACTTTTATTGATGATCATACCCGTTTTAGCTTGGTCTTTCTTATCATTGATAAATTTGAGGTTTCCTCCGTCTTCCAAATCTTCTATCACACCACTGAAACGTAGTTCGATGCAAAAATTGCGATTGTTCAAGTGGTAATGATCGGGAGTTTCAAAACCATACCCTTAGTGAGTTCTTAGCCTCCAAGGAGATAGTTCACTAGAGCTCATGTGCTTACCCCTCAACAAAATGGGGTTGCTAAGATGAAAAACTATCACCTTTTGGAAGTAGCTCGTTCCCTTATGCTGTTTACTGCCCTTCCTTCGTATATGTGGGGAGATGTTCTTATTGCAGCTTATTTCATCAATAGGATGTCTTGTGTCCTCCACCTTCAAACTCTCTTAGATTATCTCAAGGAGTCGTATCCCTTTACTCGTCTATCTTCTGAGGTTTCCCTTTGTGTGTTTGGGTGTACAGCTGATGCCCATAGCTTTAGCCTTAATCAAATTAAATTTACCCCTTGGGCTCAGGCGTGTGTGTTTGTTGGGCATCCTTTTCTTTCCTGTTAGCTATTTTCAGGGAGAGAGTGTGAGTGAATAGTCTAACTGTACCTTAGAGTCTACCAATCTTACTCTTATTACCTTACTTGACTCTGATCCTCATCTCATAGTCCTACCCACAAATCAAGTTCCCTTAAAAATATACTATAAGAGAAATCTCGAAAAGGAAATTGAGTCCCCTACTGATCAGTCGGCTCTGGTCCAAGACTCTAAACCTTCTTGAGATCAAGGTATGACTAATCCCATCCATGCGTTGATAGTAAAATGAGTGAGAATGACAGGTCTAATATTGTTGTTCCTGAAGATATGGGAGAAAAGGACAGTGTTGATGAGATGAAGGTCAGAGTAGAAACTGGTGGTAATGAGGTTGAATAGGGTCATTTAGGTAATATGGATGAGTATGATCCTTTTCTAGATATTCTCATTGTGGTGAGAAAAGGTACCAGGTTCTGCACGAAACACCTCATATGTAACTATGTTTCCTATGATAATCTATCTCTACAGTTCAGAGCCTTCACATCTGGCCTTGACTCTACCATGATACCAAAAAATATTCACATTGCTTTAGAGTGTCTTGAATGGAAAACTGCTCTTATGGAAGAGATGTGGGTCCTTGAAAAGAATAAGACTTAGGAGATATGTGCTCTCCCTAAGGGACATAAAACTTTAGGACGTAAATGAGTGTTCACACTCAAATACAAGATAGATGGAACCTTTGACAGACACTAGGCAAGGTTAGTTGCAAAAGGGTTTACTCAGACCTATGACGTTGATTACTTGGAAACTTTTTCTTCAGTTGCTAAACTAAATACAGTTAAAGTTTTGTTATTTGTTGTTGTGAACAAAGACTGACCTCTATATTAGTTAGATGTTAAGAATGCATTCTTAAATGGAGACCTGGAAGAGGAAGTCTATAGGAGCCCCCCAAGGTTTGAAGCTCAGTTTGCTCATCGGGTTTGTAAACTTCAGAAATTTTTATATGGACTGAAACAATCACCGAGAGCATGGTTTGATAGGTTTACTACCTTTGTTAAGTTCCAAGGGTACAGTTAGGGGCACTCTGATCACACTTTGTTTACAAAAGTCTCCAAAGCTGGGAAGATCGCAATATTGATTGTTTATGCTGATGACTTCGTTTTATTTGGAGATGACACTGTTGAAATCATCCAACTGAAAAAGAGGATGGGTGATGAGTTTGAAATAAAAGACAGGAAATCTGAAATATTTCCTTGGGATGGAAGTAGCTAGATCTAAAGAAGGTACCTCCATATCTCAGAGGAAGTATACCCTTGATTTGTTGACCGAGACAGGTATGCTGGGATGTTGCCCTGCTGATACTCCCATTGAGTTCAACTGTAAGCTAGGAAAGGTGATAAAGTTCCCATTGATAAAGAACAATATCAACGCTTGTGGGTAAGTTGATTTACTTGTCTCATACTCGATTAGATATTTCCTATGCTTTGAGTGTCGTTAGCTAGTTCATGCAGACTCTAATGAGGAACACATGAAGGCGGTTAACGAAATCATGAGGTACTTAAAAACAACTCCTAGTAAAGGATTGTTGTTCAGAGAGATAGATAGGAAAGCTATTGAGGCTTATACTGACTCGATTGTGCAGGGTCTGTTGACAACAAATCCACCTCTGGATACTATACCTTTGTATGGGCCAATCTTGTAACTTGGAGGAGTAAGAAGCAAGGGGTTGTGGCCAGGAGCAATGTTGAGGCTGAGTTTGGGGATATGTGAGGAAATTTGGTTCTAAAAAGTTTTATCGGATCGTCATCAGGATTGTGTGGTGTCGATGAAATTCTTCTGTGATAACAAAGTAGCTATTAACATCTCCATCAATCCAGTTCAACATGATAGAATGAAACATGTCGAGATTGATCGACACTTCATTAAGAAAGACTAGATAATGGTATCATATGCATTCCATACATTTCCTCGAGCCAACATGTTGCAAATGTTCTCACCAAGGGGATTCTCAGACAGAACTTTGACTTTTGTTTTAGCAAGTAGGTCTCATGATGTCTACATCTCAACTTGAGGGGAGTGTTAGAATTAGTGGGCTTGGCCCCAGGACAGGATTTGCCTTATTCTTTCCTTTTCTATCATAAGGTGTAACCTATTTATCTTTATCTTCTGTTAATATGAGAAACTAATAAGAAAGTCATTCGTAGTTTTTCTCTAGGTATTCGGGTTTTCATGTAACTCGATGTTTACTTTTACCACTTTTAACACATCTCATGAAATTTCAGGTCCGACTCCCGACGTTGATATTGTACTATCAGTTTGTCTTGAGAGTGATCTACCTACAGTTCCATTGGTCAAATCAGGGGCAACACCAGCACAAGTTTCGGGTGGTCCTGTACCTACCACTAGTGACCTTTCTGGTTCAAGCAAGTCTCATGCATTTTCCAATTCCTCCCTAAAGCATACCAGAGACAAGCAATCAGGAAAGAGAAAAGATTACGACAGTATGTCCTTTCATTCTCTATGTACACTTTCCGAAACTTTGGTTATTACTTTCTAGTGGTAAAAAGTTTCAATTGCATCTTTCAACCCCTAGTTGTACTTATAATATATGTGGTCTCTGCTGTTTAACACCACGAACTAAATGATGGCATGAGTCTATTGTGCAAATATTACCCAATATGGCACGATGTGGCTGAAAATTAAATAGGAACTTATGACAACTTAAAGCAGCAAACCAAATTCCTTTATTGACCCTGTTACTCTACTTATTGTCCAGCTATCTTTTTTTACCATTTATCTACATATCGTGGCAAACCAATTAATACTTGTTTAACAGATATGTCGTTAATAATGACTACGTAGAATTACAATTCTAAGTTTAAGGACTACATTTTATAATTTTACCTGATTTGCAATTTTCAAAATGATGTTGTCAATCATAACTTTTCTTAGGGGTTGAATTGTTGGACTGTTATGGCAAGTTAGCTAGCGGTTAACATTAAACTCTAAAACCATTGACCTTTATTTTTCTGTTACGTTGCCTTTGGTTTGGAACTGTCAGATGTAAAAAATTTTAATACTTCCGCAGGTCTCACCATATACGCATGCTCTTTAGGTTTAATCATTAATGAACCTTTTGATTTATTTTTGGCATACTGCCAGCTATTATCTTTGTTTACTTGTTTAGTTTGGATGATGAATCTCATGGTCCACTTTATGGTTATTAATTTACTTTTTAACATTATGAATTTACTTGAACAGAATCTATTTTATAGGTTGTATAACCGTGTCTTTGAGTTTTAAGGATTTAGTTTTGATAGTTAGTTTAATCCTCTGTGTACAGTACTATAAAATTACTATGTATAGTTATTATGAATTTGGTTCTGAGTTTCAAAGACTACATCATTAGTGTTCAAGTCTAAGAAAGAAGTAGTTATACAAGAATTTGAATCTCTTGTTTAGTATTATCTCAATTCTCAAATCATTATTGTAAGTTCAAAAGTTAGTGATCCATTTCTCTAGAAAGTACCAATTACTTTTTGCTGATTGGCTATATGAGTCTGTATTGCATATTGCGATAATTTCGTTATAAATTAATTTGATCAAACATAGTATGTTTCATTCTCCAACACTTTCTTCTATTCTTTTATTACTTTTGAAGTGTGAAGTTTACTTACTGTCATGTTGAGTTTGGATTTCTTTTTTCTATATCTTTACATAATCTTTGTTTTCTTAAAAGAAAAAAGAAACTATTTGATCTTATTATAACTATACAGTAACATTTGTTAATTGGTCTATAGGACAAGAGGACAATGAAAGTACGACAGTCCAAAGTCAGCCGACGCCTAAAGATTTTTTCAGGATAAGACAAATCCAGAAAGCAAGAGGAGCTACTTCTTCCCAAACAGGTTCTGCTTCCTATGGAAGTGCTATTTCTGGAGATCTTTCTGGTAGCACTGGTTGAATTCATTATGCTTTTCCTTTTCTAAATTCTTATCCACTTTATTCTTTCCCATTTAAGTTGACAATTGAGACACTCATTCCCTTAAAAAGATTTTTCTTTTAAAGAAAGCCAGTACAATCATCATTTTGCTTCAGAATCTTGTATTCTCTACATGCATAGCTCATTACATTACATGATTCTTTTCTCCTTACAAAGGCCTTTGTTTATAATTATGATGAATGCACATTATTATGGCTGATTTGAGAGGTCAAAGTTCAATGTTATTTCATAGAAACTTTTCTTCTTGGAGGCTTTATTAAATAGTTTCAAGAGTTTCAAGGAGTATCCTCCCTATATCAAGATTGTGGATCTTTTATTAGAATGATAATATTTTTCATACAAGACGAGGAAACCTACAATATTACCAAATTAATCACATTCATCCTACAACCAGAATTTTGGCTATGAATTCAAATTTTGGTCGAGAAAAATATGAAAAGAGTTGTAAATGAATGTAAAATAAAAAACTAAAAAGTTTTAGGTTTTGTTTGATAACCCCTGACCTTTTTAAAGTTAAGTTTATGGGCATTACTTTCAAGTTTCTTTGGGTTTTTAGACCATTTTTACCCATGTTTAAAAAAAAAAAAAAATTAAAAAGATTTTATTTATTTATTTATTTATTTATAATTTGAATCTTCCATTAAGAAATTTGATAAGAAACAAACAAATTTTAAAAAACAAAAAAATGAAGAACGATATAATTATTTTTCTAATTTTGTTTATATATATATATATATATAAATAAGCTAAATTTCAGCAATATTTTTATGATCTTGATTTTAAAGGTGGAGAGAATTTTCCAAATTGAAAAAGAGGATAAAATGTTTCTAAAAAAGATTGCAAGTTAAACTTGGAAGAGCACAACCCAATGATGATGATACTAACTACTTTTAAGATCACATGTTCAAATTATACACACTAGTTGGATTCATTAATAAATAAAATTTCTTTTATCTTTTTATATGTTATTTTAATTTCTTTAGTTCAAATTGGAGAGTAAAGGATGTGAATCTACGATTTCTTTGTCCTCTAATATATAGCTCAATTCAACTGACATTTGTATGTTTTTGAGAAAAAAAGATCTCGAGTTCAAATCATCCCACCTCTAAGTTGTACTTACTAAGATATTTTCTAAAAAAAAAGTGATTTTTAACCTTAAAAGTATGGGTATATAATGAAACCTCGTGCTGATAGACTTTTATATTCTATATGATTGTTTGTACAATCGATTTTAATAGATGTGTATGGAAGTCTATCACAACATCTTTATCTTTTTTGGAAAAATTGTTAAATTTTCTAAAAATATTTACAAATACATCAAAATATCACAATTTGTGTGTGATAGACCATGATTGATCAAGATAATAGTTTATCATAATCTATCGTATTTTACTATATTTTGTAAATATTTTGGTTGATTTTGCTATATTGTTTATAGTCATGTTTTGTTATTTAAACTCTATTAGCTACTAGAAGTAATTAAAAGTGTAAAAACAATAGAAGTATGAGTTACTCTAAATTTTAAAAACAGAAAAATAAAAATAAAATGAGTATCAACATGGTTTTCAATTGAAGTCAAATGACCGTTGCAAAAGTAGGAAGTAAATCATTCTAAATTTGTGAATTTGGCAATGATATATTGAAATTTACAAAAATAGGTAAAAAAAATTGTTTTTGTTTTTTAATTATTCCAATTTTATACTAAAAAGTTTTAGTGTATCAACAATATATCTAATATACTTTATATTTAATACATCAACAATTAGGATTAGGGTTCAGGGTTTAGGATTTAATACATCAACAATTATACAATTGATTTACCAAGTTGATCGTTCATTATACTTAAACTTATTAGTCTATAAGTGCTCCTGCATTTGTAATTCACATACTTAATTTGAATCCTTATTTATTTCTTAAAAGTATTACTTTTTAGTACCTCATCATCAACTTAAATTGTTGAATTTGACCTACCGGTAACCCATTCTAAATAGTAAATGTGCATCATAAACTATTGATACTCCAATCTTATATTTAAAATTAAATTTTGAATGAATGGTCACCTACCACTAATATACTGAAATATAGCAATGTTATACTTGAAATAAAATTTGAAATGATGATAATATACTACTAGTACACTAATGTTGAAATTTAATTATTTAGATTGAATGTAATTGATATAGTATAAATACATATTTAGATTATTAATGCTTGATATATTACGGGTACACCATTGATGTACTTGAAATGATTTTTGAATGGTTACGAAGATACAGAACTTTATATGAATTTTGCATGAGTGTTAATCAAACTATGGATAAACCAATATAATACTTAGTACTGCATTTTAAATGTATTATGTTAAACTATTGATATGCTAATGATATACCTAAAATGTATTTTGAATTAATACTGATTTAAAAATTGAAATACTAATAATGCTATACTTTAAGTTATATCGTTTTGAATGATGTATACTTCATGTTTAGTATACCAATAATATCGTTGATAACATATACTTTTCTTTCTCCTTTAATTTTGTATATCAATCTACTCATACACAAGATATGAAATATATACATTCAGCGTTTGATATGTTGAATTAAATGTAACTCAAATGCTACCAAAATCCTTAAAAAATTAAAAATATAATAAATTAATTGATATTATATATTATATTTCTTAATGCAATTAAGATAAAGAAAAAAAAAAGAACATTTTCAAATATAGTAAAATGAACCAAAATATTTACACAATATGACAAAAAATCATATACATCGATAGAAATTTTACTATATTAGTGTCTGTAATCTAAAATTTTGCATTTTTTTAAAAGGGAAGTTGCATCAGATAAAAACAGCTCATGCACCTCTTTTTTGCATATTGCGAATATGACAAATATGACAAGTAATTAGTTATATCAGATGGCTATTAGAGGGTTATCGACTTTTAAAGTTTTAAATTTTTAAATTTTTTACTTTTGCAATTTAAAAAAGGTAGTGACATGAGTTCTATTATCATAATTTATTTTTATTATTTTTGTAAGCGTCTTTTTTTAAATAAACAAATTTGTTATTTACAATAATTTTTCTAAAAAAAACTAAAAAAGCATAAGAAAACTAAGACTTAAACCTAAATTAGACCATTGAAATAAAACTAGCTAACTGATTTAAAACACTCCATATCAAAATAAAATAAGAGAATTTGCACTAGATAGCAACTTTTTTTTTAATAAAATTAAGTTCCTATCACCTCTATTTAGTCTATTGAAAATATGATAAAATTTATTAATAATATTAGACAAATAAAAATAGTGTTAATTTATTTTTATAAATACAAAAGTTACCCATTTCCTTCCTCTAACCTAATGTAGTTAGTTGGAATAATGCAATTAATGTTCCAAAATATAATTAAACTATAATCTATTATATAGTTAACTAGAAAATTTTCTTGGTCTTTCAATTTTTAGTTTTAATTATGTCTTTTTTAGTATAAAACTATAACACATTTTAGTTCTTAATTGAAAAAAATACCATTAAGGTACTTTTTACAAGATGGTTAAAAGCCTTATAATTCTGCTTATTATTATGATAAATAACTATAACACATTTTAGTTCTTAATTGAAAAAAATACCATTAAGGTACTTTTTACAAGATGGTTAAAAGCCTTATAATTCTACTTATTATTATGATAAATAACTATTATATTAAAAGGTGGAAGGTAAATTAATAATAGGAAATTTGCACTAGACATCAAAATCTTTCAATAAAATTAAGTCCATATCAGTCTCTATTTAGTATATTGCAAATATGGTAAAAATTATCAATAATATTGGACAAATAAAAAATGATAATTTATTTTTATGGATATCAAAGTTATCCCCTTTCCTTCCTTCTAACCTTATCGCATAAAAATTGATACACTTTCTCTACGTGCTTGAAGGCCTCCTCGGAATCAAAATCAAGATTCTTATTTGGATGCAACAGTAGAGTGAACTTCTTGTATTGTGTTTTTTTTTTTTTTTTGGTGTTGATATTACCGAATGACTCCACTTGAAGAATCTGGTACCAGTTTTTTGGAGAGTCGACGATGTACAACTCAAAGAATTTGAAAGGAAGTCAGGATTTCAGTATCGTCATTAAGGTTTGAATTAAGGCCATGGGCTCGCTTGGCATACTTGAGATTGAAATCTCTGAACCCCTTCTCTGCCAGTTCTTAGAGACTCCGAGCTTCTGATTTCTCTTTGATTACTCTATTCATATTGATAGAGCACGCGACGGCGGTGGCGAACAGAGGAGGGAGTTCCTAATCGGATTTTGTTGTCTTCAGAATACAAACGAGAAAAAAAGATAATGAGGTATCACATGGAGCTCCAATCTACTTTGTTGAACTTGGAAATTTCGTGACAATCAGCGGTAATTAGATGACATTCAAAAGGTAATTAGATGACCCACCAAAACCGTAACCGTCGTGGGTCTTTTATGGAGTTCTGTGCAAAAATATCACCCACCAAAACCGTCGTTCTCTGCCATTTGTGAGTCTTCTCCGGCGTGGGTCTCCATCAGCCTCCGATGTGGGTCTTCGTGGGTTTGGCTTCCGTCTTCCGTCTTAAGTCTTCTGTTCATGTGGGTCTTCGTAGTATCTTTCGTCTTCGTGGGTTCTTCGTCTCTCATTCTCCATCAGTCTCTTCTCTTTTGAAATATTTGATGATTTTATAGTATTTTTATGTAAATTTTAGGATTAGTGTACATAATGGTATAAATTGATGTTTTCTAGTATATTGTCTTCATATTACATTTGAATCTTACGTGCTAGTACATTTAATCAACACAGTTGATTATTAGTGAGTGAGTGAAAAGGAAAAACTTTATAGGTTCATTCACTTGCTAAGGCTATGAACTTGAAATTAGTATCCACAATTCATACGGTAGATTGTAACCTTTCATTGGAGTCTGTTGAAATTGATGTTAAAGGCTTAGACCTTTTAATTATAGTTGCTCTTGGATGAACACTTTTTATGGGTTGAGTTGTAAACTGATAAGCAAAATCCTATTAATTTAGACTTTATGCTGTTGATGTGACTCAAAAAGTAGCTGAATTTGGTAAATTTCAATCTCATCTGTGGCTTGTTATGAACATTTGATTCACGGATGTCTTCATGGCCTACCTTTTTTAGTTCAATATGTTCTTCAGGGTGGCCGGACTTGGTTCATGTTAGTGTTTAATTTTTTTTATCTTAGTAATTTGTTTCCTGACTTCTCTATGATATTCGTATGGAGACATTTAAGAGGGATGAGTGCATGTCAAATCCCTTACTTGTTGTGGATTATGTATGAATTCATTGATTACTTATTGTTTTCATTGATGATTATTAGTTAAAAGTTGTGTGTGTGTGTGTGTTTTTTGTGTGTTTTGTTTGATGATTATTAGGATGACTTCATTCTCTTTATACGAAACTTCAAAACAAAGTTGTTCTAGTCCAATGTTAGGAAAAAAAAACTGGTTAAACCACCACCATCCGTATGGGAACATTTTATAAAAGTAGAAGGATGTGATCCTAAATATCCTAGGGTGTCCTGTAAACATTGTGGGACTTCATATGCTTGTGATTCCAAAAGAAATGGTACAGCTAATTTAAAAAGACATTTAGAGAAATGTAAGTAGATCCATTGGAAGATAATGTTGAAGGAGGTGGAGATTCTGAAAGTAGTTTAATGGCTACATCCTTCACCCAAAAAAATTGTAGAACAATGCTCTCTAGTATGGTTATCTTGGATGAATTGCCATTTAAGTTTGTAGAAAGTGAAAGATTTCATCAATTTTGTCAGGCATTAAATCCAAAGTTTGTGATTCCATCAAGAGTAACTGTTGTAAAAGATTGTTTTCAGATGTATATGAAGGAGAAAAAAAAAGTTAAAAGTGTATTAACTCGAAGTGGATAAAGAGTTTGTTTAACAATGGATACATTGACTTCTATGCAAAATATTAATTATATAGTTATAACGGCTCATTTCATTGATGATGATTGGAACCTTTACAAAACAATTTTGAACTTTTGTCAAATAGATAATCATAAAGGAGATATAATAGAGAGCGATTGAAAAGTGCTTAGAAGGTTGGGGTATTGATATGCTCTTTACTATAACAGTTGATAATGCAAGTTCAAATGATGTAGCCATTGCATACTTGGTTAAAAAGTTTAGAGGCAGAAATGGGTTGGTGTTGGATGGTGAATTTATTTACATTATATGTTGTGCCCATATTCTTAATTTGATTGTTAGTGATGCCTTAAAAGATTTGCATGTGTCTATCATTCGAATCAAAAAGGTTGTGAAATATGTTAAAACATCTTCTCCTAGACTGCAAATATTTAAAGATTTTGCTAAAGAAATAAAATGTCAACAAAAAATTATCTTACGATGGATGTTCCAACACGATGGAATTTTACTTTTACTATGTTGGATGGAACAATTAAGTGTCAAAAGACGTTTGAAAGATTAGAAGAGCATGACCCTAGTTATTTGCCAAAGGATGATATTCCTACTGTTGAAGATTGAGATAATGCAAAAGTGTTTGTAAAGTTCCTAAAATTATTTTCAGAGGTAACAACGAAGTCTAATGCATCTATGCCTGTAACTTCAAATATATATATTTTTTCACGAACTTTGTTTGATCCAAGAAATAATTCGTGAATACTCTTTGTATGATAATGCATTATTGAGTCAGATGACATTAAGCATGCATACAAAATTCAACAAGTATTGGAGTATAACTACAAGTGAGAAAACCAATTTATTATTATATGTTTTTGTAGTTCTTGACCCTAGGTACAAGCTGGCTTATGTGAATTATTGTTTTAATGAATTTTTGGAGAAAGATACTGCAAAAAAATGGACGAATAAGGTTGAAGAAGCATTTCTTCGATTGTGTGATGATTATTATATGAGAATGTCAATGTCAAAAGAAAAATATTCCCAAACATAATCATGTACTCCTATCAAAGGATTTAGCTTTCAAAGTCAAAGTGAAATCTCTTCTATCTCATCTAGTAGATCTTATAAGGCATGTGCTGCTGTTCATGATAGATTTAAACAAAGCAACAAAACATGTCTTGATGATGCTAAAACAGAGGTGACTTGTTATCTAGATGAGGCTCGTATAGAAGATGAATATTTAGACTTGCTAAATTGGTGGAAGGTGAATTCCTCTCGATTTAAGATCATTAGCAAGTAGCCAGGGACATCTACAGTATTCCTATATAAACTGTGCCTTCTGAGTCAATCTTTAGCACTGGAGGACGGGTGTTAGGTTCTTTTCGAAGTTCATTAACTTCTTAAACTGCAGAGGCACTCATTTGTGCTCATAATTGGATTCAATCTAAACCTTTGGATGATATGACTGAAGAAATTGATGGGGCTGAAGAAATTGACGAAAGTAATATTCTTTTCGAAGTAAGCATTTAAAATTTAAAATTGTCTCATTAAGCTAATATTTTGTCATTTTGATCTAGAATTCATAAACATAGGAAAGGAAATGGAAGTTGCATTTGAGAAAATCTAAATCATGACTCTATGGTGAGTATGGTCTAAATCCCTACTCTCAAATCTTTATTTACATTTTTTTGTTTTAAATTGTTAACTTGTTAAATATTGAATCTTGTTTTTTTAAAATCTTGAAGCACAATGATATAAGCTTTATACTCATCTAGTACCATCACAGTAAGTTCTTTGCTTAACTTATAAATTATTCTTTTTCTAGATAGTTCACTAAATTAGTAAATTCCTTCTCTATGCAATAGAGGGGAGAAGGTGGAAAGCAACTTGACTAGATTTGTGGTAATAGACTAATAGTTGGAAAGTTGAATGTTGGATACCCACATGGTTCTTTTGTTCAAGCATAATTGATAGCTCAAGATTTTGATCCATCCAAGCTTGTACATTATAACATATTGTATCAATTGCACTATTATGGTGATTGTGATGAATGTGTATGGTTATCTTGCAATCACCATTTGAAAGAAAGAAAGAAAAAGCGAGAGACAGAGAGAGATGAGGAAAAAAAACCCGACCTAATCTATTTTGACCCGGTCGAATTCGGATCGGGTCGGGTTTGAAGGAAAATCGACTCGACCCAGCTCAATTACACCCCTAGCCATTTCCCCTCTCCATTTGCGTCACCATGAAATTCTCCATGGGAATCAGGGTAGGGTTCCCCACAAAAAATTAACAGGGATCGGTTTGCTGAAAAATATTTTTGCCCATTATTCATTTGGAAAAAAAACTAATTAATTTAGATCATCAATATAAGAAATTTTAAAACAATTAAATCTAACACGAAGTTGCCTTTTCATCTTAGTTTTATATCACCATTTGAATTTATGGATAAATTAGTCAAATTTTAGCTAATAAATTAATCAACATTTTCCAGTAAAAAAAAGCATAAATGAAATTATTAAGGTATGTAATCTAAATTTAAAAAATGAATTTGTTGACCAATAAAGAATTAAACTTAAAATTTGAATAAATTATTCCTTTATTGTAATCATAATAAATAAATAAATAAATTGTAATGTGTGGGGGAGATATTGACCTTATTGGCTTATTTAAGTGTTTATCCTAAAAAGGATGTTTTATTTTAATATTGTTGTTTTTTAAACTTATTATCAAAATACTGCTGTTTTAAAACATATTATCAAAATAATGCAGTTTTTTGGGCGAGTTCTGCCCTCTGTTATTTTTTTATATATAAAAAATATATAGGTCGAGCTTTAAAAAGAAAAAAACTCACAGGATGACACTTGGCAACAGATGTGCATGGACAAGTCTTCATGACTCGCCCATCCTCTTCCCAACGCCTCTTCCCTTCGCTGCGTGTTTTTGTATTGCCATGAAGGAGGAAGAATAGCCTCCTCTTTTCAACGGTCTTTTGTGCATGTTTTGCCCTTCTTTGCATGTATTTGTGTTGCGTAGAAGGAGGGCAACTCCTTCTCCTTTATACAACCTTCTCCATTCTCACATTCTCACAAATCCCTCTGTATTTCTTCTCCAATTCTCTATCTCACAAATCTCTCCTCCTCTCGGTCTATCTTTCTTTTTCAATTATCCTTTTCACCCTTTCACCCGTATTTTTCACTTTTCTCCTCTTTCCTTTTTATTTAACTTCACATCTTTCCTCCACTTTTCATCCTTATATTAAATTATAATTATTTTTCATTCCATTCTTCCAACAAATTGAGGTATTATAAATTTCATTTTTATTTGTTAATTCATATTTTCTATATTATTTTTATAAATTTTGACTTTATTCTTATATTATATTTATAGATTTGGTAGCGGTTTGGAAAAATAACTACAAGATATATCTTCCTCTAACTAAAATTGATTTGTAATATATTAGGTAGATTGTGTGGTTGTTTGAAAAAAAATAACTAACGAGGTGGATATATATATATTTATATATAAGAAATAATATTTCTTATGAAAAAAATAATATATCTTTTTTTTTTAAGCTTTGTTTGTATTTAACTTCATTTTAATGTAATTGTAGTTCTTTCATCTTCTTTCTTGTTGGACCAATATAATTAATTGCACATTTTGTTTAAAACACACAAATATTTAGCTAAAAGATTTTACTACTTTGTTTTCATTTTTTTTCTCTCTGTATAGCTCTTAGTATTTGTTATCTATACTTTTTTATTTTTAAAAAAATATTAATTTATACCTTTAAATTTTAAAAATTGTATCAATAATACTAAGAATTCTATACCAAATTTAAACCATAAATATTGTATATTTGTGTCCATATTGTATTTTTCTTAGATAAACTTCACATGAAAAATTAAGATCTCTTTTAGAAATCATTCATGAACAAATTTCGAACGATGTTTGAGGTGTAAAGTGATATAATTATTAAATTTACGTTTAAATGGATACAATTATAAAAGTGAATTTTAAATTGAAAAACTTGTAGGGTTTAGATTTTACAAGTATAAATCAATTTTTGTAAGCATATTTTTATCATGTTGTTAAAACTGCAATATTTAAGAAAATAATAAAAACGAACATTCACACTAAGCTATATTTTTTTCTAAGATTTGAAATATATATATTGTAGATTGTGTGGTTGTTTGAAAAAAACAACTACCGAGGTGTGTATATATATAAGAAATAATGTATCTTATGATTATCAAGTTTTTTATTTTTTTATTTTTTTATTTTTTTGTAGTACTACAATTATCTTGGATTAGCAACAAAAAAATCACTTGAAAAAAATAAGAACCACCCTTCAATTTGTAAGTTCTTTTTTATTAAATTAATAGCATTTCTATTGGAATTTTATTATAAAATGTTATTGTTTCATTGCTTAAAAATATTGATAAATTGTGTATGATATGTGTATTATATTTAGGGTTTGATTTATAAAAATAATTACACAACCTTAATTTAGGTGTTATTTTTTTTAGATTATTGTACTGTATACGCTTCGCATATAAATCCAAATTTGTAAAATTTGTTGATGATGTGAATAAAATAAAAAAGAACCTTTAGATTATGACAGTAGTAGACCCTTCACACAAATCCAAATTTTTAAGGGATGATGATGTTAATAAGAAAAATAGGAAATAATAATAGTTTTAAAAAATAAAATCAATCCTACTACTTGTGATATTTTTTTTTATAGGTTCAATTTTTTATTTTTTTATTTTTGTGTTTGTATATTTTTTTTACTAGTTCAATATAATTTAAATTTTATTTTTTATGGGTAATTTTATATTTTTTTTATTAATTTAATTTTTTGTAGTGTTTATTCACATAATTAATTATGTTTATGTTTTATTTTTTCTATATATATATAGAAAATGACAGACAAATATGTGTCATTTATGTTATTTACAAATGGCCATATGATTGATGGCGTCGATGGGGTTGATTATGACCAACCACCATGTAGAAATTTTAGTATAAATGCGAACAGTGGAATTGTTTTCGAATAATTGATCCAAATGGTGGGATTATCACTTGGTCTAGATACGAGTTCAAACCAGATAGAGATAATATATTGACACCCTAATTTAACATCATTTGGATCAGTAAGGTTTATGTCATTTCCTATTTCAAACGAACAAGCAATGAACACCATGTTTTCAATTGCACTGCCATTTCCAAACATGGTGCATTTGTATGTGAATGTGAGTAGGTTAGATTTGGGCATAAACTTAAATGCAGAACCTGAATATGTTGAAGAATGTGTTGATGTGACCCAGAAATAGATGCACAACTAGTGTGCAGAGAAGAAGAAATGATAGCTAACAATGAATTCAGAAACTTTAGAACATAAACCATGATGAATTCGAAGAGATGGACTTCGATGGTCGTGAATACGAATTTCCTTCAACTTCATTTACTGAGTTGGACATAAATACAGTAGATAGCATTCGAGAACACAATCCAATTATAGTTTCGGTGGTGACCGACAACACAGAACTGTATAAGGGAATGGTTTGTGAAGACAAAGAAACGCTACAACATATGGTCAAGTGTTTTGATATTAATAGTCACGCACCATATGAAGTAGTGGAGTCAACACTAACATAGTGGGTCATTCGATGCAAGAAGTCGGAAGAAGGTTGTAGATGGAGACTTCGTGCAATAATGAAAAATCTCATGGTTTGTTTTAGATCACAAAGTTTTCTGACCATATACATGCTTTTACTCAGAACTTAATCAAAGTCATGTGCAGTTGAATTCTTCAATGATTGCATGAGAGTTTTGTGAACTTGTTAGAGAAAAACCGTCGATAAGTGTCGCACAACTGCAATCCATGATCAAGAAAAAGTTTGGCTACCATGTTCCTTACCATAGGGCTTGGGATGGTAAAAGGAAAGCAGTGGCCAAAGTGTTTGGCGATTGGGATGAGTCGTACAAACTATTACCTAGGTGGTTGTATATGGTGAAACATACTAATCCCAGAACACTTGTTGAATGGAGGGTACAAAACGTGTCTATTGAAGGACACGCCATATTATCATCGGTATTTTGGGCATTTGGTCCTTGTATAGAAGTCTTTAGTAGATGTAGGCCACTTATTTAGATCGATGACACTCACTTGTATGGCAAGTATCGAGGAAAGTTATTAATTGCTACATCTGTTGATTCGAATGGGCATCTTCTACCATTAGCATTTGCGGTTGTTGAAGAGGAGTTTGCAGATTCATGGGGATGGTTTTTACAACATCTAAAAAACATTGTGCCCCAAGATGAGGTATGCTTGGTTTTCGATCGACATGCTGGCATCATATAGATGAAAAATCGGCAGAATTGGTGCACAGGACCGAGATGTCATCATAGATTATGTTTACGCCACATTGTCAGCAATTTCCACAAAAAGTATAAATTCACACCATTGAAGAATTACGCTTACCTTGTCCGGTGTCAATTCCAAATTCGAAAGTTTGAAAAAGCAATTCAAGATCTAATGAGAATAAACCGCAGCTGTATGAGTTTTTTTTTATGACATTCCTATAGAGCAGTGAACTTAAGCACATGACAAAGGATTTCGGTACGGGTGGATGACAACAAATCTATCAGAATGCATGAACAGAGTCCTTAAAGGGGCTCGAATGTTGCCGATAAATGCTCTAGCTCAAATTACATTCTTCAAATGTGTGAATTACTTTGAAAAGAGGAAAGAGGAAATAAGAGTTGCACCAGAACGTCGAGATAAATACACCAGGTATGAATTTTTCAATTTTACAGAAATTAATCGATTTTTTTTTTTTTTGCATAAATGTTATACTAATTATCACAATGTTTAGGTACGCACTTGAAATTTTTTTAAAATGGGCTGCAAGATCCAGTAAGCACAAAGTACAATCGTATGATCGATTTCAAGACATTTTTCATGTGAAAACTGGATGTTACGACCTGAATTCTAAAGGAGGAAATATTCAAATATTATGGCTAAGTGATTCGAGCGGTATTGTTCGTGTAACAAATGGCAAGCCTTTAGTATTCCATGCTCACATTTCATGGAGGTTTGTTCACGGTTTAACCTGAATTACGAAGACTTCATTGAGGATTACTATAAAATATCAACTTAAGCTGCATGGTACACTCCTCAGTTTCAACCTGTACCTCATCAAGATTACTAGATCACACCTGTAAATATGCCTGTCTTGCATCCAGATCCATCGTTGTTGAGGAAACCAAGCAGACCAAAGAGTTCACGTTATCACAACGAAATGGATTGGACAGAACAAAGTGCTCAACAATGATGCTCATTCTGTGGTCAACTTGGTCACAATCGACGAAAGTGTACTTTATTAACGAAACAAACACTTGATAATTAGAGATTTTTGTCAACTAATTTTTTTTATTGTGAATGTTCAAATATTAATGTACTTTTCGTTGTTACTTAGAATGCTTGTTACTATAAATTGTAAATAATTTATATTTAATTTAAATTGACTTCTATTTGCATTTTTTTCCTTCGGTTGTTCTTAATGCTACAACATATGTTCTGAGTGATTAATTAAGAAACAAATAAATTATTTTCATGTAGATAATGACATTAAACCCAGAACAATCATCCTGACGTTTTATACGATCAGAACATTCACCGATCAGAACTGTATGGGATCATCGAACTACACAAGAGATAAACTATAAAAGACGTGAGGCGGTTGTTTATTGCACTATCCCACTCCACCGTAACATACTTCCATCGCTACGTGCTTCAGGATTTTATGGAATTGCCAGATTGGAGTTCATCCAGTTAGATTGGCATCTCATAATTGCACTTGTTGAGATATGGAGACCAGAGACACATACGTTTCACATGCCGGTTGGAGAGTGCATGGTTACATTACAAGATGTGGAAGTTTTGATGGGATTAACTATTGATGGCAAGCTTGTTATTAGTCTGATCCATGATGATTGGTTGCACCTTTTCCAAGTGTTACTTGGTGTGACCCCACCTGCTGAACAAATCATGGGTTTAAGATAGTTTAACATGGATGGGGGTTGAATTTTCTGGATTGGCTGACGATGCTGACGAAGAAACTACCATAAGGTATGCACGAGCGACATACATTTTACAGTTGATGAGCGGAAGCATGTTTGCTGATAAATCAACTCGTTATATGCACCTAATGTTCCTATTGTTCTTAGGTAATTTGCACGACATGGGGCGATATTCTTGGGGTGGAGCATGTTTGGCATGATTGTATAAACAGTTATGCAAGACATCAAAACAAGGCATTTGTGAAATTGGCGGACCATTAATACTGTTACAAATATGGGCTTGGGAACGATTTCCAATAGTGGCTCCACAATTTCTACATGTCAATGAGCATCAATTACATGGACGCTTATGGATCTAAGTATGTTATTTTAATTTAATTTAGATTAACAATAACTTTCTATAAGTAGTACATTTAAAATCTAAAATATTAGTTGAACAATACAGATGGAGAGATCAATTTTGTGTGACCAAGTCAGCTACACACGTAGTCTCTCAGTATAGGTACATGTTTGATCTTCTTCAACATGATCAGGTACGTCGTGTGAACTTGAATTTTAAGTTTCATATTATTTGTTTCATATAATATGTTGTATTTCAGATTATCTGGGAGCCGTACAAAGCTGTCATGGATAGTTTGCCACATTTCTGTACGAACGACCACAACATATGGCGGATGATTAGTCCTTTCATATACTATAGGTGAATGACATCATCCTAACAGAACACTAAGATAGTTTGGTCTTAAACAAGATGTTCCATGCGAATGTAATACTGAACCACTTTTGTACAACATTGACTTGAGGACTGCTCATTGGTCCGATAGGGTTGCCTATTTGGTGATGTGATGGCTAAATCGTAGAAAGTTTATTGGTTTGGGAGCTCCAATCGGGCAATTTGATATGGATGTAACTCAAGAATACATCCATTGATGCAAAAATATTACTAGACTCTATATCACCCGACCAGGAGTTGTTGTGGGTCATCTGGTACATATTTAAATATTGTTTAATTATTTTTTTGTACAAATTTATTTTGAATGCCTTCTTATTCATTTTAATGTTTCACATAGATCGAACAATAGTAGACTTCGGGATGTTGAAGATGATCCACAACAGATCCTAAATATATGTAGTGATAACGAGTGGTACATAGAGAACATACACTATATGTACGATGTACCTATTGTACCTGCTCTAGTTCAAAGGACACGTGCTCCAGTGCAAGAGCCTAATGAATTGGAAGAGGTTAACCAACACGTGGAAGAAGTGCCTCCTGCAACACACACACAACGCGATATTGGTAACGTTAGTCCAATGATGATGATGCTGACGTTTGGAACCAGATATTATGATTCAGGAGTCGGTTAATTATCATCAAACTTTGGGCAAGGATACTATGATTTAGGGACCGATCCATCATCTTCATACACGCATGGTCACGGTGATCGTGGAGAACATAACGAATATTTGTACTTCGAAGCGCCTGCAACAATATCTGAGGAACTAGAGGAGCAACAACAAGAGAATCAAGAGGGACTACAACAACAAAGAGTGTAGAGTCGACGACGACAACAAGCTAGAAATCGTTGTCATCCAGGTTGTGGAACACATTAATTTTTTTTATTGAATGAAAATTGTTAAATTATTGTAATTGTTGCATTAGGCATTCTACTTTATATTTAATTATTTTCTAATCATAAGCAAATACTGAAACTTTACAAACTTCAATTAACAAATGTAAAAGAAAATTAAAAAATTAACGTAAAAATAAATTGAAAAATTAACCTTAAAATTTGAAAAACAAAAAAAAAATGGAAAGAAATTTCGTCTATTTGAGAATAAAAAAACTCACTTTTTAAATAAGTTTCAATAACAATAAAATTGAACCAACTTTTCCATACAATAAGGTGAAGTTTTTTCACCGGAAGGAAAAAAAAATATTTTTCTTATTTAAAATATGAAAAAGATTAAATTAGTCAAAATAATTATCATTTAAAACGATGATCATAACATTTGTTAAATCAAAATTTAAATTTAACACATTTTAAGCTTCACTAATTCTTTAATTAAAACTCTCTAACTCACATTTAGTTACGAAGAAGAAAACTAAATCACATTTTAATTAAATTAAAATATTAAACTACAAATAAGAAACCTATATCACATTTTAATTTAATTAAAAAAGGTTAAACCATAAAGATTAAAAAAATAAATTTTGGATAGAAGAAATAAAAAAAATTAATTAAGAAAAAAAAAATAATAAAAAAAAAAGGAATGGTGATGGGGGAGGGAATATACAAATTTAATTTTACTTAAAATTTTAATTAAAAAAAGAAAAATTAAAATTAAAATTGAAAAAAAAATTCGACCAAGAAAAAATTACAATTTCAAATTAACGTCAAATCAATATCAAATCAATATCAAATCAAAATTATTTTATTAAATAGTTTGATGAAAAAAATTATTAATATAATTATTCCTCCTAAAAACGCCAAACCATTAGTATATAAAGATGAGTGCTCTATTCAAAATTTTGCATATAAATAGCATTCAATTTCACCTCGCATCAACTTTATTTCCATTTTTGCAGGGCGCCAATTTTCCAATCTTTCTCTCTCAAATAACAAATTTTTGCTCCGATCAAGCACGACAAAAATGGCCAACAATCCTTGAGTTTCTCGCATTGCTTTTAGGTTACGTTGCCTGTTTGCCGGACGTGGACTTCGTCCAATCCTCTGCTTTCATTTGATTTTCTCTTCGTAGTTCCAAGGAGGATTGTTTCCACATGATTTCAAATGCCAAGTAAGTACGTTTTCATTGTTTTCCGTTATTTATATTTGTTCTGTTCGTAATTTATTATATATTCTGAATCCTCCCATCGAATTTCCTGGTGATCTTTCTGTTTCCCCTCTGTTTCTGATTTCTGCGAACGCCTTAGATTTACGAAGCTATAGGATTTAGATTATGTAGATAAATTGCAACGATTAAGAAATATTTGTTCTTTCGCCACTTTTTCAGCTTAGCAATTTGTTTCTATCATTCTCTGTTTTTCTCTATGTTTTGGGTTTCTGGAACGACTGAAATTTAGAAAATTACTAGAGTTGGATTATGATTATACACTGCGATGATTGAAAAGTATTTGTTGTTTCACCACTGTTAGACATCATATTAAATTTACCCTCACCCACTAGCTTAAGCTTTTGGTGATTTAAGAGCCACTTCCTCAGCTTTGTGATTGGGTTGCAGGTTCCTATGTTTCGTTGATTTCTCTTTGAATGTGTTATAAGTAACAACTGTAGCAGATTTAGGTAATGCAAAGAGAAAATAAACTAATTAGATGACAAAATAGTTGACCTGTAATGCATCGCTTTGATTGTGATAGTCCATTATTTTGAAGGTGAATGATGTATGGTCAGAGAAAGGGGAATGATCCCCGTTTAGATTGTGCGCCTCATTTAGTCCCAGCGTCTAAAGATTTTCAGACCATAGGATGAAGCATCTAACAATTATATCGCTTTTTTTTTTTCTTTTTTGGTGTATGTGTTCAAGATCATCTGGAGAGCATCCAAACGGTTAATCTGTATCTACTAGAGTAATTATTTCTCTTCAGTCTCTCGAATTCTGAAAGATGTCTGCTAGAAAGTCGAGAGCTAATGCGACAGAGAAGGTTTTGTCCCATGAAGAACAGCAGGCCAAGGTGAGGTTGCAAGTTTAATTTGTTAAAATGTTCAAATAGAACGAAAAAGTTGGATCCTCACTCTTATTTTCATAATTTGGTAGAAGGTGTAATGTACCTTAAGTCTAAAAATGATTTCAACCTGAAATGTCATGCAATATGATTAGGTCTGATAATCATATTTGATTGTTTAAAATTACTCTTGTTTTCGCACAATTTCATTTTATTGATCTTCATTTTTATGAAGGTAACATTTGAGTTATTTTCTTGGATGTTGATAGGAAGTAGATAACAAACCAGAGAAATGCACGGGTGGAGTAGTATTTACGAGCTTATTTAAAAAAAGAAACAAATGGTTTTGAGATGAGATCTTAGTTTTCTCGTAATGATTCATGGGGTTTAATTATGGTGTTTTTTCAGATAAATGAAGTAAAAAAGTTGATGGGTCCAATTGCTGATAAGCTTCCTGTTTTGTGCTCGGATGCTTCTATTCTGAGGTATCTCAAAGCAAGAAAATGGAATACAAAGAAGGCCAATAAAATGTTGAAGGAAACTTTGAAATGGAGGCTAGAATACAAGCCAGAGAAGATAAGTTGGGTATGGATTTCCCCAGACTTCACTCTTTAATTGACACAGTTTTAAAATTGTGATCCCTCTGAAAAATGGAAAATGGAAAGCTCATTACGTCAGGTGAAGAAAAATAAATCAATCTCTTCATTGAGTTTGAACTGTTGAAGATTGAGTTCCATCAACCGGTGGATGCTGACAAGCGTTAAACTTTAGAGAAAAGCCTTCTTGATTTTAAAAAGAAAACATTTTTTTTCTTCATTTTGATTTGATTCTATTTGAACCATTTTCATTTTATTGCGAATATAATTTGCTGACTGAAGGCATGTGGAATTACGTAATTGTAATTCTGCAGCAGAAGAAGAGAGTAGTCTCAGTCCTTGGCCTCCTCCATCATTTTTTACTTCATAAATATAGACTTTCACTGCTTAAAAAGATTGCTTAGCTTGCTTGAATGACCATATTGATCTTGGGCACTGGATCCTATTGTATTGCGTTATTGACTAAACAATGCCTTTTTGTGTGTGTGTTTCAAGGAAGATATTGCTCAGGAGGCCAAGACGGGAAAAATATATAGAGCTAATTACACTGACAAACAAGGAAGGACCGTTCTTGTAATGAGGCCAAGTAGTCAGGTATTTCAATTCCATGACAGAAGCACCTTGCGTTCTTTGAGTACCTATTTGCCTCCTTATGTTTAGTTTATATTAAACACATATTCAATAAATGACAGATCCATTAACTTCAGCCCATAGCCCAAAATGATCTTATTCAGCCCACAACCAGCCCATGATTTTTTTTAAAAATCACCACCCCTTCATTTACATAATAATGGGCCTTCACTCTTGATTTATAATAAACTTGAAGCCCACTTGAAATAGGATAACCCAGACTATTTCTCTTACCCCAATCTTCTTTCCTTCCTCTTTCTGCCACGCCATTCTTTACGTGTGCAACTTCATCTTTTTCATGGATTCCCACATCTTCTCGATCATCTCCTCAGACCACCGTAAACCGCCACTTGTCGACGTTTTCTTTCTCCTTCGCATCTAGACCCGCCGTCTTCTTTCCCCATGGCAACCAGACGACTTCCAGCATCTCCATTATCCATCGGAACCAACCATTTTTGGTTTCCTCAAGCAACAATTTCTTTTTCACTCGAGTCTTTGTTTTGGATCCCTCCGGTGATTCTTGCCTACCTTCTGCGATTGTTTCCTGTTTTTTTGCTAAGAAGCATCCGCCAACATCTTCTTCCCTCGCTGAACGGAAACGGGATAACAACTTCTGCTCTGATTCCAACCCGTTCTTGAATGCATCGCATCACTCCGGTGATTAATAATCATCTAATGTGCTTCCAACCGAACTATTTACACTGAATACTGAGCTTGTTTCTATCGATTTCTTTCCCTTCAATTTCTATTTTGAACTTGTTTCGATCAGTCACCTTCTCTGCAATTTCCATTTTCTCCGTTTGTACTTCATTCAAAGTTCTCCCTGTCGGTGTCTTCCTCTGTTAACTGTCTTTATCACCGATATTTGTTGTTGCTTTTCGGCTTGATCCTCTAACTTCTCTCTAATCTTCTTGCTCGACCGGCTGATTGAATCTTCTATTTCGCTCGTTGTCCTAGATTTCTCATGAATCATGTTTTCAAAATATTTCATTATTGAATCTTCTTTGATTTCTCTCCTTTTCGCTTCCTCCTTTTCCTTTAACAACTGCTTTTGGTTTTTGATTTCTCTCCATTTCGTTTCTTCCTTCTTTATCATTTCAATCCATTTTAACATCCGCTGGTTGGTTTCCTCGATTTGAATTCCCAACCTCTCCACATTTTTTATTATGGATTCCAGAGTTTCTGTGACTGCCATTTTCCTTTCCCAGGAAATGAGTGCTCTGATACCAATTTGATAGAAGACTGATACATGGTTTCTATTTTATTGATACCTTCAACCGAATTACAATATAAAAGAAGTAAAAGAACAAATAATAAAGAACCCTAACCATCTGCCCTTCCTCTCTTTCAAGGAATGTTGCAGCCCTATATCTTCACCAAATTCTTTGTGCCCTTCTTCCCTCCCCCAACTTCCTATTTATAACCAACTAACTACCAACATATCCTATATCGTACCCTATATTAATCTAGGTATCTAACAGTCAATTATTATTATACTTAAAGATTTGAATAGGCCATTAAACTTTCATGTCTAATAGATATCTATATCACGAAAGATATCTATATCACAAAAGATATCTATATCACAAAAGATATCTATATCACGAAATGAGCTTCATTAGTAACACTCATGTCACTCGAATGTCTTACCTGATTGAAATTAGCTCTTCACATGTAATCTGAAATTATATGGTACATTAAATGATTGGAATAAATAATGGGTTCTGTTAGATTTGAAAGCAAAATACATTAACCGTAATAAATTTTTACCACCAGTGTTTTTTTTAGCTCAAGGCAAAGAAAAAAGTGTGAAATTTCTTAATATGCACTCAATATAAAAGTATTAGAAGAAAAAAACATAGTTGAAGTAAACATATGCAAATATAAGGACCTAACACAAGAAATTTTACATTTAGGTTTAGTAAATTTGGTTTTTTTAGTTAGTAATGAAGAGAAAACCTTAATCATATAATTATGCCAATAGGAGGTTAATTCAACTAACATTTATATGTTTCCAAAGATAAGAGATCTTAGGTTTAAATCCTCCATTCTTAAAGATCTTTACCAAAAAAACATTAATTATTATTATATATTTAAAATAGTGAACAAACCTCTTGAACCTTGCGGTTTCCCAAAAATGCATGCATGAGGTGCACCTTATTTTTGCCTATAACAGGCACGAAAATCTGAGAGGGCTTTTTAAAATACTGAGAATAACACATATAGGCATAACTTTTAAATTTTAATTTAATATCATTAAATAGACTGAACTTTGTAATTTAATCCACCTGTATTATTATTATTTAATAAAAATACAGAGTGAGAAGTTTTATCCTTTTTACTCTTATTATGTTTTTCTTTACCTCACATAGCTACTGTTGGCTAAAGTAGAACAAACTTTTCTCAGAATACAGAATCAACAACTGGACAGATACGATATTTGGTTTACTGTATGGAGCATGCGATCTTGAGTTCAAATTCAACTGATGGATACATGGTATGGTTAATTGATTTTCATGGTTGGAACACATCTTGTCTTTCAATGAAGGTTACTCGAGATACAGCTCACGTCCTTCAAAATCATTATCCTGAAAGATTGGGCCTTGCTATTCTCTACAACCCACCAAAGGTGTTTGAGTCCTTTTGGGTGGTAAGCTATCACATCCCTTCCCTATTTAACTTTTTTCATTTATTTTCATGAACATTTATTGCTTGCCATATATCTGGAAATTTCGAAGAAAGTTTTGGTTCCCCATTGAGATGAGAATTTGAACCTTATATATCCTCTCTTCTAAACCAACCATTTGATGGTGTGTTTTAATTAGCTTTTCTTCACCTCTTCAGACTTGAATTAAAGTTTTTAAAACTTTCTACTCACCTATTCATTAGTGTTTGTACTTTCTTTTGTTTAATCTTGTATTTTGATCCGATGATTTAAGTTATAACTTTAGTTTCAATTTAGCATTTTCAAAGTTTTATAACAATCGCACCAATTTGATAGAATTTTTTGAAGGTCTAGTGGTGTAACAAGATGGTAAATAACTATCTTGTTTTATAATAGTTTTTGTATTTGGGTAGAAACTAATTTAGTTTGGATAAGAGATTTGCATACTAATCTAGTCGGTAGGAACTAGTAAAGAGAGAAAGGATGATGAATAAAAAACAGTGTTTTGTAACAAATAGTAAATATGGTTATAATGAGGAATTTGAAATTAATAATAATATTGTAGATAATTATAGGTTCAATTGTACTTGATATCCAAACATGAGGTGAGCCAATATAACACACTATTCCACCCACTTCCATTTGGGTTCAAACACCCCTCATATCTTGCGACACAATATCGATGATTTGAGAAGTCTCATAGAATTAAACCATGATGAAGAAGTTCATATAAGAAATTGTACTTTGGTTAATGCAGATGGTAAGACCATTCCTAGAGTCAAAGACATCCAAAAAAGTGAAGTTTGTGTATTCCAACAACCCAGAGAGCCTAAAGATAATGGAAGACAACTTCGACGCCGACAAATTGGAAACTTCATTTGGTGGCAGAAACCCTATTGGGTTTAACTATGAAGATTATTCACAAAGAATGATGGAAGATGACAAGAAAATGACTCATTTTATTGACTCTAGATGCTCTTCTCCAACTTACAAAGCTCTTTTATCCAAATCACAGCTGCTGGACTCGGCCGCATCCGATGTTGATTCTCAGGCTTCTTACGACGAAAGCGACACCGACGAAATACCATCAAATCTGAGGCTTCCAGATGACAAGCTACAAGAAGTCACTTCGGCGACCACATCAGATTGCAGATGACGAACTACAACAACATTGATTCAAGTAAGCTGCTTCTTGCTCCTCACCGGCTGCTCATTAACCTTTAACAATTAATCAGCGGTCAGTTTGTTTTTTTCTTTTCCTCTTTTTAGTGTCATTTCTTCTTGTTAGCCGTTCTTTCATTTTGTTGGTCTCTTAAAAGTTCTTTTTAGTATTCCCTTTTCTTGTTAAATTTCCGTATTATTTTGAAATGCTTAGGTGCATCCTGTCTGAGTTCTGGCAGTTTACACCTACCTTTGTGTGTTCATCCACATGCCTGACCCAGAAATTTGGCAAACTTTCATTTTCTTAAAGAAAAAAAAATTAAAAAACAAAAGAACACATTTATTTTATAAAATTTTCCCTCTTTACTCGTTTCTTATATTGCTTGTAACATAATATTTATAATATAAATATCAGATTGGAGAAATCCCTGAAGTTGAAGTTATGCCCTTTAATTTCTGTCACCTCTCAAAATTTGGAGAGTAACTTTCTTGGAAGTTGGACACTAGTTATACAAACCTTAAATTAACTTTTATAGTGTAATGATTATATCGTTGATTTTTTATATTTAAATATTACTAAACAAAATAATGACTTGAAGAGTAACTTTTTTGTTGTACAATTGAGTAGGAAGATTCGAACTACGAATTTCATGAGATGACATTATATCATTTTTCCTTTGCCCACCGACGGATTTAATATAGGTACAGGAGGGGGTTCAAGTCCTTCTCAACTTTATTGTCTTTATATAATATTTACAAACAAAACCAATTAATGTTTAATATTTGTAGGCAGTTTAGTGGTAACTATGCTTGTCAGCCCCTCCCTCCAACTAGAGTTCAAGTTTGTCAATAAATTTTATGGATCTGTCACTGTGTTTGCAATAGAAAACAAAGTAAAAATAAGAAGATTAGTAGGGAAAAATTCAAATGCTGGTAAGAAAATGGTTGAAGAAATTAAAATAAATGGTTACAAAGTTTTTTGAAATCTCATCGTTAAATATAAATTTATAAACTTTAGAAATTAAATTATCGAAATAAATATATAAAAATGTTGCATATGAGTTAAGAATTTGAAAAGAATAAAATCAAATAATTAATATTGATTTTATTTTTTATATTAAATAAATAATAAATCAATTACAAAATAATATAATCAATAAATTTCTTTTAGAAAAATCATTCAATATAAATGACATTTTTTATAAACAAATTAAATAATGACTAATATTTATTTTAAAATATAGAAAGTTGTAAAATTAAAATTCGGTTATAAATAATCAATGTATATTTCTTCAAGTTTATATATAGTTGAAGAAATTAAAGCTTGAAATCTCATCATTAAATATAAATTTATAAACTTTAAAAAATAAATTATTAAAATAAAGAGATAAAAACCTTTCCTATTCTATTCTATAATGAAGTAGAATTTGAAAAGAATAAAATCAATATATTATTGGTTTTATTCTTTATATTAAATAAATAAAAATAAATGATAAATCAATTACAAAATAATATAATTAATAAATTTCTTTTAGATAACTCACCGAATATAAATAACTTTCTTTTAAAATTTAAATAATAATTAATATTTATTTTAAAATATAGAATAATATTGTAAATTTAAAATTGTGGTTGAAAAAATCGATTTATATTTCTTCAAGTTTATACATATAGTTGAAGAAATTAAAATAAATGGTTACAAAATTTGGTGAGATCTCATAATTAAATATAAATTTATAATCTTTAAAAATTAAATTATAACATAAAAAATTTAGGATTGGCTTATTAATTTTTTTTAATATCAAAATTTTAATAAGATTTTGTTGTTAACTTCTTCATGGTAACACTATATGCACCATTTATGAGGGTGTGGAGATTCAAATTCCTATCCCTTGATTCACGATATGTTTCAAGTTGAATTATATGCTCTAATACACATTAGGTATATTTTTAGATATTATAGGGTGCAGTGATAGAAGAAGTCTATCAAATATTATATTTTGTAGATATTTTTAATAGTTTTGTTATTTATCATTATTTTCTTATATCTCTCTTTTATTTTCAAAAAATAAACAAATCTTTTCATTGTGAGGATGGTTTTGATTTTTCTTTTAAATGTCTCATAGTTTCGAGTAGCTTATGTTTCCATGTAGCATGTACATGTAGGTATATAAGTTGTTTGAAAGGACATCTCCATGTGCATTTCATCTTTGCTTCCCTTTGGGCAACAAAGTTAACTTCCTTTTCGAAGGGAAGGAAAGGTTCACTTTACATCATGTCTAAGTAAGGGAGTGTTTGATGTAAGAAGTTGAATGGTAGGATAAGAGTAAGAAATTATAAAGTAGTTGTAAACTTCCAAGACTCATAGTGCCCATAAGTTGATCTTATTTAAAAGAAAAATTTAGAAATACCTAATTTGACTATGATTTTACACAAATGTCTTAAAATTTCAATTAATTTCAGTAATAAGATTTGACTAATTTTATGGACCTATTTGATCTTGTCATTAATATTAAATATTACATATTAATGAAAATTTATATATTTTGTTGTCATAAATATTTTATTCTACATTTATTATTTATATGAAAACGTACATATTTAGTCTATTAATTATTTCATATATTTTTTCATTTAATATCAACATGTAAATATATGGTATATATTGAATTCCATTATGGTAATATTTTCAATAATCTCTCTCCTCCCATTTCTTTTCCTTTCGGTCGACGAAATTTCTTTCAATCATCACTCTCCACCCATTCTTTCTTATTCTATTCATCTTCTTCAATTTTTTTTTGGTGAGTGCACATTTTTTTCTTCATATTATTAAGTTTATTCTGGTGAGTTATAATATCCTGGTGAAATTTCCAGTGAAGTTTTCCGATGTAGTTCTCATATAAAGCAAATTTGTTTAATCTTATTCATATTTATTTCTAGGTAATTTTGTTTCATATTACATTATTAATGTATTTCTATACTTATTATATTACACTCATTTTGCATTAGTTTTCATATATTGAAATTTAATTTGATAATTTCTTACCGTGTCTGAAATTGTTTTAGGTTTAAATGGATCATTATATACCAGTATATATTTTCAATAATACTGTAAAGTGAGTTAAGGATATATACCAAGTCATTTCCTTCCATTTTGCATTGTTTTTCATATATACCACGTCATTTACTAATTATTCTAAAAATTAGATCACTTAAACATTATTTTTCTCGGGGTCAATCTCTATCAGATCGACCCCGAAATTCTTCTCAAATTTTCCTGTCAATCTCGGTCGAGTGCGTCATCGAGATGATACTTTTTTTTTTTGTTAAAATTTGAAAATAAAGACAAAGAAGTCAAACAACATTGCCCCAAGAAAACTAAAAATGGATTAAGGAAAACTCGGAAACTCTCGGAGCAACCTTAGCCCGAGATCATATGACATAATGCTTATGTTCTTTAGCTCGGGGCAACCATAGCCCTAGATCATTCTACATAATGCTTATGTTCTTCAGCTCGAGGGCATCTTGGGGCAACCTTAGCCCGAGATCATATTACATAATGCTTCTTATATATATCTGATCTGTTGTCATATCATTCATATTATATATATCTAATTTGTTGACACTCGGGGCATTATTTTTCATATACACCACATCCTTTACTAATTTACGATTTATACTTATTATATTACATCCATTTTGCATTGTTTTTCACAAAATACACATAATGCTTATGTTCTTTAGCTTGGGGCAACCTTAGCCCGAGATCATATTACTGAAATGAGAAATACACAATATATCTGTGAAATACTACTAAGTAAGTATTTGAGGATGTGTAATACCCTACATACCGATCTTTCTTCATTTCCACAACAACAACATTTAAACATTAATTAGTACAAAAATAAGAAAATTCATAAGAAAACCGCATGCATGTTGATTCCAAAGGAAAAGTTAGTTCTTGAGTTCGTTCAACACACGTTTTTTTCTTTGAACATTAAAAAACGTTTGGAATAAATGTTGATTATAGTTTCATATCAAATGTTCTGTAATATATATACATAATATACCCTAACAACAATTATACTTTTCTTATTGAAATGGTATCACACGGCCGAAAAGTTTACTTTCAAATCGACCTCTTCCGTCGAAACTTTTGGAGTTTATGTCCTAAAATTTGTAATTTATAGTTTAAATTATATTCTATTAAATAAAGTGGTTATTGAGAACCTATTAGTGAAAATTGAATAATATAATCTTAAATCCAATAAATTAAGGTCCCGAGGCTATCTAGTGTATACTTGAACTCTATATAGAGACATAAGTGTGGATCAAGTTCGAGTATATAGCCCAAATGGTCTATATAGTGTATGAATAAGGTTGGGTGCCTGCTTGTTATTCTATATGCATGCAATATTGTCGTGGATGTGACATGATAGGCTCTAGTTGAGTGACAGTCAGGTGACTAAATAAGACTATGCGTAGTTAAAAGGTGCACTCTTATTCATACGTTGTTAGTTCACTAGAGATAAACATTGTCGTGCAACTTTTCCTCTCTATCATCCAAGTGTAAGTGGAAAGAGGTTTCTTGGTAAGTCTAGTGTCGAACACAGGAAATTTAAGCTCTTAATTTATCCTATTGTGCTATTAAATCATGCAGTATAATCTAGAGTATGGGATATGAACAATATACTTTCTATTCTACTATTTACACTATGGTGCTTTTGGCGGTGCAAGATGACATGGTGAAATGAATGAAAACAAATAAAGAACTCATTATAGACATGGCGATGAAGGAATAGACTAATTATCTAAACGCAATAAATTGTGCTTAATGATTCAATGTGATACCAAGTATACTTTAACTCTAAATTAGGGCGAGCTAACTTTGGCGCCTTCGCCTTACTTGCTAGCCTTTCGGAATCCAAATACACAAAGTTAAAACATGATTTACATCTAATCATTTTATTATCATTCTAAGTTGTTTCTTCATAATTAAGGCGGGCAACCTCTCGGTGCTTTCGCCATACCCATTGCCATTTCTTATATGTATGTAAAGGATGAACTTGGCGATAAGACTGCATTGCTACAATCTTCTTGCCAATCGTATAGTTAAATATGTGTTCTCACTTGTCAGATTACAATCAAGATCATTGTTCTTCTCTCGAATATCTCTCGAATATACAATATTCTTGACATCCACACTTAACTCAACAAAGCTTAAAATACAAACATCATGATTTTCTAAGCATTAAACACATTTCATTGCAAGTAAGCTAATTAAACAGATTAAAGAAGACAAGAAACAAGAATACGAGAGAATGAAATAAAAGTTCAATGGATTGAATAAAATAACTTTAGACCTTTCGGCCATGGACTACATATTACAAGACAGTACAATATAAACACAAAATGGAAGATAGAGGAAGGAACTAATATAAACACAAAATGGAAGATAGAGGAAGGAACTACGCTTCTAAATATGATTTCTCATCCTCTTTGGCTCTGATTTTTGCCTATTGATGAGGGGAAAGATGAAAGGGGAGGAACTCTTTCTCTCTCTTTTGTTCTAGGCTCTCACTTAGAAACTTAATGAAAGGGAGGATGGATGGATGATATTAGAGCTTGCTCTATGGCCAAAATGTGCACACCTTGTTCTAAAGTGAAAGGCTTCATTTATAGGTGAGTGTTGATGTTGACAACAGACCATGCACCATTAATGCTCTGAAAAGCTGCATCAGCGCCGCTCAGACTGTCCTTTTGTACTTTTTCTAATTTTTACGCCAACCAATTTTGTTTGCTAGTGCTCTAAACGTCTAGCTTGTTTCTTTGTTGAACGTCTTGGTTGAACACGCCATCTCGTGTAGATGTTATCTTGCCAAGCATCACTTCTTTTGCCTAGAAATCCTGTGATATGAAACCTCTGAGCATTGGATCAGAACCATGTTAAACAAGACTCAAAGAACACAACCCCAACAGTAGCAAAACCAATTTGATTTCAACTCCTAAGATAGGCTAGATACAGATTGCTTAGATGATCTAAGAAACCAAGGATCAGACAAAGTTAGAAACACCCATCAACCCTCGATCTTCAAATCACTCCACAAGTAAGGCAAATCAATCCTCACTTGAATGCTCCAAATATTCGTGCATTCTATCACAAGAACACACAAGAACAAAATTCTACATTCTAGAATTTTCAGATTTCATTCATCCCAAATTCTTCTTTTTAAATGTGGCTATTACAAACCTATTTATACTAATTAAAAGATTAAATGAAAGGTCATGCCATTTAATTTTATGCTCTTTCAACTATCATAATAAATGAAACACATAAATACATAATTCCTTTTAATTTTATGACTTTTGGGATGTCCAAGTAACTCTTCAACTTTCAAGTATTGCATCACTTCAACTTCTTCATTTGATTCAATTCTGATTTCTTGATTCAATTAGTTGTTGGAAGATAAAAAGATTAGTTAATGTTTTAAAGATTTTTTGGTTTTTTCATTAATTAGGATAGAATCTCTACAAGGCTATATAATGCCTTATCTTTTCATTTGTAAGAACAAGATTTTTTATGAATGCAATTTGAAATCTCATTTTGAGAGTTTTTCCTTAATTTGTAATTCTTGTGATAGAATGCATGTGAAACATTCAATTTAATATTGATCAAGTTTGATTGTGGATTGACTCAATTTAGAACAAGATTTCCCAATTCTGCTTCTAGGTCTTTGATCTAAGAGGTAATCTAATCCTAACTTTCTCTTGATTGATCTAAATTAGTATAAGAAGGTGTTAGTTTCCTATTTCAAAGGTTCTTGCTACGTTAATAGCTTGGATCTTTGGATTGAGGATTAGGATTGCCTTATCATCCTGTGATAAAAGCACTAAAACGCAGTAAAAGGATAAGGATCTTTCATGCTATGTTATTCGTTAGCCAAATTGCATACTTTTTCCTTTGTTTTCCTCTATTCTTATCTTTTTAGACTTCATTATTTTACATAAAAAACAACAATAACTTGTATTTCTACAAGTTATCTACGCCTTATTTTGAGGACACTATGCATGTGGCTTGCTTTGTAGTTATTACAAACGTTGTGATCCTAAATCATTGATGTAGAGACATGAAAGTGATAGCATCCTATGTAAAGAGTTTACATAAGACTAAACCATGAAATAGTCATTTTTAAGTTATAACACCATTGATGGTATAAAACTGACTATTTTAATTATTGATGACCTAGGTAACTTAATCTTAACCTTGAGCTAACAATGAACTTCTGTTCAAATGGAATTATCCTTAGATCTACATAGGTGAGGGCAGCTCAACAGCGCTGGCCCAATAAGCCTATCATTTTAGGGGTAAGATCAAGTGGATTAGGTAGAGACATTGGGTGCAAGATGGAATTCACTCCTACCTGCTTTAAGGTTAGGTAGATAGGTTATTCCCTTAAGGACTGAATCAAAGTCTTGAACAAGGAGCCCCAACCTCTCTTTGACCCTAGAGGCATTCGATTTATAGGTTGGATCTTAAACCAATTGTTCAATAGTGGATCGGTAGGACTTAAGGAGCAAGATGTAGTCTCGGAGTAAAACAATATTTTGACCTAGCCGAGATTACAAATAAACTGTGAAGGATTAACTTACTGGTCATGGTTATATGATATGGACACAAATATATCTATAATAAGGAGAGTGCAACTACGAGACTTTAGTGGAATAACCCGTTAGTTACCGAATATTGATTAGTTCGGTCTAAAAGAGTTTAACTAGTTAATCTCGGATCTTTGGAGTCTATGATCTATATATAGGTCCATTAGGTTCCCTTACTAGCTCATATGGAATTAACTTAGAACAATTTGTTGGAATAATTCAAATTGTTCGAATTAGGTAAAGAGAGAAAAACCGACGAATATATGTGATTTAGCCTTCGATTATTAGCTTGATACAAATATTTATGTTTAAATATGATTTAAATATTAAAAATATCAATGCAGATTCATATTTTGAAGCTTGAAATTGATGAAAATGGTCAAAGTTGTAAAAAGTCAAAATGTTGACTTTTGACATAAAGCCGGTCAAAATTTAACTTTTCAAAGTCAAAAGTCAAGATTTGAAAAGTTAAATTTTGACCAGCTTTATATTTAAACATGATTTGAATTTAGAAAAAATGAATTTGAATTCATGCTTGGGAGGTTAGAATTAGTCAAGACGAACAAAATGGTAAAAAGTCAAAATGTTGATTTTTGACTTTGACTTTAATGATCAAATGACCATATCGCCGTTGAACTAAAGTGAGAAAATCCAACATTTTGTTGTATAATCCCACTAACACTTAGATGTTGATCATAAATCTAACATAAGATTACACACATAGCCCATTAAGATTAAGTGGAGAATGAGGTGTTGATAATAGATGAAGGTTTTACATGCATTCTACATGTTATTTTTTTTAATGTTTTAAAAATTCATTTTCAAAAACTTTTGATAACATTTGAAATTATTAATTTTTTTATAAAATTTTCCCACCTCTCTCTCTTAACCAAAAGTTGGTTCCACTTCCAATTTGCATCTATCTCTCTTAATTCCTTCACTTAATTTGGTCCCACAATCCAGTTCTAAGTCTAAAGAATAGCAGGTCAACACTAGTGGTGGTTCCCTATTCAAATTTGTGAGGGGATTAAAAAGATCGGAAATCTACAAAAGGTATAACTTCTTTCAACTCTAATCTTGTTTTATTATGGTAGTAATGCATGCTAATTTCTAAATAGTTTAGATGCACTTAGAGTAGAATTGATCCTTGTTACATTGTCCATGTCTTCCGAGTTCCATCAGAAACCCTATCTTTGTTACACACAAACTAAAGTTTGGGAAAAATTTCAAAATTAGTTTCAGAACAAATGTTCTGTAGTAACAAGTATAGTGAATAACTATCATACATTGCTTTATCGAAACGATATTCGATGGCCAAAATTTTACCTCTTTACGCATTCTCTTTCGTCAAAACCCTACCTTTATTACAAAATTTTACCTCTTTATCGAAACGCACATGCACACACACATGTATGTATATAATTAAATAGATTTTTGAAATGAAAATAATTATATTGTGATAATATAATTATTTAAGGAATATTGAAAATTGAATTTGATAGGGAATTAAATGAAGAGAGAAGATTTGATTTGTTATTTCGGAAAAGGAATAGAAAAGGGAAAATAGAAATAATAATAATAATAATAATAATATTTTAAATAGGGCATCGGGAGGCGTGTAACACTATTCATCATCTTCTTCACTCTCAAACCCTAGTGCCACCGCTGCTATCCTCTTTGTTTCCTCTATGTTCACTTCGTCGTCCGCTGGTGTTCAACGAAGCTCCACTGTACACTTCGTCGTCGTCTCTTCTCCGTTCGTTGCCATCAATTTTCATGTTCTGTCAAGCCAAAAGGTGTTTCGCGTCGAAGACCGTCCGATTCCAAGCTATCTTGTCTTTTCGTTCATGTCCTTTGCCTCCGTTCAAGTGTTTTCAATCCAGGCGAGATCTCCATCGACCTTAGCTCGACGTCGCATGCGTTCGCCGGTCAAGAACCCCAATCCGAGTTGATCCCTTCTACTCCGAGCTAATCTGTCCTTCACGAGTCGCACGTCTAAGCCAAGTTCCTTACCCCAACCATTTCAGAGTCCATTTCCTTGAAGTTAAGTCGAGCCCCTGATTTCTCCAAGCCATTGACTTTTGAGCCATCATTTTGGTGAGTATTTGATTGAGTTACTGGTATGCCCATCAAATATTAATTTTGGTCTTAAATAATTTAATTTTGGATTAAAGTGGATTATGTTCCCTTGAAGGTTGTTGGCTAAAATTGTTGGAACAAATTGTGGAATTCTCCCATTCAAGGTTCGTTTTGGTTTCAACCTTAGCTTTCGGGTAAGTATAATACTTAAGTAAATAATTGGATGATTGATTGATAAAATTATTAATTTAATTTTGTTTATGTTTAGGATTTGTTTGTTTCAATTTTGATTGTCGATCAAGGAAGTATTGTCTTAGCTAATCTCAAGGTAAGAGATTCTACTACTAAACCTTCGAAAATAGAATTAAGAGCTTGTATGTATTTTTCATTATACATTGATGTAGCTAAGATGCATAATGTGACTGTTATGGATGACTAATATGTTATGACTTATATTTTTATGATCTGATATATTAATCACATGATAATGACGTTATGATTGATATTCATGTCATGTTATGATTGCTACATGTTATGGACTATGGTGTTCTGTTAACTTTGTTTATTAGGGTTGTACCCATATGGGTGTCCCTCGAAATCACCACCTTTTTATGACTTTGTGGTATGACGGGACCACCAATCTGTCATGATATGTTTATGAGTGGTTCGACGGGGTCACTTACAACCCGATTCTCTTAGGTATTCCTTTGAGTTCGTCGAAGACAATTTTCTCTTAGATGTTTCCTTGGTTCATCGAAAACCAATTTCTCTTAAGTGTTCCTTCGGGTTCACCAAAGACTAGATGTATTCCTACGAGATCACTAGATAGCACGTGATCGTGATTTGTCATAGGGAATATCTTATGTTGCTTTCGCCTTCCAGGTCTTTAATCAGTATTTGATTTTTAGTATTTTATTTAAATTTATCGAACTTATGAATTACTTTCATGTTATTTTTCTTTAAAAATTAGAAAGGGCCCGAACTATGATTTTACCTTCTACTTTTATTTCTACATATTTTATTTACGATTTATAAATGAGTATTTGAAGTTTTCATTGAAAATTTAGTGTTCTCTTTTATTTTTGATAAGAAAGTCTTTATTTATTTTAATAGTAATGACCTCAGCTTAGTATAAAGAGTTGGGTCGTTACAGCCAATGAATTTCAAATTCAAACTTGAGTGAGAGATGAGAGTATTAAAAGTTTAAATTAAACATGTTTTTCATCTTTTTACTGATTTAGTTTTTCAATTTTAATGTGTAACAATTTTGTCATAATTGAATAACAATGTCGTCCAAACTAAAGTTTAATCGATTGAAAAATTTGAAATTTTCAGTGTAGAATCTGGTTTTTCCCTTACTTTGTCCACTAAGATATTTGTGATTACAACCATTTAAAATGGAGGGCTATAATGGTATAACTAATAGTTAAAGCAATATGAACTAATTTTAAAATCCTGTAGGTCTTAACAAAAAGTGTTAATCACCATCGACGACTTTTTGTTAAAAAAAAAAAAACTATTTTTGAGTTCACATATGTTGTCATTACAATAAGGATTTACTAATTGGAAATTTTTATCCAAATGAGCATAGCTCCACTAGAAATTTCCATACCTCCCCAATTTACTAGCTCTTTAAATAAGATTGAATTGATTTTTCTAATATTTTTTTCTTCGTAATATATTATGTATTTAGACGTAAATGAGATGAATACATTTATTGATATCTAAAACAACTGGAATAGACGTGATGCTTAAGAAGTTATGTTCCAAAGCACCATTTTTTTGTTGTTGTCTACTTTTAAATAAATAATTTGCTAGCTAATCTTAAATTGTTGGTTGACACATTCAAATATTTCGTCAAATACACTAAGTTGTTTCAATCAATCTAGATTTCAAATATTAAAATAACCTATGCGGTACATTTCTATGTATGCCTTGTTCTTTTCGAAGAGACGACAGTTGGGTAGGTTGTGGATTGATCAAACTAATGATCCATTGATGTAGCTCTAGACAAGTAGTCATCAATGATTTCAATTGACTTGGTAATATATGTAGTATTGTTAGTTGTAGTGGCCACTAAAAATAGTGCATATATCAGGTACAATATGACAATATGTTATTACCAAGCTTTTAATGTGGCTCTTAACATGTCTCATCAATTGAGAAAATATGACTTACATTCTTAGATAAATCAAGTATATTTGTTGGTCATCTTCTAAAACGAGTATATTTGTTTGGTCTCACTGGGTATGAACCATTCACTTTTCATTTTTCTTTGGTTTACTTGATTAGTCGATATTCACCCTCAATCCAAATAGATTATATGCTTTTAGCATAACTAAATTAAAGTTATAAAAAAATATCGTTTGGTCTATCAATTTTATCAAACAATTTATTATCTCTAAATTCAAATTAGTGACCAGGAATTAGTTAACTGTATCATCAAATTTGTAAACATTAGTCATAAATTTTAATGAGTAAATATTTAGTTTTTATATTTTAAAATTTATAACAATTTAGTGAACATCATGATATTTTTCAATGTTACGTTTTTGTTATGTAGTAACTTATTATTTATATTTTATAAAAATAATTGATAACTAAATCCTACAAGATTTTAATGATAAAAACTAAATCATTATAAATTATAAAATATAAGAACTAAATTAGTACTTATCAAAATCTATGATATTTACAAACTTGGAAGTGTCACAAGGCCTAATATGTTACTAACTAAAATTTTAGATATTAAATTATTGTTTTCATAAAGGTCAATTTACAATTGAACTAAATTCACTTAGAAGATGGTAAAAAGAAGTAGCTAAAATTTTAACAATATGATTAAAAAAACACACACACACATGGATAATAATTTTAATAAATATATTTTTTTAAAATTCGAATTTCAAGAATAGAATATTGGTATAACTTGACAAAATAAATACAAGAAATAATAATGTTAATAGTTCTTTAAGAATTTTGTTAAAATCTTTTGGTATATTCTAAACAAAAGTAAGAGTTTCTATAAAATAAATAAACAAATACAATAGATAAGGTGTCACAAGTACGAGTGAGTTCAAAATAAATAAATTTTAAGTATTTAAATTAACGATATAAGTCATATAGAACTATAAATTCTAAGTAAATATGTTTATTCGACCAAAAATAATCAAGTATAGTAGATTTTTTGGTTAAAAGTATATAGTATTATTTATTTATTTGTTAAATTTGACTAGACTCACTGTTTTCTAGGAATATTGTTAATTTGTTCCTAAGGTTTCTCCTTTCTACTAACAATTTTGATATATTGTTGTTCATTTTTCTTTTATTCTTTTAGGAGGAAAGAATGTGGTTGTTTTTTTTTTTTAATTTATTTGATCAATTTAATAAATCAAATAAAATAATGGGACTCTTGCAAATATAGCAAATTTAGTTTTATAAATTAAGCCAAGGGCACACCATTTTTGGATTTGCAAAAATGGCAAAATTCAAGCCCAGCCCACATTTGAAAAATGCAAAATTACAAACCTACCCTTTAGAATTATAACATTTTCACCCATCATTTGATATGTTGTTGATACACTTTATGTGTTTTTGATACACTTGTTATTCTTGCTGATACACTTGATGAATTAAATAACACTTGATACACATCATTGGTTTAATACTTAATATACTTCACTAGTAAACATTGATACATATTATATGTTTAATACACTAAGTTATATCATTCATATACTTAATAATACTAAAATGAATTGCATAAAATTTGAGAAAATAAAAATCATGTAGTAAGTATATCTACCAACTAATTTATATAATATAAGTACATCATAATATTGATATACAAAACTAATGCTTGAACAAACAAAAGACAACCATCTTCATTATATCACAACTCAATAGATCTTGAATTAGATCTCAACGTTTTAAACTCAAAATTAGTCTTGACAGCGAAATGATATCAACAACATTTATTTACTACGTATAAAATAAATCCTTCTCTTAAAGGCCAACTCATTCTTAATATTGGTAATATCATCTCTAAAAATTGCTAATTCACCTCCAAAATCAGTCTCAACTATGAAAGAAGAAGAAGAATTAATTGAACATCCAAAACTGTATCTATAAAATGAGCAACTAAAGGATATTGGGATTTAAGAACAAAATAAATGCGCTTTTTTTGTAGGTAATGGCACAGGACCCATGATTTTTGCCGCTGAGATCGATACTTTTCTCCTCTCTTGTTTGCAAGAAAAACTCTCCCTCACTTTTGTTTGTCTCTTACGTCGACTGCCCCCTCTTTCTCAATCTCCTTCTTTTTTGTTTTCTTTTCTTCTCTCAAATAAAACCTAAAAGAAGAAGATTCAAATAATTGCAAAAATGTCATTGAGACATAATTACAATTCTAAAATTTAAATTCAAATTGTTATTAAAAATATATTATATATTATTTAATAAATTGTTTAAAATATAAAAAAGTGAAAATCTTGTATTTATATTTGACATTATTTTAGGGGAGGATCTAAACATTAAATTCAAATTGTTATTAAAACTATATTATGTATTATTTAATAAATTGTTTAAAAACAAAAAATGTGAAAATCTTGTATTCATATTTGACATTATTTTAGGGGATCTAAAATTTAAATTCAAATTGTTATTAAAAATATATTATGTATTATTTAATAAATTGTTTAAAATGTAAAAAAGTAAAAAAATTTGTATATATATTTGTCATTATAATAGAGGAGGTTGGTGCACTTTTGTCTAGCAACAAAATAGCAGATTTAGTTAAGATTTACCAAATTTGAATGTTGTTACAATATGTGTCTCATTTTTTGACCTATTGAAATACACTGTATTTGGAATATGTGAATTATCCAATAATTAGGGGAATAATAAACCTCTTGATGACCAAATTTTGTACCTTTTTGTGTGTGTCCCAAATCTGTTGTTTATAACATCATTCATATTCGACATATACTATGTTTGGAAAATCTTAATTCTATTGGTTGATATAAAGTTTGGTTAGTTAAACAACCATTCAATGACACTATTTAAGAAATCGTTCTTATTGTTGGTTTTGCAATGAATTCATCTTAATGTTAAGGTTTTTGGATTAGAAAAGTATATGATTATATGAGCAAATAAATATTAATATTTGAATATGTGATCATGATATAGATTAAGACACAACCCGTTGAAACTGTTTAGAATACATCTTCGAAACTAAATTGTATACATAATTGTAATAGGGCACAGACGATGCTATGAGGAAATAAACAGGCTGATCAGGTCAATCAATGAGAAAATTGTATATGATGAAATAAAGAAAAAAGAAGAAGACATGATGAAAATGGTATAGTACCAAATGATTGGAATATGTTTGTATAATGAATGACTGAGATTTTAAGGATTGTGGATCACAATTACAGTGTATTTGAAACTCTGACTGCATGAAATATGTTCTATTGTCATCATTGATATGTATATATTTTTGTTATGAAAAAATTGTATCTGTTTATTATCAGTGACTTGAAATTTCTACGAACTATGTATTTGAATTATATATAGTTTATGGTTTGTGTACTTTATTGTTGAGTTGAGTGATGTGTATGTAAAATATATTGTATTTGACATACTAAACCTAATAGTGTGAATTTCAATTACAATATTCAATATGTGTTTGAAGACAGGATGAAAATGGTGTAGTGTCGAATGATTGGAATATGTTTGTATAATGAATGACTATGAGATTTTAAGGATTGTCGATCACAATTACAGTGTATTTGAGACTCTCATTAGATGAAAATAAATGTGAATATTAACGTAATTTAAAAACACAATGTCTCAAAATAATTATTTAATACAATTGGTACAATAAAACAATTTTTTTTAAAACAATCAACCAATTAGCACAATTTTACGGGAAGAAAAAATTTTAAATTCAATTTGTTATTAACCATACATATTTTGGAGGTTTTTAAATTCAAAATTTTTATAAATATTTTGGAATATAAATAATCCAAAAATGTTGAATTTATATTTGCCATTATTTTAGGATATCAACCAAATAACACAATTTTAGGAAATTATAATATTTTAAATTCAAATTGTTATTAACAATACATATTTTTGAGGTATTTAAATTCAATTTTTTATAAATATTTTGAAATATAAATAATTTTAAAATATTGAATTTATGTTTGCCATTATTTTAGGATATCAACTAAACTAAATAGCACGATTTTAGGAGTGAATTTTTTTTAAAAAAATAAATGGATAATCGTAATTAGCACGATTTTAAGTAATGATAAAATTTTAAATTCAAATTGTTATTAACAATATGTATTTTGAAGGTATTTCAATTCAAATTTTTTTTATAAATATTTTGAAATATAAATAATCTAAAAATGTAGAATTCAAATTGATGATTTTAGTGGATGTTTTAAAATCTAACTTCAAATTGTTATTAGAAATATGAAAATTATGTATTATGTATTATATAATAAAATATTAATAAATATTAGAAGAAACTTTATGAAACGGAAAGTCATGAAATTATATTAGCTATTATTTTAGTAGTACCACAAAAAATTTGAATTTAAATAGTTATTACTATATATATATTATGAATTAATTGCTTTGAAACCTAAAAATTCGAAAATCCTATATATATTGCAGACATAAATCTAGGGGATGTTGGTGTAATCTTATACAGTCCAAAAATAAAAAATTATTTAAGATTTTTCAAAATTGACGATTTTTGCAAATACATTGTATTTGTGAATTTGTGATATCCAAAATAATTTTTTACCTATACAAATACATTGTATCTGACGGAAACCAATTTTCGTATACAAAGGCGAATAATCAGTTAAAAAAAAGTCTACCACCGCATATTTTCTATTTTTCAGTTTGTTATCCAATTTTTTGTCATTCTCACGGTTATCTCTTAATTATTTTAGTCAAATTAAATATTATTTACTTAGCTAGGTTCAATTGAGCCTAAAAATAAGCTTAATTTATTCCAAATGCTAAATATGACCTAAATCCATGTGGTTGAACCCATAGGTTTGGTCCATAAATCAACTAGGCTCAAGCCCATAAAGCCCTCTAGAGAACTCTATAAATAGAGGAGTTCTCCTCATTTGCAGGAGTCTAAAATTTTTTACTCCAAAAGGTCTAGAGAGAATTCTCCCAAGAGCTAGAAGACTTCCTAACTCTTGGAGCCGACCACCCTCGAAGATTGAAGCTCGTTTAAAGGCAAAAATTTTCTTTCAAGACTCTAACTTCAAGAACATTACGTGTTTCCCTTCCTTAAATCAAGCGTAAGCATCCAATCGAGAGAGAATTTTTCCAAAGTTGACCATCGTCGAAGATTGAAGCTTCATTGAAGATACAAGCTTTCTTTCAAAACTCTAACTTCAAGAACATCACGTACTCCACTTCCTCAAATCAAGTGTAAACATCCAATCGAGAGAGAATTCTTTCAAGAGCTAGAAGACTCTCTAACTCTTGAAGCCGACCACCCTCGAAGATTGAAACTCCTTTGAAGATACAAGCTTTCTTTCGAGACTCCAACTTCATGCTCCGCTTCCTCAAATCAAGTGTAAGCATCCAATCAAGAGAGAATTCTCACAAGAGCTAGAAGACTCTCAAACTCTTGAAGCGGACCATCCCCTCCAACTTCAAGAACATCATGTGCTTCGTTTCCTCCAAATCAAGTGTATACGCTCAATCGAGAGAGAATCAGAAGATCAAATTTTAGAGATCGAACCACATCGCATTAAATCAACATAAACACAAAATTAACACAAGTTAATCTCTACGAATCAAATTTCTTTTAAAATCTCGTGCGAACAATATTGTCAAATGTTTTGTTTTTACAATTTTCCTTAAAAATATTTAATGTATATATTTATTATAGTTAAAAACATATTTTTAACATATCTATAATATCCTTCCAATTCTTTTTAAAGCTATAGTTATTATAATTTTTTATTATTGAAGATGATAAATAAGAAATAGTCCATTATTTAGTAAAGGGAGATTATTAAATAGTGTTTAGTTGATTGTAGTTATAGATACAGTTATTATATTATTTGTTTAGAGCCTTAACTATGAGGCTTCAATCTCAATTTTAGGTTGCGTTTGGGAGGATTAAAATATGTAGAAAAAAATGATTTTTAAATTATCAAATATATTTTTATATCACAATTTTATTTTTTATCTATTTAGAAGTGATTTTCAATTGTTACCTAGAGTTCAAAGTTAATTATTTAGAATCACCCAATGTACTATTTTTCGATTGGAGAAATAATTATTTAACTAAATAATTATGATAAATATATATTTATATTTATTTAATTATTATTAAATTATTACATGCATAATTAATAAATGTTTATATACAGATATTGAAATAAAATTTAAAACACACATGATTGTTTGTTTTATTAATAATTTAATGAATGACAATGCATGTCATTTTTTGTTTCAATATTTCAAATTAAAAAAAGTCCCAAATGACTTACACAAGAACCTGAATTAGATAACCATTTTGTGAGTGATTGATCGAAAATCACCTAACAAAAATCACTTATCACCTAGTTCCTCCAAATTAATTTCAAATTATTTTATATTTTTTTAATTAATTTTAGTTTATGTCAAACACCATCATTTGAAGGAGAGATGATTTTGGCCATCTCAAAATCACTTCCAACCACATTCTTACACGTACAAATATTCACTAAATTTTAAATTTTGAATTATTATAGTTTTTCTATATTATTTTTTTATTTACTTAATATATTTACCTATTAGAGCATATACTTTGTAGGGTCACGTTTTGTTTTAGTTTCTTTCAAATTTATTTAATTCTAACCTACATATGCTATTTAGGGGTGTTTGCGGTTCGGTTTGGTTTTGGTTTGGTTCGGTTCGATTTGAAGCTAAAACCGCACCGAACCGAATAATAAAAAAAAATCTAATTTGAAACCGAACCGAACCGCTCAATTGTGTCAAGGGTTCAGAGAGTTTTGTGATTTATAGTGATCCTTAAAAAAAAAAGGTTTAGATGGTGTTCTGATTCAACAAGGTAAAGTAGTTGTTTGTGCTTCGAGTTAATTGAAGAGTCATGAGCAAAACTAACTACTTGTGATCTGGAATTGAAAGTTGTGGTTTTTGCATTATAGATTGGGAGACACTATTTGTTTTGTGAGAAGGTAAAGATCTTTCCTGACCATAAGAGTCTCAAATACCTCTTCACTCAGAAGAAGCTGAATATGGGATAGTAAAGATGGTTTGAGTTAGTAAATGACTATGACTGTGAGAATTTTTTGTACCATCTAAGTAAGGCGAATGTGGTAGCCGATGCTTTTAGTAGAAATGTATCACATTCTTCAGCACTCATTACTAAACAGGTTCTTTTGCACAGAAACCATGAGAGAACTAAGATTGCAGTTTCAGTGGGGAAAGTCACCTCACAGTTAGCTCAGTTGTCAGTACAGCTGACCTTGAGACAAAGAATTATTGTTGATCAGTTCATTGATCCTTATTTGATTGAGAAGTGTCGCCTAGCAGAAGTGGGCCAAGCTAAGGAGTTCTTCGTATCCTTTAATGATGACCTTATGTTTAAGAGAGGATTATGTGTGCCAACAGACAGTGCAGTTAAGACGGAGTTATTGATTGAGGCTCATAGTTTCCCATCTTTCATGCATACAGGTCGCACAAAAATGTATCAGGATCTGAAACGAGTTTATTGGTGGCGTAATGAAGAGGGGAGTGGCAGATTTTGTTAGTAAGTGTTTTGTGTGCACGCAGGTTAAAGCATCTAGACAGAAACTAAAGGTTGTAGCAACCTTTGAGTGTGCCATAGTGGAACTGTGAGAATGTGTCTATGGATTTTATTACATGACTACCTAGAACCCTGAATGGTTACACAGTGATTTGGGTTGTTGTCGACAGGCTTACAAAATTGACACATTTCGTCCGAGAGAAATCCACTTATACTGCTAGTAAGTGGGCACAATTATATTTGACTGAGATTGTGAGACTACATGGAGTGCTCATATATATTGTTTCTGACAAAGATGCATGTTTTACTTCCAAGTTTTGGAAGGGACTTCAGAATGTCCTGGGCACGAGGTTAGATTTTAGTACAACTTTTGACCCATAGACTCATGGTCAAACTGAACGTTTGAACCAAATTTTAGAGGATATGCTGCGAGCTTTTGCATTAGAGTTCGCAAGTAGTTGGGACTCTCACTTGCATTTGATGGAGTTGGCATATAACAATCGTTTTCAGGCTTCTATTGGCATGGAGTCGTTTGAGGTTTTGTATGGTAAATGTTGTAGATCTCCTGTTTGTTGGGATGAAGTTGGTGAACAGAGATTGATGGGTCCTGAATTAACTCAGTCTACTAATGAGGCAATAAAAAAGATTAGAGTACGTATGCAAACAGCGTAGAGTAGACATAAAAATTATGATGAAAGATCTTGAATTTGATGTGGGAGATAAAGTGTTTTTTTTTAAATACCACCTATGAAGGGTGTTCTGCGATTTGAAAAGAAGAAAAAAAAATTGAGTCCTCGTTTTGTTGGACCGTTTGAGATTCTAGAGAAAATTTACCATGTGGCATATCGTTTGGCATTGCCCACATTACTCTCTACAGTTAATAATGTCTTCCATGTTTCGATGTTGAGAAAGTACGTAGCAGATCCATCTCATGTAGTGGACTACGAACCATTGGAGATTGATGAAAATATGAGCTATGTAGAGCAACCAGTTGAGATTTTGGCTAGAGAGGTAAAAATGCATCGTAACAGAGAAATTGTATTAGTAAAAGTTTTGTGGCAGAATCATCAAGTTGAGGAGGCTATATGAGAGCGAGAATATGACATGAGAGCTCTTTATCCAGAGTTGTTGAGGATTCAAACTTTCGAGGGCGAAAGTTTCTCAAAGGATGGAAGATTGTAACACTCAAAAAATTTAAGGTAATTTTAAATTTAATTATCTTAATTGAATTTAATTTTAGTTGGAATTATTTGGATGTTATTTTAAATAAATGAAGAGATTTGTTTGTTTTTGTGAAGATTAGAATTAATTGAATATTTATGGAAGAATATCTAAATAATTATGGAAATTGAAAATTTTCTATATTGTTATGGATTGATAAGAGAGAATGATATTGGTAATTAATTAATTAATTTTTTTTTTGTGTGTGAGAGTTAAGGATTTTGAGTATTTTATATGTGTGTGTGTGAAGTTATGGAAGGATGAGAAAATTATATTATTGAGAATAATATAATTAGTTTGATTAATATAAAATTTTGTTATGTTTTTGAAAAAGAAAAAGATAAAAAGTTGGATTTGATGAGTATTCAATGAAGAGAGAGAAGGTTTGTTTTGGGAAGAGGAAAAGGAAAAAGGAAGTGGAAAAGTAATCATAATATATTATAATTATATAATAATAATTATTAATTTCATTTTAAGAAAAAGGAAAAAGAAAAAAAATTTAATAAAAGAAAGGAAAGAGGAAACGGGATTGAAGGGAAAAAGAAAGGGAAAAAAAATATAATTATAATATAATAATTTATTATAATAATTATTTTATTTTATTTTATTTTCTCTTTTCCTATTCATCTTCATCTTCTTTTCTTTTTCCTTTCTCTTTTTAGCTTCTTCTCCCCGTATCTCTGTCGCCGCCTGTCTCCCATAAACCAACTTCATTCAATGTCTACTCGTCAAGCTACGTCGTTGAAACTTTGGTAGCTGCACGCAGTCGTCGGTTCTCTCTTCACTCACTTTCGGAGTCGCGCGTCGTCGAACGTGCGTTCGACTAGATCGACGTTCGTTCACAAAGCCCCTCCGTTACGCCGTATTACTCTACTGTTGTTGGCTTTTTTTGTCACGTCTCCCCGTTCGACTTAGCTGCCCACAAATAAGCACCGTTTAGTCTCCGCGTAAGCCCTCTGTGAGCCGCGCACGCCGAGCTTCTTCTCCAAGCTAGCCGTCGGATTTGTTCGTACGCTGCTGCCACTTCTACCTTGCTTTGAGTTGCTGGATTTACGTTTGGTAAGGATGAATTGAGGATTTGATTGTTTTTCATGGCTATTGATAAATACTACTGTTGGATCTAATTACTTGGAGGAACACTTAATCCTTGAAGGTACAAATGGAGGTCAGTTAGCGAATCCTTGATTTTCAATAAGTTGAGTTGGATTCGTCTCTCCATTGAGGTGGTAAGTGACAATTCACTTTTGGGTGAGTTGGATAGATGAAGCTATTTGAAAAGATGTTAACCTCCTGTTTGTTTATGTTTAGGATTTGGTTGTTGGAATTAGTTCGACCAAGGATCTTGCATAAAATTGAAGTAGGGGTTTCTACTACTGGACTCTATAATGAATTTGGAACATATTGTTTGTGTAGATTCTTACTGAACTAACTGTATGGATTCTTACTGAACTGAGATGGGTTGATTGATATGTGGATTTAAATGTGATGACTGATTAACTGTATGGATTCTTACTGAACTGAGATGGACTGACTGATAGGCAAATTTATATTTGATGACTGTTTGACCATATGAATTTTACTGAACTGAGATGGGTTGACTGATATGTAAATTTAGTTATGATGACCGAACTGAGGACATTGAACTGATTAAAGTGTGGGTTGTTGACGGTTATGTTAAGGCATAGGTAGTGTACTGTAGGTTGAATTGACTCAACTGAGGAGAGTGACACTTATGTATAAATGTAATTGTTTGAGGGACCGTTATGTTGATGTTTGATTGTGTACTGGTTTGGGTAAATTGATTGTATATGTGTTAAACTGAAAGGACATAATGGTAGTTTATATTGTAAAATTGAGTTGACTGTTTTAAATGTTAGTATGAATTGAGGGGAAACTGTTATCTTTATCTATAGGGAAGTGTTGCAGGTGTCCCACGAATCACCACCTGTTGTGCATCTTCGGGAGCACTAGACTGATAGGTGCATCCTGGGAGCACTAGACTGATATGTGCATCCTTTGAGAGCATTAGACTGATTATGTGCATCCTACGGTCCAACACGAGAGGCAGACCGACGAGGGACAAGAAAAAATTTCTTGCGATTTGATTAAGAACCTTATATCTTGAAGAATTTTCTTTCCACCACTCTAAGATATCAAAGTTCTCCTCACGTGCAATACGATGCTCCAATAAGTAAATATCAACTTTTGTATCCACACTTAGGACATCCTCTTCATCAATATCTTCAAAATGGATACGAAAAACGTCTAAAGCAGAAGAAGTTCTAGATGTAGTGGAAGAAGTTGTTCTACTACTACTACTATTACTACAAACTGAAGGTTGACTTATGCTTTTACCATGCTTAAACACTTGAAGTTGAGATGATTCATGGCTATGATACTTTAAAGAATATTCACTAAACAATCTTCTCAAAACATACTCCACCTTCTCCCCCACTTCTTTTGTTGTATCCATGTCAAATAATTGAGTTAAAGAATACATGAGAGATTTCATCTTGTAACGTGAATCCAAAACAAAAGCAACATACAAACACTACAAGAAATCGGGCATTTCCCGACACAAGAAAAATCGTCAGGACACATGACGTCGGTAGAAGTCAGTGTTTCCCGACGCATCTTGGTGCACGTCGGGAGAAGGCATTCCCCCCGACGCAGACACATGATCATCGAAATTGGCTGGAATGGTTTAGGGTTCCTCCGACGTGGTGCTAGGTACGTCGGGAAATGAACCACTATTCCCGATGTGGAAAATGTAGCGTCGGAAGAGGTTTGGCCTTCCTCCGACGTGGTGTCAGATGCTTCGGGAAATGGGTACCTATTCTCGACGTCTACAGTGTTGCGTCGGAGGAAGGGAAAATAATTAATTGTACTTTACGCCTTCCTCCGACGTGGTGTCAGCAACGTCAGAAATAGGTTTAGAGATTCTCGGCGTGTCATTAATCGCGTCGGGAATAGGTTGCTATTTCTGACGTTTTCGTTGTGCGGCGGGAGTTCTCCGTCTTTTTTAACTCCATTCTTTACAGAATGAAAATAGAAAAGAGAAAGAAAATCGAGAGAGGGAGAGGGAGACCGAGAGGGAGATCGAGAAGAAGAGGGCATTGTCGTCCCTGTTGCCGTCGCCGTTGTCGTCCCTGTCGCTATCGTCGTCGGTAAGTGGTTTAGTTTAGTTATTGTTTTGTTTTAGTTAATAAGTTTTAATATTTAGATTTCAAATTAGTTTTAGGTTTTAGATTTTAGATTTCAAATTAGTTTTATTATTTAGGTTTTAGTATTGAAATTGATTTTGAAGTGTTGTTAGGATTTCGAATTAGTTGTAGGTTTTAGGAATTTGAATTTGAAGTGTTGAAGTTGAGATTGAAGTGTTCAATGTTGAGATTGAAGTCTTAAAGTTGAGGTTGAAGTGTTGAATTTGAGGTTGAAGTGTTGAAGTTGAAGTGTTGAAGTTGAGTTTGAATTTAAATTTTCAATTTGAATTTAGGAATTAATGGAAGGTATTTAAAAAAAAAAAAAAAAAGTAGAGGAACTCCCGACGCATGTGCGTCGGGAGTTTCTAACAAGTGCGTTGGGGGTTCCTAACATTTGCGTTGGGGGTTCCTAACATGTGCGTCGGAAGTTCCTAACATGGGCGTCGGGAGTTCCTAACATGTGTATCGGGAGTTCCTAACATGTGCGTCGGGAGTTCCTAGACATCCACCGACGCTATATTGACGATATCTTTGACATTCATACAACGTCGGGAGAGGTCTATGAAGTAAAATGTTGTGCGTCGGGAGTTCCTCTCCCGACACATTTTTCCCGACTTGTGTCCCGATGTATATTTATTCGTCGGAAAAGCCTTTTCCGACGCTTTTCATATATCTCCCGACGATTTTATGCATCGGGAGAGCCCCCCTTTCTTGTAGTGAAAAAGAAATTTATTTTCGCTGTCTTCCCCCAATACTTATAGTACTTTTCTTGCATTTTCAAAGTCATGTCATGCAATAACTCATTTACGCATGCATTCGGTTTTGGTTCGGTTTCAGTTCGATTAGTTATTCGGTTTGATTTTCAATTTTATTTTCAACACCCCTAATGTTATTAAATGCCTAATTTTAGTTAATGTCCATCTATGAAGTTTTCAAATTACTACTGGTTCATTGTTGGGATTTTATTAATAATTTTTTTTACATTTTTTCAACTAATTTAACAAATATAATTGGTTCGTTTTCAAAATACATTATCTTTATTATATGACCAATCTTGATAAAAAAAAATAATTTTAAGAAACTAAAATTAATATTCATTGACAATATAAATACTATAATTGATTTTTTGTTTTAAATTACATGAACTAAAGTTAAATAAATTTAGAATATTTTCACCTACTTTATATTGTGTTATTGATAATTTGTTCAAATCATAGTAAAAAGAAAGGTACTTGTAAAAATAGCAAAAAAATTTATGATAATAGAACCTATGTCACCACATTATTTACTAAATTAATGATGAAAAGTACAAATAATTGAATTTGGGACTAATTAAAAAATTGACACGTGTCCCAAATTAAAATTGAAAACATAAATTGATCAATTCTCATAATGCCACATGTTTTCATCATAACCGTTGGATCAAGTTAATTATTTTGGTTCAATTAAATATTATTTACTTGGGTTAAGTTCAATTGAGCTCAAAGGCTAAATATGACCCAAATTCATGTGATTGTGCCCATGAGTATGGTCCATGGATCAACTAGGCTCAAAACTATAGAGCCCATCAAAGAACTTTATAAATTGAGGAGTTCTCCGCATTTGTATGGGTTGGAAATTTTTTAGTTTAGAAGATCCAGAGAGAATTCTCCCAAGAGCTAGAAGATTCTCTAACCCCTAAAGTCGACCGCCCTCGAAAATTGAAGCTCCTTTGAAGATAAAAGCTTTCTTCCAAGATTTCAACTTCAAGAACATCACTTGTTCCGCTTCCTCCAATCAAGTGTAGGCGTTCAACCAACTTCAAGAACATCACGTGCTCTGCTTCCTCCAAATCAAGCGTAGGCGTTCAACGAGAGAGAATAAGAGAATTAAATTCTAGAGATCGGACCACATCGCATCAAATCAATACAAATACAACATCAACTTAAGTTCAACTCCACGAATCAAATTTCTCCGAAAATCTCATGCAAAAAAATTGGCACGTCTAATGAGACATCTCTCTCTCGAAACTCAACTCAACAAACCAACTAATAGCATTAAAGAAAGTTGCATCTAAATTTTAGGTTTCAAGCGACGCTTACACGGGATCTGTCATCCGTAATCGTTCAAAGGGGATCATCCAGGAGCACGATCAAGGTTCTGTCATTGTGCAGAGCATCCTTAAGCAACTGATGGAATCTTCTAAGGTGGGATCGTCATCCGATAAAAAATTTTGTCTGACAACTCTACTTCTGCTTCTGATTTATAAGAGCAAGAATCAGACCTTAAAGTAGTGACTGTCGTGATGGCTAATGTAACTGTTGAGGCCGCCATGGTGGAGATGAAGAGGAAAATAAATTTCCTAATGAAAGCTATCAAGGAGCAAGATCATGAAATCACTACCTTGAAAGATCAAATGAAAGTTTGTGAAACTGCTGAGTTGAGCAAAACTTCTACTGCAAAGGTGACGATAAAGGAAAAGTGGTGTTGCAAGAAAATCAGACGCAACAATCCATCTTTTTCACCTCCCTGTCAGTCTAACAACTGCAGGATATGATCACAAGCTTTATAAGATCTCAGTATGGAGGACCACTACAAACTTCTTTTATGTACTCCAAGCCATATACCAAGAGAATCAATGACCTGTGAATGCCTATTAGGTACCAACCTCCAAAGTTCCAACAATTCGATGGAAGGGGAAATCAAAAGTAACACATTGCTTACTTTGTTGAAACATGCAAAAATGCAGGATCATGGGGAGACCAACTAGTCAAACAGTTCGTTCGAAGCTTGAAAGAAAATGCTTTCGAGTGGTATACTGATCTGGAGTTAGAAGTCATTAACAGCTGAAAACAACTAGAAAAAGAGTTCCTAAACCGCTTATACAGCACCGGGCACACTGTAAGCATGATAGAGCTTACAAACACAAGACAACAAAAGGGAGAGCCAGTCATCGACTACATCGACCGATGGAGAGCTCTAAGTCTTGATTGTAAAGATCGGCTCACCGAATTGTCTACAGTGGAAATATGCTCCCAAGGCATGCATTGCAAACTTCTCTATATTCTGCAGGAAATAAAACCTTGCAAGTTTGAAGAGTTGACGACACGCATCCATGATATGGAACTAAGTATTGCCAATAGGGGATCCAAAAATTTCTTGGTTCCAAAAAGGAGGAATGACAAGAATGAAATCAATGACAGTAAAAAAAATCGTGGATAGTGTCATAAAGAGTCTATGGTTGTTCATGCGATTTCGCTGAAATCTTTTCCTAAAAGAAAAGAAACAAAAGTAGAAAGAAAATATAATGGCAAAGAAAAGCAACGCCCAACTCTTAGAGAAAGACAAAAAAAAGTTTATCCATTTTCTGACTCTGATGTTGCAGACATACTAGAGCAATTGATAGAGAAACAACATATTTCAACTGCCAGAATGCAAATGACTAGAACAAACAGAAGAAGTAGATGATCCTAACTATTGCAAGTATCATCGAGTCGTTAGTCATCCTGTTGAAAAGTGTTTCGTATTGAAGGAGTTGGTTCTAAAGTTGGCTTGTGAAAAGAAGATCGATCTTGATATTGATGAAGTAGCTTAGACGAATCCTGTTGCAGTTGAGATGACTTCAAGTGTTCTGCCATTAAAATAGCTTTATGATTAAAGAAAAAGCTTGATTTAGTTTGGGACTTTTGAACCTATACTTGTTCAATTCCAACAAAGGACCATGACGACAAACTCCTAAAATAAAGAAAATCCTATTGAAGATTATGGGGAAGGATGAATAGGTTTTGACTCGTACAAAAGGGAGACATTCAAATTTCAGTCAAACGAAGTCACACTTCCATCAAAAGCATGGAAAAGGAAGCAACTCTCATAGAAAGAAGGGGAAAAGAAACAAGAAGGTGTGGAAGCCTAAGCCTATCAAAGGAAAAGATGAGGACTTCTTCCGACCTCGACGATCTATAACATTGACGGAATTTCTCCTAAGAAACTTCATTGATGATAATCCAGAGGAAGTATTAGAAGTTAATGCATGTCATGTTGTCAGTATAGTAGAAGTCGACAATTCAAATGAAATTGAGCAAAGGAATTCTGTCTTTGATCATATCCAGCCTTCAACTACTCAATCTTCAATCTTTCAAAGGTTGAGTATGGCCATGAAAGAAGAAGGAAAGAAATTTTCAATGTCTACTTCTACTCAAACTTCAGCTTTCAAAAGATTAAGTATTTCCACATCAAAGAAAGGTCGATCTTCAACATCTGCTTTTGATCGTCTAAAGATGTCAAGCGATCAACACGAAAAAAGAGATGAAAACTTTGAAGAAAAAACATTTCATGAAAAAAAACAATGACGATAAGGTTCACAGTCGTGTCCCATCACGCATGAAGAAGAAGTTGTTTGTTGACATAAATACAAAAGGTTCCTTGACAATGAAGCCAAGAGTTATTGTATTCACCAATTCTACAAATAAAGAAGGTGAACAAAACCTTGATGAGAAGATAAACTGCTAAATATGTAAAGCTTCTTATTGCAAGAGCATAAACTGCATGGTGCTCCCAACCTACAAGGGCTTAAAAGGTGAATGGTAAAAAAAAAAAAGTTGAACTACGTTATGACATGATCCCTATATTATAAAGGGTATGTAGGCAACTTAAGGAAAACCTTAAGTCCAGTCTAGTGAAAAAAAAAATTGAACTACGTTATGACTTGATCCCTAAATTATAAAAGGTACGTGGGCAACTTAAGGAAAACCTTAAGTCCAGTCCAGTAAAAAAACAACTAGAACTACTTTACGACTTGATCATTTTCTTAAAAAGATGTTTGTCTCTATTAGGGAATCATAACAAATTGGGGACAAATCTCTAGATTCAAGATGTTCATACCTAGTAATAAGGTGATGTTGCAAGTAGGTAATCTCATGCATCGCAAATTGTAACCTTGGTTATGAAATTTCATCTCAAGTACTTGAAACTTGTGTTGGTTCACTTGAAGAGATGAGATAGTCATGGTCAACCTACAAGTTCGATCCCTTCAAAATCACAACCATCTAAAGCCTATACTGAAGCACAATGCTCCAATCTGATTGAGGTTTTGTTGAATTGGAAGAAGTCCAATGTGTAACAATTGTACAAAAAAAAACTATCAAAATAGTTCAATGAGACACCCTCAAAACCAACCTCACCAAACTAGACACGTGTTCTCAAGTTTATCGCCAAGAGTAGATGATGAAACATCAATGTTTCAATGATACAATTCAAGGTTTACTGAAATGCATGGGTTGTTTGGCCTCCATGAAGGTGATCATGAATCTACTAAACATGAAAATCATTATCCACATTCAACCAGGCCTGGACATAACCTATGACGAGACATTGTAGAAAACCTTATTGGAACAAAGAAGTTTGTCAAGGTTGTCAGGTTTGTATGTGGATATAAGTTGGAATCCTTTCGAACTGTACAAATCTTGAATGAATATTTACGAGATGCGAGGAATGCCATTGCAAAAGCCATCAAGAAGAAGCATACAGGTAAAAAAAAAGCAAAAGAAAAGAAAAGAAAAGAAAAAATGAAAAGAAAAAAAGAGAGAAGAAAAGAAAAAAGAAAGAAAAAGAAGAAAAACGAAAAGAAAAAAAACGAAAAGAAAGAGAGAAGTTGGACTGCTGACGACGAAGCAGAGCCAAGATGCCCACGTTAGAAGAAGAAGAAGACCTTTCTTTTGCTGGATGAGGAATAAATGATCAAGGTGAGTCTATTTATAAGATTTTTTTTTAATAATAAAGAAAAGATAATCCAATTATATTATCTTTTCTAAAAAAAAAATAATATAATCCAGTTATATTATCTTATTTTTTTAAAAAA
>CM046890.1:2199700-2478899 GCA_025688845.1 Cucumis hystrix
AGAAGAAGGAAAGAAATTTTCAATGTCTACTTCTACTCAAACTTCAGCTTTCAAAAGATTAAGTATTTCCACATCAAAGAAAGGTCGATCTTCAACATCTGCTTTTGATCGTCTAAAGATGTCAAGCGATCAACACGAAAAAAGAGATGAAAACTTTGAAGAAAAAACATTTCATGAAAAAAAACAATGACGATAAGGTTCACAGTCGTGTCCCATCACGCATGAAGAAGAAGTTGTTTGTTGACATAAATACAAAAGGTTCCTTGACAATGAAGCCAAGAGTTATTGTATTCACCAATTCTACAAATAAAGAAGGTGAACAAAACCTTGATGAGAAGATAAACTGCTAAATATGTAAAGCTTCTTATTGCAAGAGCATAAACTGCATGGTGCTCCCAACCTACAAGGGCTTAAAAGGTGAATGGTAAAAAAAAAAAAGTTGAACTACGTTATGACATGATCCCTATATTATAAAGGGTATGTAGGCAACTTAAGGAAAACCTTAAGTCCAGTCTAGTGAAAAAAAAAATTGAACTACGTTATGACTTGATCCCTAAATTATAAAAGGTACGTGGGCAACTTAAGGAAAACCTTAAGTCCAGTCCAGTAAAAAAACAACTAGAACTACTTTACGACTTGATCATTTTCTTAAAAAGATGTTTGTCTCTATTAGGGAATCATAACAAATTGGGGACAAATCTCTAGATTCAAGATGTTCATACCTAGTAATAAGGTGATGTTGCAAGTAGGTAATCTCATGCATCGCAAATTGTAACCTTGGTTATGAAATTTCATCTCAAGTACTTGAAACTTGTGTTGGTTCACTTGAAGAGATGAGATAGTCATGGTCAACCTACAAGTTCGATCCCTTCAAAATCACAACCATCTAAAGCCTATACTGAAGCACAATGCTCCAATCTGATTGAGGTTTTGTTGAATTGGAAGAAGTCCAATGTGTAACAATTGTACAAAAAAAAACTATCAAAATAGTTCAATGAGACACCCTCAAAACCAACCTCACCAAACTAGACACGTGTTCTCAAGTTTATCGCCAAGAGTAGATGATGAAACATCAATGTTTCAATGATACAATTCAAGGTTTACTGAAATGCATGGGTTGTTTGGCCTCCATGAAGGTGATCATGAATCTACTAAACATGAAAATCATTATCCACATTCAACCAGGCCTGGACATAACCTATGACGAGACATTGTAGAAAACCTTATTGGAACAAAGAAGTTTGTCAAGGTTGTCAGGTTTGTATGTGGATATAAGTTGGAATCCTTTCGAACTGTACAAATCTTGAATGAATATTTACGAGATGCGAGGAATGCCATTGCAAAAGCCATCAAGAAGAAGCATACAGGTAAAAAAAAAGCAAAAGAAAAGAAAAGAAAAGAAAAAATGAAAAGAAAAAAAGAGAGAAGAAAAGAAAAAAGAAAGAAAAAGAAGAAAAACGAAAAGAAAAAAAACGAAAAGAAAGAGAGAAGTTGGACTGCTGACGACGAAGCAGAGCCAAGATGCCCACGTTAGAAGAAGAAGAAGACCTTTCTTTTGCTGGATGAGGAATAAATGATCAAGGTGAGTCTATTTATAAGATTTTTTTTTAATAATAAAGAAAAGATAATCCAATTATATTATCTTTTCTAAAAAAAAAATAATATAATCCAGTTATATTATCTTATTTTTTTAAAAAAAATAATAAAATAATAATACTATTTTTGGAATACATCTCGAATTTCATTTTTGAGATAATTAAAATATTTAAATATTTCAAAAAAATTTAGATTTTGTTCCCAATTTTAAAATTAAAATTTGGATTCAAAATCCAAGTCAAATTAACTTGCATATATGACCTGCTTTTTCATCTCAAATTTAAATCGAAGTTATAAATCCAACTTTATCTCAAGATCGAGGGCTTAATTTTTTCTCAAATAAAAATTGATCATTTCAAATTCTTGTGCATCCTCAAGATAAATTAAGGTATGGTAAAAACTTTAGCCTTATTTCAAATTAAAATTTTGGTTATGTTCCAAGTTTTATTTTTTTAAAAATCAAATTTAAATTTTTATCCTTAAATCAAATTAAATTACCAATAAAACCTTGAACTTTTCCCAAATTAATTATGCTTTGACCATATTCCAACCCTTATCTCAAATTTAAATCAAACTCATGTTAAATTCATAGTTTGATTAATTTGATGTGTTGAATTGAGCAAAAAAAAAAAAAAAAAAAAAAAACTCGTATTTTGACTTTAATTTTATCTTTTTTTTAGATTCATTCACCCATATACGTTCATAAATCTCGAAAAGGGGCATTTGTTGAATAAAAAATTTTGAGGCTAATCACAAATTGCTACATCATTTACTAAATTAATGATGAAAAGTACACATAATTGAATTTTGGACTAATTAAAAATTTGACATGTGTCCCAAACTAAAATTGAAAATATAAATTGGTCAATTATGATAATATCACATGTTTTCATCATACCCGTTGGATCTAAGTTAATTATTTTGGTTCAATTAAATATTATTTATTTGGGCTAAGTTCAATTAAGCCCAAAAATAAGCTTAATTGAGTCCAAAAACTAAATACGACTCAAATTCATATGGTTATACCCATGGGTCTGGTCCATTGACCAACCAGGCTCAAACCTATCAAAGCCCACTAAAGAACTTTATAAATAGAGGAGTTCTCTTTATTTGTAAGGGTTGGGAATTTTTTACTTCAAAAGATCCAAAGAGAATTATTCCAAGAGCTAGAAGACTCCCTAACTTTTGAAGCCGACCACTTCGAAGATTGAAGCTTCTTTGAAGATACAAGCTTTCTTTCAAGACTCCAACTTCAAGAACATCACATGTTTCACTTTCTCCAATCAAGCGCATGCGTTCAATCAACTTCAAGAACATCACGTGCTCCGCTTCCTCCAAATCAAGCGTAGGCGTTCAACCAATTTCAAGAGCATCACGTGTTCCACTTCCTCCAAATCAAACGTAGACGTTCAATGAGAGAGAATCAGAGAATCAAATTTTAGAGATCTGACCACATCACATCAAATCAACACAAATATAACATCAACTTAAGTTCTACTTCAAGAATCAAATTTCTTTAAAAATCTCGTGCGAACAACTATATTTTCTAAATTGCAAAACTAGCAAATTTAAAAGTTGATAACCTCTAATAACCCTCTGATGATATGAAACCCATGAGCATTGGATCTAGGAACCATGTTAAACAACAAGACTCAAAAGAACACAACCCTAACAACCTCAAAACCAATTTGATTTCAACCCCTAAGATAAGCTAGATACAAATTGCTTAGCTGACCTAAAAACCAAGGATCGGACAAAGTTAGAAACTCCTATCAACCCTCGATCTTCAAAGCACTCCACAAGCAAGACATATCAATCCCCACTTGAATGCTTCAAATATTCGTGCATTCTATCACAAACACACAAGAACAAAATTCTACATTCTAAAATTTTTCAGATTTCATTCATTTAAATTCTTATTTCTTTTTTTAATTGTGGAAATTACAACTTTATTTATTCTAATTAAAATATGAAATGAAATGTCACAACATTTAATTTTATGGTTTTTCAACTACCATAATAAATGAAAACACATAAATATGTAATTTCTTGAACATTTAATTTCATGATTTTTGAGTTGCTCAAATAACTCTTCAACTTTTAAGAATTGCATCCCTTCAACTTCTTCATTTGATTTAATTATGATATCTTGATTCATATCATTTAATAACCCTCTGATAGCCGTTATATTTGTCATATTTGCAATATGAAAAAAAGAGGTGTCATGGGCTATTTTTTCTAAATCTTTTTATCGTCTGATAGCCATTATATTTGTCATATTCAATCTGATGCAATTTCTCTAAAAAAATGGTTGAAATCAAATTAAATGTAAAGGTTTAAATTTAAAATTAATATTTAAACTAAAACTTTATTTTCTAACATGTGAATTTTTTTTAAATTTATTCTGTTGCTAATGACATCAATGGAATTATTATTAAATTTATATTTTCAGTTTTGAATGTTGGAACATTTTCAATTCCTAACGACCTATTTAATAACGTTCTTGTTTTTTGTTTTTTGTTTCTTGTTTCTTATTTTTCATTTCTCGTTTCTCGTTTTTCGTTTCTATTTTTTTTTAGAACAAGAAATTAGATCATGTTTGATAACTATTCTTGTTCTCTACTTTTTGAAAAAAAAAAAGAAACAAAAACAAAAATTTGTTTGATAATCATTTATTGTGTTCTCATTTCCTGTATTACTTTTCCTAACATTTTCACTTTTTTTTTAGTTTAAAGATATTTTAATTATATTGAATAAAAAATATATAAAATTCATTAAAATATGAAAAATAATTATAAAACACAAAAATTAAGGAAAATTGTAAAAAATAGAACATTTCACAAAATATTTACCCTTTATAGAAAAATAAAGTGTAATAAATTTTGTCTTTTACCGGTTTTGTTTTATGAATTGTAAATAGTTTGTTAATTTTTTATATTTTTTTTTAAGAACTCCTTTAAAATAACATATAAACATGGATATTACAAATTTTGGAATTTAAAATTTAGAAAATATTTAAATAAACATATTAAAAATTTAGATTTGCAAGACCAAAATTACATATAGATTTAAATATTGAATGGCTTAAAATTTAAAATTAAATTAAACATATAAATATAAGAAAATAATAAATATAGCTAAATGGAAAAGAAAATTTTAAATCAATTATAAAATTTGAAAATCAAATAATATATTAATCTAAAATATTGAAAATTTAAAACTCAAAATTAAAAAAACAAGGATGAAAATTAAGAGAAGAAAAAAATAAAAACAAATTAAAAAATATTAAACATATATATGAAAGATTAATAAAGATAGAAAAAAAATTAAGAAATATTAAACATTATAAATATGAAAAATTAATAAAAGAAAAAAAATGAGTTAAAAAGCATTAAAGGGAGATTATTTACATACCAACAAACTAAAACTATTTACAAAGTATAACAAAAAAAGACTTAAATGGGTATAGAGAATTTGATAAATTTTACTCCATTTTTTAAATAGTTTCAATTTTTTTGTTATTTATAAAATTGTCTCAACATTAAATATATAAATATGAAAAAGTTCATTTTCATAAATATAACTAAACACTGAAATATGTACGATCCGTGTAACAAAATTTAAAAACCTATGAATTCTGTAGAAACTTTTTACAAATTTACGTTTGCTCTTGATATTCTGGACGATTCGTTACTTCTCTTTCTTCTTATTTTTTGCGATTTATTCACTTCTCTTCCAGATTTCCATATTTACAAAAAAAAAAAAAAAATCTTTTTTCTTCATTTCCTCTTCAAGATTTCTTATATTTTTATTCATTTTCAAGATTTCTTATATTTTATTTTAAAATTTCTTGTCATTTTAGAGTTGTTTGATAATATTTTCAATTCCTGTTTCTTATTATCTGATTTTTAATTTTTACGAAGTAGAAATAGAAATATGTTTGTTTCTTTAAAAACAAACCGAAGTAGAAATAAGATTTTTTCCCCTCATCTTTCTTCTTTTTGTCGTTGGTCACTATATATGACCTTCGCCTTTTGGCCGCCAACCTCCACCACCTCAACCATCATCATCGTCCACCTCCAACCACTACGATGTGGCCACCTCCAGCCACTATTGCAAGAAAACTCTAGCGACCCCCATCTAACCAATTTCAACCACCACTTTAGGCAATTACTATTTCAATGAATTATCAAACGAGAAGGATTATCAAACAAAGTTGTTCTTATAAAAATGAAAAATGACGACGTTATACAATTTTTTCATTTAGCAAATATTCACTCAAATAATCGTCATTGAAGAAACATTTTACACTCTTTCAATTAATTATAAAAACATAGGTATAAATAGCAAATACTTAAACTATAATGTGGTACAAGTTTCAATAAGAAAAATAGTGTAATACAAGAACTATTTCAAAATTTAATTATAAGAACAGTCTCTATCAAAACACATAAATAGCCACAAATTGATTAGGGACTAATTGTTTGTTTATGAATTAAAAGACAAAAGGCTTTGACAATACATCATTGTTGAATAAGAAATTTTGAGACCAATCACAAATTATCACGTCATTTGCTAAATTAATGACAAAAAATACAAATAATTGAATTTGGGACTAATTAAAAAATTGGCATGCGCCCCAATTTAAAATTGAAGACATAAATTGGTCAATTTTAGTGATACGACGTGTTTTCATTATTATCTTTGGATCAAGTTAATTATTTTGGTCCAGTTAAATATGATGGAAATGGTAGGCATGTGGAGCGGAATAAGGATCAAACTTTACTCTAATTGCATCTAAACATTTTAGTAATTAACATGCATTACAACCCTAATTGAAACAAAAATAGGTTTAAAAGAAAACTCACATTTGATGCTTTTCTCTTCTTGTAATCTTCTCATGAACTCTTCACAATCTCCTCACGAACTCGAAGCTGGGACTACACTAGTGTTTATCCGCTATTCTTCGGACTTAGAACTGGGTTGTGGAACCCATCTAGTGAAGGAATTAAAGAGAGATGGAATTTTTGGAGGAACCTAACTATTAGATCTTTTTGTTTTTTTAGAGTAAAAGAAGTTCTTGGATTATTTTTTTTAATTCACTAATACAAAATTAATTATTCCACTTCTCAAAACAAAGAGTCCTTTCATCTTTGCAATAAGCCACTTTACAAGCAAACTACATACAAGAGTTTTCCTATCTCACCACTTGGCATTCTTATAGTGGTAGGTGGCTTGTATGCTATAAACCACTTGCATATCACATGAAAGTGATATGTTTGCCAAATTTCAACAAGTGTTATTATTTAAATTAGTCTAAGAGCAATATGGTAATTTAACATTTAAATCAAATTCAAAGTTTGAATTTTCAAGTCTAAAGTCAACATTTTGACTTGTTACCATTTTTTCTTCTTGACTAATTTCAACCTCCCGAGCATGAATTCGCATTCATTTCTCCAAAGTTCAAATCACATTTTAATATAAAGTAGGTCAAAGTTTGACTTTTCGAAGTCAAAAGTCAACATTTTGATTTTTCACAACTTTGACCATTTCCATCAATTCCGAATATGAATCCATATTCATATTTTTAATATTTAAATCATGTTTAAACATGAAGCTCTATCATAAGCTTATAACCCACGAATATATCAAATATATTCGTCGGTTTCTCTCTCTTTATCTAATTCAAACAATTCAAATTATTACATCATAATGTTCTAAGTTGATTCGTTGTGAGCTAGTGAGGGAACCTAATCGACCTATAGATCATGGCCTCTAATGATCTGAGATTAATTAGCTAAACTCTTTTAGACCGAGTTAATCAACCTTCGTTAACTAACGGGTCATTCCACTAAAGTCTCGTAGTTGCACTCCCCTCATTGTAGATATATTTGTGTCCATGTGATATAACCATGATAAGTAAGTTAATCCTTCACAGGTTGTTTGTAACCTCGATTAGGTCAAAGTATCATTTTACCCCCGAGACTACATCTTGTTCCTTAGGTCCCACTGATCCACTATTGAACAATCGATTTTAGGTCCAACTTATAAACCGAACCCCTCTCAGGCCAATGAGAGGGTGGGACCCCTTGTTCAAAACTTGGATTCAGTCCTTACGGGAACAACCTATCTACTATCCCTAATTTGAGTAGAAGTGGATTCCGTTTTGCACCTTGTGTCCCTAGCGAGCTATCCACTCGGTATTACCCCTGAAATGAGAGGCTTATTAGACCAGCGTCATTGAGCTGCTCTCACCTATGCAGATCTAAGGGTAATCCCGTGTGAACAGAAGTTCATAGTTAGCTCAGGATTAAGATTAAGTTACACAAGATATCTATAAACGAAATAGTCGATTTTATTAAAGTCAACGATGTTATAGCCTAAAAGCGACTATTTCATGGTTCCAGTCTTATGTAAACTCTTTACATAGGATGCCCCCACTTTCATGTCTCTACATGAACGATTCAGGATCACATCGTTTGTACTAACTACAAAGCGGGTCGAATCTATAGTGTCCCCAAAATAAGGTGTCAAACTGTATTCGTATACTATAGACTATTTAGACTATATATTCGAATTTGATTCACGTTTATGTCTTTACATAAAGTTCAAGTTTACTCAATAATAGCCTCGGGTCCTTAGTTTACTGGCTTTAAGATTATAGTATGAATAACGACTTTATTTAATAGAATACGATTACAAATTATGAGTTTTAGGACATAATATCCAACAAAATATTATTTACTTGGGCTAAAGTCCAATTGAGGAAAAACAAAAAGCTTAATTTAGCCCAAATGGCTAAATATGACCCAAATCCATATGGTTGAGCCCATGAGTTTGATCCATGGACCAACTAAGCTTAAGTCCATAAAGCCCATTAGAGAACTCTATAAATAAAAGAGTTCTCTGCATTTGTGGAGGTTGGAAATTTTTTACTCCAAAAGATCTAAAGAGAATTCTCCAAGAGCTAGAAGACACCCTAACTCCTAAAGCCAACCACCCTAAACAATTAAGGCTCCTTTGAAGATACAAGCTTTCTTCCAAGGCTCCAACTTAAAAAACATTGTCACACCTCGTCCCAATCCTTAACGCGAAACGCCAAAGACACTCATTCTTGAGGTCCTTAAGCTATGCTTAAATGCCTACCCTTGAACCTATGCATAAAAACAACTTTTAGATGACATAAGTAACTTCACACAAAAATAAACCAAACATAAACTTTATTAACTTAACAAGGCGTTCAACGCTTAATACAAAACACAACACTTAACCAAAAGTACTATACAACACTTTAAACTTAAACTAAACGTCTGGCAGCCTTCTCGCTTAGCAAGCCTTTCCCTTTTTCTTTACTTGGCTTTAACGCCTGATTCCTGAAAGATGAGATTTTGGAAACATAAGTCTACAAGACTCAGTGAAGTTTTATGAAATCCTTTTTGCAATATCTTTTCACAAATATCATTTTATCATCATGAGATAGAAATATATCATTTCGCATAACACACTTTAGTTACCAAACATTCATTTCGTCAAGGATCCCGAATCACTCTCCATGCTAGGTCATGTAACTTCACGTTTAGACTACTAAAATCATCAGCATCTGAGAGTATACAGATTCTTCCTTGTTGCTCAGACCGCTAAGTATAATGTGCTTCTTTCAACGTATTACCTAGCATAACATCACCACGTAGTCTTGTTCACTCATGGTGGCCTTTACTCTTTATGTGCACATAAAAGTTAGCTCATTTCAAAGGAAGTAACTAATGGTTTAAACACCATTTATAGCATTGAAATCACAATAATCAAATCATGCTTAAAATCATAACATATACTTTTCATATGATTCTCCTTTGGAAACTGTAAAACATATAAGCTTTGCATATAAATCTTCTTTTGGAAACTTTCATATTTGAAACCATCATTTCAAATCAATTAAAACTTTATAAGAAAACTTTTAGCATAAAACGTTTAGTGAAAATAGTCACAACACTTAGCCTTAAATCCCAAAATGCTCCTTCTTTATTATTCTCGCGTGCCTTCTCTCAAAATGCTCGAACATCACTTAAACACTTAACTTTTCTCTTTAAAACAACAAAGTAACAATACTTAACAAATGACTTAGGTCCTCTATTTATTCTAGTCCTTAAACTAGCTTAGTCATGCCTAAACTCAAGTCAGCTTGTCAGCTCCTACTCTTAGTGATGCACGTGTAAGCTTAAGGTTAACTCTTAATCATTCTTAACTTAAACTTTACACGTGGCCCATTACATACACTTAAGAAATTTCTCAAAATTTTCCTTACTTCTTCTTGCCAAGTCCTTCTTCTTGCCTAACACCATCTTACGAAACCCCTTTCTTTCATGAGAACTCTTAGACTTACAAGCCTCATTGCATATCCTTCTCGCGGACTACCTTAGCCATGGACTCTTAACGTGACCCAAATCAAAACGCCTAGTCTAAACACTTAGTCAAAATTTTATCTTTTAACTCTTAACTTAGGTGCGGGTTTCACAAACATCATGTGATCTGCTTCCTTAATTCAAGCTTAAGCATCTAATCGAGAGAGAATAAGAGAATCAAATTCCAGAGATCGAACCACGTCACATCAAATAAACAAAAAATACATCAACTCAAGTTCAACTCCACGAATCAAATTTTTTCAGAAATTTCGTGTGAACAAATTGACACGTCCAGTAGAACATCTTTACCTCTCATGTGAAACTTGAAATTTCATTAACATTTGGAGTTTGCTAAGATTAGCCAAGGACAAGAAAACATGGATTTTTGTAGGAAAAAGAAGATGAAAGGACTTAGAATTTAGGTTAAAATTTAAGAGAAAAGAAGAAATTAGAAATTTGACTAAGTGTCAAATTTAAGTCACGAGGCATTTGGAGGTTAACATGGACGACAAGGAAGGACAAAAAAACTCCAAATGGGTGTCACTAAACAAGGAACTTGCCTTTAGAGGTTATTTTGTTAAGTATTGGAGTTGGAGATGGCCTAGGCGAGAAGAAGGTTGTGGACGTGAACAACCTCCAAGGACTAGGGAAGATAACCTCCAAAGAGGTTATCAAGACATAGGCTTGGCGAACAAGCAAACCTTGGGTGAAAAGAATGCTAGGCGAGAAGGCTTAAGAGGTTAGTAAGAGGCTTGTCATTGGGCGGCAAGTCTAGACTTTGAGAGGTTAGCATTTTTTTGGCCAAAGGACTATACGTCTGGAAGCTTGTCATGCAAGGAAGGCAAGGTTGGCGAGAAAAGTATGGCTACACGAGGAAGGTTGGGCATTGAGAGCTAGGTGGCCAAAGCAAGGCTATGCGAGGAAGGCCAAGGAGGTTAGCTAGGCGTTTGGATCAAGTATGTGGCATGTTGCGGATAAACGATGTAAAGTAAATCCAAGTGTCACAACCATGTCATCATGCATTTTACGATTAAGTAGGATGTGGAGGAGGTGATTAGGTGTAATTACCAGGTTAAGAGGTCAGTCTAATCATGGATTAAGTGTCACATTAATCTCATGCAAGGGACTCTATAAATAAGCCAACTTCATCAATCAATTTCTTACAATTTACTTGTGAAAAATTACTCAAATTAGTCTTGAAAGATTAGAATTTGTGTCTATTTTGTGAGTGAGGGCTGCTATACATTTTGGATTCAAGAAAGTTTGTGTTTTTATCAAGAGAAGGCGAGAAGGTCATTTCTTGAGTGAATCTGTGCAAGGTGCATTCCAAGTAGGCTACAAGACTCGTCATTTAGAGTTTGATTCTAAAATTTTGATGTAAGAAAGTTAACTTATTTTAGAGCAACTTTATAGAAGAAAGTTTTATCAAAAGAGATATGAATTATAAGTTCTGATTTTTCAAAGATCAGTCATAATGTTGAAAGTTAAACAATGTCTGGGTAGTGGCAGTGAGTCATGCATGTGTGTGGGCGAGATGGTCGTGCTTTTTCTTCATAGAGGTTATTTTGAGCAGGTTGCATGCACATGACAAGGTCATGGTACAGGCGTGCACTCAGGTTACGCGCATAGCATTGCCTTATAGGTTAGCATGGCACAAGGTGTGGGGGGAGCGCCAACGCACGCGCTAGGCATGCGAAGGGCACTGGATAGGCTGCAAGCACGCATGTGGCAACCCCTTGCAAGGTTAACATGTGGCGCCCATCCCCCCTCCGCCACCCCCACTATGAGGTTAGCATGCACAAGGCCCTAGGCCTTGCGCGCGCAGCCAGCCCCTACACCATAACATTAGGCTCTGATAGGCTGTTTTCAAGTTGTGTTGGACTATTTTGATATTTTTGGGAATTTTTAAGGAACTTTTGGATATTTTCATGTTTAAGGAATTAAATATGAATTTTTCAAATCAAGGAGGAAGAGGAATTTACAACGAAAGATACATAAAAGTATTGTGAGTAACACATTGACTTCTAAATGACTTATGAAGCATGTTTTCAAGCCCTACAAGCAATAGCTTGTGAGTAACATCTTGATTTCTAAAGTATTTATTGAACATGATTTCAAGATTTACAAGTACAATGATTTGCTAAACATGATCTCAAGTTCTTATACATGACATGTTATTGATAAATGTTTACTGAAATGATAGTTCCAAGCTATGTTATGATTTCATGATTCAAGGAAATATTTCATATTTTCAAATATTTTTGTGTCATGTCCGAATATATCATGAGACCTATTGTATACATGTGGTTAACTCCATACTAATGGTACGGTTGACGAACCTATTTTTAACTATGGGTCATATGTAATGGTATATTTTATGCCTTAAAGAAGGAGAGTTAGCTACCCATCGACTATCCCATCTTCGAATGAAGGGGTAAATATTGCCCGTGGCTATGGAGGATTGTCTTAAAAAATACAAAAGATTTCAATGTCTCATGTTTCATGTTATGACTGTTTATTGATAAACGTATTTTAAGCTTCAGTTTATTACTAAAATGTTTAGGAAAACTTGTTTTCTAAAACTGTTGCTCACTAAGTCTATCGACTTACCCTTTCAAAAACGTTTTTCCACTTTCTATGTACAGATTGTGGATCTCCACGTGCTGAACATACGACTGCCAGGCCAACTTAATTTTTCATTATACAAGAACATTGTTTTATTTCAAAATAGTTTTGTGATTGTTTAAATACTTATACATTTGTGATTGTTCTTTATCCATGCTACATTTTATAAAAGATTTCAAAGGTCACACTATGGTTTTAAGTATTTCACGTTAAAAGACTTTTATTGTTGAATATTTCATGTTTTCAAGTCATGTGTTAGTTGAGGTTGTTTTGGAGGTGAACGAATTCAACTGACATCACGCCACATCTCGGAACGAGCAAGCAGGTGCCTGAGGCGGGGTGTGACATATCATCTCTCTCTCTTCATGCAAATCTACAAGAAAAATAATGGCACTAAGAAAAGTTGCATCCAAAGCTACTATCGCAGGCGACACCTACACTAGACTTATCGCTCAGAGTCACTCAAAGAAGAGAATGCAAGAACAAAGTTATTTCCTCACAAAGAAAAGTTGGGAACAACTGATGGAATCTCCTAAAGACGGGGTCATCATCAAAGAGAATCCTTTGTTCGACAACTCCACTCTTGCTTCTAATCTATTAGAGAAAGAATCACACCTTGAAGTAGTGTCTATCATGATGGTTGATGTAACAGTCGAGGCCACCATGGCGGAGACAGAAAGAAAAATAAATTTCCTAATGAAAGCTATCGAGGAGCTAGATCATGAAATTGCTGCGTTGAAAGATCAAATGCAAACTAAAGGAACTGTTGGGTCAAGTCAAACTCCTGTTATCAAGGTTGTTAACAAAGGAAAGAATGTGGTGCATGAAAATCAACCACAACAACAATCAACTTCTGTGGCTTCCTTCTCAGTCTAATAGCTGAAAGATATGATCACAAGCTCCATAAAAGTACAATATGGAGGACCGCCATAAACTTCTTTTATGTACTCCAACAATTCAATGGAAAGGGCAATCTAAAGCAACGCATTGCTCACTTTGTTGAAACATGCGAGAAAGCAGGATCAAGAGGAAACCAGCTAGTCAGGCAGTTCGTTTGAAGCTTGAAAGAAAATGCTTTCGAGTGGTATACCAATTTGGAGTCGAAAGTCATTGACAGTTGGGAACAATTGGAAAAAGGAGTTCCTAAACCATTTCTACAACAGTAGGCACACTGTAAGCATGATGGAGCTTACAAACACAAAACAACGAAAAGGAGAGCCAGTCATCGACTACATAAACTGATAGAGAGCTCTAAGCCTGAATTGCAAATACAAGCTCATAGAACCATTTGTAGTGGAGATGTGCACCCAAGGCATGCACGAGAACTTCTCTATATTTTGCAGCAAATAAAAACTTTGCACGTTTGAAGAGTTGGCTACTCATGCGCATGATATGAAACTGAGTATCACCAATAGAGGAACAAAAGATTTCTTGGTTCAAAAAATGAGGAATGACAAGAATGAAATCAACGATACTAAAAAGATTGTGGATCGTGTCACATAAGAGTCTATGGTTGTTCATGCAACTCCATTGAATCTTTCTCGAAAAGAAAAGAAACAAAAATTTGAAAGAAAATATGATGGCGACGAAAAGCAATGCCCAACTCTTAGAGAAAGAAAGGAAAAAGTTTATCCATTTTCTGACTCTGATGTTGCAGACATGCTAGAGCAATTGATAGAGAAACAACTTATTTCAATTGCAAGAATGCAAACGACTAGAACAAGCAGAAAAAGGAGATGATCCTAACTACTGCAAGTATTATCGGGTCATTAGTCATCTTGTTGAAAAGTTTTTCGTGCTGAAGGAGTTGATTCTAAAGTTGGTTAATGAAAAGAAAATTGAGTTGGATATTGATGAAGTAGCTCAGACGAATCATGTTGCAGTCAAGATGACTTAAAGTATTCCACCATCAACGCAACTTTATGGTAAAGAAAAATGCTTGATTCAGTTTGGGACTTTCGAACCTATAGTTGTCCAATTCCAACAAAGGACTATAACGACAGACTCCCTAAACAAAGAAAAGCATGTTGAAGATGATGGTGAAGGATGGATAGTCGTGACTCGTGAAAAAGGAAGACAACCAAATTCCATTCAAATGAAGTCGCACTTCCATCAAAAGCATGACAAAGGAAGCAGCTATCATCAAAAGAAGGGAAAAAGAAATAAGAAGATGTGGAAGCTTAAGCCTATCAAAGGAAAAGACAAGGAATTCTCAACCTCGACGGTCGATAACTTTGACAAAATTTCTCCCAAGAAACTTCCTTGATGATCATCAAGAGGAAGTATTCTAAGTCACTGCATGTCATGCTATCAGCATAGTTGAAAGTCAACAATTCAAATTAAATTAAGCAAAGGACTTCTGTATTTGATCGTATCAAACCTTCAACTACTTGATCTTCAGTCTTTCAAAGATTGAGTATGGCCACGAAAGAAGAAGAAAACCAATGTCCAATGTCTACTTCCACTCGAACTTCAACTTTCAAAAGACTGAATATCTCCACATAAAAAAAAATCAACCTTCAACATCAGTTTTTTATCCTCTAAAGATGACACGCGATCAACATAAAAGAAAGATGAAAACATTGAAGGCAAAACCATTTCATGAAGAAAACAATAATGGTAAGATTTACAGTCGTGTCCCATCACTCATGAAGAGAAAGTTGTCTATTGACATTAATACATAAGGTTCCTTGACAGTGAAGCTAAGACTTATTATATACACCAATTTTACAAATAAAGAAGATAAACAAATTCTTGATGAAAATATGAGCTACTAAAAATTCAAAGCTCCTTATCACAAGAGCCTAAACTGCAGGATGCTCCTAACCCATAGACCTTAAATGGTGAGTGGTAAAAAGAAAAAAACTCAAGTTGAACTACGTTATGACTTGATCCCTTTCTTCAAGGGTACATAGGCAGCTTAAAGAAAACTTTAAGTTTAGTCCATAAAATGTTGCGACAAACGTAGGAGTGTCATAATCACCTACATGTGGCTTTACAAAATTGATATCGCTCATCCATTGAATAATGATTTTCCAAATTGAAAGATGTTTATCTCTATTTGGAGAATCACAACAAATTAGGGGCAAATTGCTAAATTCAAGATGTTCATCTGTAGTAATAAGGCGATACAATATATTGAAGATGTACACTACTTTGTGCAAGACTATATAAGTTGAGTGCATGCAAAAAAAAGGCGTTTCAAAATCATGCTCGAAGGCTTCATCAACGATTCCTCATAGTCAAGCTCAAAGGCTTCATCGATGATTCCTCATAGTCAAGCTCAAAGGCTTCATCGATGATTCCTCATATTCAAGCTTAAAGGCTTCATCGATGATTTCTCCTATTCAAGCTCATAGGTTTCATCGATGGTTTCTCATAATCAAACTCGAAGGCTTCATTGATGCAGATGCAACTCAGCCTTCTATCCAAAATGTAGATGCAACAAACTCTGCCTCGTCTCAAACATGTTGTAGCCATGAAGATCATCATCTTCGATATGTTGCAGTCGAGAAGGTCGTTATCTCAAATATATTGTAGTTGAGAAGATTATTGTCTCAAATATGTTGCACCTGAGAAGATCATCATCTCAAATATGTTACAGCCAAGAAGATTCTCATCTCAAATATGTAGTAGCCGAGAAGATCGTCATCTCAAATATGTTGCAGGCGAGAAGATCTTCATCTTTAATATGTTGCATCGAGAGGATCATTATCTCAAATATGTTACAACCGAGAAGGTCATCCTCTCCAATATGTTGCATTGAGAGGATCATTCATCTTCAATATGGTGTAGGTCCAAGATGATGACGACAGTACAACTTCGTCTCTGCCTCTTCAAGAAGATGACGACAGTGCAGCTCCGCCTCTGCCTCTCCAAGAAGATGTCGATGGTGCAACTCCACTTCTCTAAGATGATGACGACAGTGTAACTCTGCCTCTCTCTCTTTAAGATGAAGATGGTCCATCTTGGCATCTAACTCTCAAAAAATGACAATGGTGCAACTACGGGAGGATGACAATGGTGAAGCTTCACCTCAGCCTTTCTATGATGATGACAGTGCAGCTTCACCTTCACCTCTTCAAAAGAACGATGGCGCAGCTCAGCCTTCTCCTCTCCAAGATAATGGCGATGATGTAGCTCTACCTCCGCCTCTCCAAGAAGATGACGACGGTGCAACTCTGCCTCCACCTCTCCAAAAGGACGATGGCATAGCTCCAAGAAGATGATGATTGTGCAGCTCCGCCTTCGCCTCTCCAAGATGATGATGACAGTGTAGCTCCGCCTCCACCTCTCCAAAAAGATGATGATGGTGCAACTCTGCCTCCACCTCTTCAAGAAGACAATGATGGTGCAGCTCCACCTCTCCAAGATGACGATGACGATGCAGCTCTGCCTCCATCTCTATAAGATGATGATAGGTGCAACTTCATCTCTATCTCTTCAAGAAGACAACGATACTACATCTTTCCCTCCGTCTATCCAAGAAGACGACGATGGTGCTGAAGGGATAAAAGCTCTATGGCAGCAGAAGAATTTAAAGAACCGTTACTCAAAATAATTTGCTAATCTTAAAATATCAGTACATTGGTAAAAATTTTAGAATCAAAATTCTAAATTAACACTAAGCATGCTTTTAAATTAAAGGATACAGAGAACTTACTTTTGATGACGTCTCTTAATCTACAAATCACCGAATTGGGGACACCACCCGTCGAAGATCTTCCTAACCTCTGAGATGAGATTGGTTTGTGGGAACCAATTGGGATGAGAAAAAGGTTTAGAGAAACTTTTTTCTTTTTGCAGAGAGAAAAAACCTTGGCGCTTTTTTCTTGATCAATTTGGTTAAAAAAAATTGTTTTCTTCTGCATATTTATAACTTTATTTCCTTCTTGGAATAGGAAAAGGAGTAAGAGAGAATTATGAGATTCTTTTTATCAAATTTACTAATTAATTAACAATTAATCAATTAGTTAATAATTAATTAAATCATATTTAATTAATATTTCATTCAAATCTTATTTGAATGAATATCTCTGCAATACCTTATAGATTTAACTAAATCAAATTTAATTAAATAAAATTAAACTATTAATTAATTCTCCAATTAATTAATAGCTAAATTAAATAACTTATATTTAACTTAAATTAAATTTGAATCATATTCAAATACAAGTTTCTCTCTTAATGAATAATTTTAATATGAATCCAACTCACATTAAATTAATATTTGGACTCATTCAAATATTTTATCTCTCATAAATTAATTTTGAATCATATATAAAATTAAATTTATATAATAAAGTTTCACAAACTTTATATTATAATGTATCACTATACATTAAACTAATTTCCAAAGTAAATTTAAATATTTCAAATTACAACCAATATAAATAAATCTCATTACCCTTTACGAGCTAGAAAGGGGACCTAATGGACCTACAGATTAGAAGCTACAACGATCTGAGATTAATTGGCTAAACTCATTAACCACATTAATCAATATTCGTTAACTGTGTGTACACTCCACTAAAGACTCACAGCTGAACTCTTTTCACTGTAGATATATTTTTGTGTTCACTGCTATAGACCAATAACAGTAACTTAGTCCTTCACGAGTCTTCGTAACACCAGTTGGGCCAATTTACCGTTTTACCCTTGGGTTAGCTCTAATCCTTAAATACCAATGCTCCTCCAATGAACAACTTGTTTATGGTCCTACCAATAAACAGAACTCCCTCTCGTGTCACATAGAGGGTAGGGCCCTTTGTTCAAGACCTAGAGACACCATTTAAGGGAACACTCATCTACTTACCCTAAAGTAGGGAAGGAGTGAATTCCATCTTGTGTAATTATGTTTCCAGCTCCCCACTCGGTCTTGTCCCCAAAATGATAAGCTTACTGAGTCAGCGATCTGGCCACTCTCACCCGTACAAATCAAAGGACACTCGCTAACAGGAGTTCATAACACACTCGGGATTAAGACTAAGTTACCTAGGTCATCCTAGTGAAATAGAAACCGAACTAGTTAACGGAGTTACATCTAGTGGTTACTATTTCGCGGTTCGGCCTTATGCAAACTCATTGCATAGGATACCCTCACTTGCATGTCAACTACACGAACGCGTTGGATCATTGCGTTTGTACCAAATACAAAGTGAGCCGTATCAATGGTGTTACCAGGATAAGGTACCCAGCCTTATCCCTATACTATAGACCCTTTAAGCTAATCTTGAACATTGATCTCTGTATGTCTCTACATATTGTTCAAGACTCATTAAACAGCTTAGGATGTTAGTTTATTGGATTTGGGTTATTAAGACAAAACTAATAATTTAATCAATAACAATTATTACAATAATAACATTTTATTAATACCGGTCAATGGATTATATTTACAATTTACGAGTTTAGGACATAAATCCCAACAGGTGCAGCTCTGCCTCTGCCTCTCCAAGAAGACGACGACGGTGTAGCTCTGTCTTTGTCTCTTCAAAAGATAACAACGGTGCAACTCTACCTTTGCCTCTCCAAGTTAAATATGGTGCAGTTTTGCCCCTTCAGAATGACGACAAAGTAGAGCGAAGATGCCTGATCGTTCCTATTAGGAAGGTGAATCTGACGACAGATGCCCGATCGTTCTCTAGTAGAAGTTGAATCATTAACAGCGAAACATAATAAAGATGCACGATCTCTCCTACTAGGGAGGTGGATTTGACAGTAAATCCCTGATCGTTCTCTAGTAGAAGTTTGATCGCCAACAGTGAAGCAAAACCGATATGTCCGATCGTTCCTACCATGGTGGTGGATGTGACGACAAATGTCTGATTGTCCCCTTGTAGAAGTTAGAACACTGATAGTGAAGCAGAATGAAGATGTTCGATCGTTCCTACTAGGAGATGGATCTGACAACAAATGTCTGATCGTCCCCTAGTAGAAGTTGGATCGCTGACACCAGAGTCACCCCTGCAAATGATTGTAAAATAATAAAAAAAAAAAAAAAAGAAGAAGAAGAAGAAGAAGAAAGGGGGGGAATCTTGCCTTTTGAAAATATGTTTTGAAGAGAGGTTCGACAATTCTAGTTCCAGTAAAGAGATAAAATAAAGGAACAAGAAGTTAGAAAAAAAAAGAGAGAAAAGGAGAAGATAAGGTTTTTCTTTTTCATACTTTTCTTTTGCTTAATGATCAAGAAAGAATGATCAGGGTGTGGATCTATTTATAATGCCAACAAGTCCAATTCCTAAAAAGATTTAGAATGATATTCAATCTTTTTTAAGGGTAATTGTAAAAAATAGCAAATTTGACAAAATATTTACAAATTATAGCAAAATTTCAGATTCTATCGATAACAAACATTTGATAGCCAGTGATATCCTTATATCAGTGGTGATTGAATTAAAAAATTTTACTATAGTTTTGTAAATATTTTAATTTATTTTGCTATTTTTAAAAATGCTCCTTTCTTTTAGTAATAAAGAAAAGATAATTCAATTATCTTATCTTATTTTAATGATATTCAATATTTAAAATAGAAAATATAATCCAATTATCTTATCTTACTTTTATTTCATTTTGGGATAAATCTCGAATTTCATTTTTTTTAGATAATTAAAATATTTAAATATTTCAAAATTTAAATTTTATCGCCAATTTTAAAATAAAATTTAAATTTGGGTTCAGATACAAGTCAAATTAACTTGCATATATGACCTCATTTTTTATCTCAAATTTAAATGGGATTCATAAATCTAACTTCATTCCAAGATTGAGTCCTTCTATTTATCTTAAATTAAAATTGGTCATTCTAAATTCTTGTGCATGCTCACGACAAATTAGGGTGTGGTAGAAACATATCTTTATTTCAAATTAAATTTTGGTTATGTTCCAAATTTTATCCCAAAAATCAAATTTAAGTTTTTATCCTCAAATCAAATTAAATTGCAGATAATGCCTTGAATTTTTCTCAAATTAAGGTTTGACCATATTTCAACCCTTATTTCAAATTTAAATCAAACTTATGTACTAAATTTATAGTTTGATTAATTTGATATGTCGAATTGAGAAAGAACACTCATATTTTGACTTTAAATTTATCTTTTTCGATATTCATCAATCCACATACATGCATAATTCTAGAAAAGGGGCATTTGTTAAATTAGAAATTTTGAGACCAATCACAAATTGTCATGTTATTTACTAAATTAAGAATGAAAAATACAAATAATTGAATTTGGGACTAATTAAAAAATTGACATGTGTCCCAAATTAAAATTGAAGACATAAATTACATAAATTGGTCAATTCTGATGACGCCATGTGTTTTCATTATGACCGTTGGATCAAGTTAATTATTTTAGTCTAGTTAAATATTATTTACTTTAGCTTTAATTTAGCCCAAATAGCTAAATATGATTCAAATCCATATGGTTAAGCCCATGGTTTTGATCCATGGACCAACTAAGCTCAAGCCTATAAAACCCACCAGAGAACTCTATAAATAGAGGAGTTCTCCTCATTTGTGGATGTTTGAAATTTTTTACTCCAGAAGATCTAGAGAGAATTCTTCCAAACTTCTAAGATCGACCACCCTCGAAGATTGAAGCTCCTTTGAAGATACAAGTTTTTTGATTCAAGATATCACAATTGAATCAAATGAAGAAGTTGAAGAGATGCAATGCTTGGAAGTTGAAGAGTTACTTGGACATCTCAAAAGTCATAAAATTAAATGTTTAAGGAATGATGTTAGTGTTTTCATTTATTAGGGTATTTGAAATGGCATAAAATTAAATGTCGTGACCTTTCATTTAATCTTTTAATTAGTATAAATAGGTTTGTAATAGCCACATTTAAAAAAGAAGAATTTGGATGAATTAAATTGGAAAATTCTAGAATGTAGAACTTTGTTTTTGTGTGTTCTTGTGATAGAATGCACAGATATTTGGAACATTCAAGTGAGGATTGATATGTCTTGCTTGTGGAGTGCTTTGAAGATTGAGAGTTGATGGGAGTTTCTAACTTTGTCGGATCCTTGGTTTCTTAGATCATCTAAATAATCTGAATCTAGCCTATCTTGGAGGTTGAAATCAAATTGGTTTTGCGGCTGCTGGAGTCGTGTTCTTGGGAGTCTTGTTGTTTAACGTGCTTCACTTCCTCAAATCAAGCGTAAACATCCAATCGACAGAGAATCAGAGGATCAAATTCTAAAGATTGAACCACATCGCATCAAATCAACAAAAAATATAACACCAACTCAAGTTCAACTCTACGAATCAAATTTCTCTGAAAATCTCATGTGGAACAATCATAAAACTGACACTTCAATCTGATAGACTTTCACAGAGGATTTTTGGATAATTTTGGAAGAACAAAGTATGATGATTGAATTGTAACAAACTAAAATTTAAAGATTATATTGTCAATTTCATCCAACTTTAAGGATCAAAATCGTTTTTTTTTTCTAACCTTGTAATGTAGAGAGTAGGAACTTAATCTATGAGTGAACATAATCCTAGAAACGTTTTAGCACCTTATAAAGAGACATCTTTGAAAAATTTAGGATGTATTTAGAGCCATAGTTGAGTTAAAAAAGAATGAAGTTAATATATTAGAGTTAGGAAGTACGTGTATGGAGGTGCAGAGTTATAAGATGAAGTTCCTAGATAAATATACAAACGTTAATGCGTTTATTATTATAGTTGAATTGTTTAGGGGCATTTTTAAAAATAGCAAAATAAATCAAAATATTTACAAGCTATAGCAAAATTTTGGATTCTATCAATGATAAAAACTGATAAACTTCTATCATTGTCTCTCAATGCCACTGATAGAAGGATATCAGTATCTATTATTGATAGAATATGAAATTGTAAATATTTTATCAAATTTACTATTTTTGACAATTCTCCAATTGTTTAACACTAAATTATGAAGTTGGTGGGCCAAACATTTTTGAAGTGAGTTGTATATATATATTTCATTCAATTGTTTTTTTTTTTTGTTTTTTGATATGAATGACCTAAGAAAAAGATGTTTTAGTGTTTTAATTATAACCTTTTACTGATGATATTACAAGTAAACCAACAATCTTACATAATTCAAACCCACTTCACATTCTCACGTGACATCGTGCTTGTTGCTCGCTTTTCTTGCCCTCCTTTTTCAATCTTGGTTCTTGCTCTCAACCAAAAGAATTCAAACAAAAAAAAAATTCGATGAAAGGTTCACGTTTAATTACGCATGTCTAGAGACAAAAGGATGAGATTTCATGGCAATCTCATCACTCAAGAGCTTAAACCATTGAAAACCATGAAGGATGGAGTTGAACTTGAAGACAAATGAGAGGGAAAGTTTTGTATTTTCTTTTTAGGGAAGAACAAAATGTGAAATTTGACTCCAAACAAAGATCGTATAACGTCAATTCTAGAAAGAAGTCATATCTCATTTCGACCTATTTTTTAACACGTTCATGGATGTTGAGATGTTGGTCACGTCTATTTTTTAACAATTCTAGAAACGAAATTTGAGAGAATAATTGAGATGTATGTGTGGAAATAAAAAGAGTTGGACAGTGGGAAAAGGTGTGTTAGATCCTTGTAGGTTGTAGAAAATAATTTAGAGAAATTAGTTTTGGTTGGTTAGTAGAAAAATATAGAAACCGAAGAAGAGGAAAGTGATGTTGGTCACGTCTTATATTATTGCACCGCCCACACCTCTTCTTTTATTTATTGCCAAATGCCAACCCTTTCCTTTCCTTTCCTTTGGCCCCTTTTTGTTTTTTTTATTCCTATATTATTCTGATCTCTTCAAATTTATTTTAAATTGTTAGTTGATTTTAGTCATTTAATTTTAAAATGTTTATTTTGGTTTCTAATACTTTTAATTTCTTTTTTCTTTTCATTTTAATATGTGTACATACTTTCAACTTTAATTCATGTTGATCTCTACAAAATAAAAATAGAGGCCAAAATAAACACTTAAAAGTATAAGAGCCAAAATAAATATCTTAAAAATATAAAAAATAAATTGAACAAAAATTAAAATTATAAATCAAAATGAACCAAAACTAAACATACGGTAACCAACTTTAGTTCCTTAGATTTGTATAGTTTCAAATTGAACAATAATATAAAAACTTGTAATTACTTTTTACTTTGTATAATCATGTGAGGTAGAATTGAATTCTAGTTCATAAACTTTTAAGACTCGTATAAGCTCTTAAATTTGATAAGTATATTAATAAAGATGCTTATTCAGTGTTTAAACTTTGGAATGTTTTCAAATATAGCAAAATGAATCAAAATATTTACAAAATAGAGTATAATATCATAGTTTATTTACAATGGATCGAGATAGATCAAAATAGACTACTGTTTACCTACTTGTATAATGCATGATAGACACAGAATGTAATATATCTTGATCTATCGTAGATATCTTGATATTTTTGTTATATTTATAAATATTTTTAAAAAATTTGTCATTAGAAAAATGTTCTTTAAACTTTTAAATTTTTACTTGAAAGCCTCCATCTGAAAGTCCATTTTTGTAATCAATATATAGGTAATTTTTTGGATTTTCCATTTTTGTTTCTAACTCATTTTTTTTCAAAATTCTAGATCTGCTAGACAATATTGAAAATTTCAACTGTTAACATGAAATTTTAATTTGGTATAAAATAGATTTAGTCTTTTTCTTTATATGAATTCTAAATATGTTAATTATATGCACTAATGGATCTAGTGTATAGGTCTATGGAGCTCAAACTCCCTCAAACTATTTAATTTTTAATACTTATAAATAGCTTAATGGTTAGTCAGTTGGTCAATCCAATCCCTTTTAATCCAGGTTCGTTGTTTTTTCTTCAATATTTTTAAATTTTTTTATTTTTATTTTAACTAAACTATAAAATTTCTATGAATAAATTGTCTGGAACTGTTAATTATATGTATTAGGATACAAAATATAAAATATAAAGATTGATTAGAGATAAAAGGTAAAGTTGTTTTAATAGAGATCGTGCAACGTAACTTTATTTTATTCATTAGTTGTCATCCTTTAGTTAGTGATAAGAACAAGATATAAAACTTCATTAAAAAATTTAGAGACAAAGTTATAATTTCTTTAAAAAAATTTAAAATTAAATGGAAACATCTTCTCTTACTTATGGGAGTGGGAATTCATATATATAAGTTTGACTTTTAATATAGAAGATGCACTCATTTCAATTGATTGAATTATGTTTATATTCAAAATAGAAAACTAATTGTTATTGTTTATGTTAAATATAATTGTTATGAGTAAGTCTTGCCAATACTTTTAAATTTGTATTAATCAGTGTTTTCAATTGTGTATTTACTAGACCCATAAATTAAAAAATAATTAAAAGCTTATAGTCTATATTTGTAATTTTGAATGATTAGCAATAAAATAGATAAAGGAAAAAACTATCTTTTTAGTCATCTAGTTTCTATTTAGTTTTTAAATTTCAAAATGTTACATATTTGGTTTTTAAATTTGATTTCAATTTAGTCATTAGATTTTAAAAATCATAATCATACTATTTACACTTGAGTTTTGTTTCAATTTAGCTTTTAAATTTCAATATTTACATTTCTAACATCAACTTTTCACTAAATACTCATTTTCTATATTCAGTGCTAACATATAAATTTAAAATAATTAAGAAAATTATAATTAATTAAGTTTAAGTAATTTTCATCACTTTTAAAATTAAATTTAAAATTTTACTTTATAATTACTTTAAATTAATTAAATGAAAAGTTGAGATTTAAATAGTAAAATCTTTAAATCTAAGGATCAAAAATTAAAATAAAACTTAAATGGTAAAATTGTAACATTTAGATAACTAATGACTAAATTGAAACCAAAATCAAAATTTAAGAAATAAATGTATAACATTAAATAAGGCTTAAATCAACCCAAAGGTATTTTTTTTTTAAATATATAAAAGAAAATTCAATTTGTAATTTTAATATTTTTTTGTTTAGTTTGGAAAGCTAATTATTGAACCTTAAAGATGATGATTAAATTCACTTGGCTAAAATAAAAATAATAGAGAAATTAAATTTGTTATATAAAATTGATAGGCTAAATTAATTAAGCAATTTAATATGGAAAGGAAGTTGCCATCCCATAAAGCAAGGAAGTAAAATATAACATAACATAATATAATGTTATTATGTGGCACTAAACTTGAGGATGCAATGATTAAACCTAAACATTCTCAAATAACATATATAAATTAAATATTGTAACATTATTCTTTTATTTATTTATTTTTAAAATTAAATTTAACCTCATTCCCCATGGTTACCCATATCAATTCACTTCTTCAAGTATATTTGATTTTAAAACATATATTTATATATATATTTCATAAATTATTTCAAAGATAAGATTACTTTATGGAAGTACCAAATTTTTGGTAACTTATTACAACTTAAAAGAATTAAACTACATATAGATATTAGTGACCAAATATATTATACGTTTAAAGTACAAAATACAATTTGATCTTCCATTTTACTTCCTATTCTTTTTGGGTCCATTAACAAAGTTTTGATTCATACACAAATTTGTATGTTTGTGACAAATTCGAATTAGGAATCAACAAAAGAAATGGTATGGTTTGTTTTAATATGATAACACATAAATATAATAGTTATTGGTGTACCTAAGTAATGTTAAATTTAAATAAATATAAATCAACATGACTAAACCGAAATTAACATTTACTATTTTTTTTTAAACAAAATAAAATGAGATTCAAAGTTCAATACTTTGACAGATAACTTATGAATGGAAAATTCTTTATGCGAGAAAAAAAAAATCAAACTATGCGATATAGTTATAATTTAAACGCTAATTCTTTATGTGATGTAAGAAGACCTATGCGATAGCTATATTTCAACACTATGCTAATGAAAACTAGATAGTATTTTGTGTTTTAGTTTTTTCAACTATGAATATTGACTATGCGATAACATGAGTTACGCGAGAAAGCTATGCGAAAGGTTATAACATCTCATCCTATATGTTGACATCCTAGGCGATATGATCAAATATGATGAGAAATATTAAAGTCATAATCTTTATCACATGATTAAAAGAATTAAACTTTAGTATTTAATGAATCAACATAACCCCTCCATAAATAAAAAGGTTACAAATTAATTTCTCAAAATTAATTTACAACTGTCTATTGATTTCCTCACACTATATATACTTTTCTCATTCTTTCATTTGGTACGATATAAATTTCATAAACAAGAAAAACTCTCTCTGAGTTTACTGAGCAAATTGTGAGTGTTTATCTGAGAGTTGAGATTTCAATTGATTTCTGTGCAAAATCAATTGAAGAACGAAGGCTGTTTGAGGGGACGACGAGGCTATATTTATGTTTTCACAAAAGAGCAGAGTCGCGACACGTCTTAAAGAGAGTGTGATCCGCGACTCAACCATCTTCTAACTAATTTTCGTTTTGAAGTTTTGCCTTCTGGCCACTAGGCGTTTTGTCAACTTGGCAAGATAATCAATATGCGATTTGACTACGCGAGGAAAAATACATTAAGTGAGATAAAGGACGAAGTGCAACAACAGTAACTCATATACTTCTATAGAGGTAAATATTATCAATTTAAGCATAAACTCAACTAGTTTACTTTTGAACAATGAGTGAGATGTTTGAATTTCTTAACCCTTGTAATATGAAGAAAAAGAATAGAATAAAAGGTAAGGTAGGTTTTAAAAATTGAAATAAAAGTAAATAAAGTAAAAAAAAAAAAAGTATTTTTAAGTACATGTCAATGGTCGAGACCAGACTTTCTAACTCAAAATAAGAAGTTGCATGACAATTAACATTGGGTTAAATTTTCGATTTGGGAAAAGTTTAAAATATTGAGGTCTCAATTTTATCTAAAGTAATGAAGGTAACAAAAAACTGTAGATATGAGTGACGTGTTGACATGGATGAAATTTAGAAAAAAAGATTATATAAACAAAAATTCAAAAAATAAAGTTAGATTAGTAAATAGACGTTTTATAGTTAAGATATTAGTATTAATTCTCTTATATTTAAATTGACATTTTGTTGCTAAAATTTGATGCTTGTAATTTATATATGATATTTATATCGATTAATTGGATAAACAAATATAAACATGTTTTAGTAGAATAATTATAGAAGGAGGATTGAATCTCCATCGTCTTTAGACTGAAACTCATTTTCACGAATCTACAAAAATGTTAAAGTATCACTGGAAGTATCAACCAAAATTAATTCAATAGTATGGTTTGGGGTAATACGATAAATAATAGATAGAAGAGAAGGGAAGTAAGAAATATACAAATAATATAATTTCTGTCTCTCTCCTTTTCTCTAATCTAATGGAGGAGTTGGCTTTGCTGACAATTCCCGTCAAAAGAAAAAGCGGCAAAAGCCGAGGGGCCATAGCCATAGCACATTTCACATAGCACACACGATTCATTCCAATTTCTCTTCCATTCCCTCAATTCTTCCTTTCCATTTTTGTTTTCTTCTCTTTTTTCCTCATAATCCCATCTGTCTCTCCATTTACTCTTTTTTTTCCCTTCATTTCTAATTACCCATCTCCCAAAATCCGGTCTGGCAGCGATCAATTATGGTTTCTCTCTTCGATTCCTCGTTTCAGGTATTGGGTTGATCTTAATTTTTCGTTTGGTTCCAGAATCGGGGTTTGCCTTTGTTGTCATACTGCTCTTTTAGCTTGATCTTGTGTTTATGTTTTTCTACTTTTTCAAGTATTGGTGTTTCTTTGTTGACCTTGTTAATTTTGTGCTTTTCGTTTAATCTGGCAGATATAATTGATTGGGTTAGAAGCATGCGGGAAGAGGGAGACAGATATGAGATTGACAATGGAAATGGGGTTTCGTGTTAGGAAATTTGTAGTCGTATCTTTCAGAACTTGCTACAGATCAGTTCGTAACTATCCATTTCTTTTCGGGTTGCTGTGTTTTTTGATTCTTCTGTATAGATCGTGTCCGTTTTTGTTTTCCCTTTTGGTGTCTGCGTCCCCTGTTTTGATTTGCACAGCTGTTTTGCTTGGAACCCTTCTGAGTTATGGGCAGCCTAATATACCTGAAATTGAAACGGAAGAGACGGTTTCACGTGATGTAGCTTCTTTGAGATCTGGGATTTTGGACAATGCTACTGTTGTTGCTAAGGAGGATGATAGTTTTACTGTAGAGAGATTTGAAGGTAATGAAGTAGAAAATTCTTATGTGGTAAGGGGTCCTGAAGAAGAGCGGAAGACAGGCAAGCTTGATGAACATGCTGCTTTTGTTGACTTTGTCCCGGTGATCCATGAACGCAATCGTGAAATTCAGTTTGAGAAGGGTCATGTTGAGGATGAGAAGGGTGGTGTTGAGGAATTTGAGAAGGGCAGAGTTGAGGAGTTTGAGAAGGCAGCAGGAGAGAAGGAATTCCATAATTCAGAGTTGGAGGAAAGGATAGAAATTTATGAAAGGGATTTGGATATTAGAAGTTTGGCAACAGATGATGAAAATGCTGTGGAGAACCAGCTTTTGGCTGCCCAAAGCATGAGAAATGAGATTCTTGAAGTAGAAGATCGTAACATATCAATAGAACCTGTTCATAAAGGTGATCATCTAAGCTTATCTCTCAATGATAAAGATGATCATGATGAAAATGGTTATGATTCTTCAGGTTCTGAATCTGATAGAGCAGAAAGCTCTTCGCCTGATGCCTCAATGGCGGATATCATACCTTTGCTGGATGAGTTGCACCCTCTCTTGGACTCAGAAACTCCACTACCTGCCCATAGGTCGAATGAAGAGTCACATGCTTCTTCAGAACAATCTCATAAAAGTGATGGTGAATGTGTGATGTCAGATGATGAGGCTGAAAATCAAGGAGAAGAAGGTGGTGTTGTTGAACATGATGAGGATGAGGATGACGACGACGATGAGGGGATGCAAGAAGAGAAAGAGGATGAGAGCAAATCTGCTATCAAGTGGACAGAGGATGATCAAAAGAATCTCATGGATTTGGGAAGTTTAGAGCTAGAGAGGAATCAGCGTTTGGAAAATCTCATTGCAAGGAGAAGAGCAAGGAACAACTTGAGAATGTTGGCTGGGAAGAATTTGATAGACTTGGATGGTTTTGAACTTCCTGCAAACGTACCACCCATATCTACAGCCAGACGTAACCCATTTGATCTCCCTTATGATTCATACAGTAATATGGGATTACCACCAATTCCTGGGTCTGCTCCATCCATTTTGTTGCCAAGACGTAATCCATTTGATCTCCCATATGATTCAAATGAAGAAAAACCAGATCTCAAGAGTGACGACTTTGAACAAGAATTTTTGGCACCTCAACAGAAAGATATGTTCCGAAGACATGAAAGTTTCAGTGTGGGCCCCTCAAACTTTGCAGTTCCCAAGCTAGAGCAGCAGAATATTAGATGGAAACCATATTTCATGCCTGAAAAAATAGCTGCCGAAGGAACAAGCTACTCACCACTGGAGAGACAATTTAGTGAAGTCAGTGAATCAAAAATGAGTTCTGTTTCCGATACCGAATCAATGAGTTCTATTGCAGATCAGGATGACAAGAAGCCTGATGAATCACAGTCTTTTCTGGAAACAACAGCGGTTTCTTATCTTGACCCCACAGCGAGTGGTATTGAGCATGGAAATGGGCCATGGGAGGATATAGGCTCTGAAGATTATGTACAAGAAAACAGAGATGTGCATCATGAAGTGATTGAGATAACTTTGGGATCTACCGAGAGTCATTTTGAGAGCCAATCTGGATCCTCTGCCATCAGAGATGCAGATACCCCATTGGAGATTAATGCCAGTGAAATTCACTCCAAAAACGTATTAGTTGAAACGGATTTCAGCAGCAATTCCAGCTTGTCTTCATTGTCAGAAGAAGAAAATGAAACGGCATTTGAGGTCAAAACAGATGAGGTGAAACCAAGTAGCGATCATACAGAGGAATCTAGCATCGATACTACGAACATATCAGTGCCAGCCCTTGAAGAAGATGGAGACTTCAAGCTTGCCAGTGAAGTGTTGGATGACAATCAGCATAGGGAGCCTGTTTACGACTCAAGCCCTTCAGCAGAAGGTAAGCTCTCATTTTCACCTGTTTCTTCTGATATGTATACAGAAATAACCAATATATGGGCCCTCTTCTTTCTTTTTTTTTTTTTTGTTGACATAATTGACCTCTTTTCAGGTAAGGAATCTGAAGTTCATTCTGAAATAGAGCAGGACATCACTTCCAGTTTGAAAGATATGGATGATGTCTCCTCAGGTTTACATATAGTCGATAAAAATGAACAAGAGTCGAGGGAAGTTTCTGAAGTTATTGTTCATGAGGTTACGAAGGTCAAGTCCCCCAAACACGACACCAATTATGATGCTCAAAACTTATCTGTGGTCCCTGAATTTTCAGTTGAGGATGTTTCAATAAATTCTGGTCCGTCCTTCTCAGACAATGCGCCGATGGAGAAAGGAATAGTTGATAGTGTGAAGGAAGATAAAGATCGGCTGACAAGTCATGTGGAGGATATTGTTGATGGAGTTCACAAAATTGAAGATGAGAATCTAGATTCCTCACCTTCATGTGATAAGAGATCTTCTCGGAGTCTGACCTTTACCGAACCAGAGGACAAACTGTCTTCAGCTGTAAACCATGTTTCAGCAGATATTGGGTCACCTTCAAATGCTAAACATGTAGAAATGCATGAAACAGTAAATAACGAAGAAAGTCCTGAACTTGAACAAACAAAAGTCGCTAGATCAAGTTCATTGGATAGCAGTTCTGTGCGGGAAGTTATTTTACAAACTGATGTTGTTTGTCATAGTGATCAACCTACTACTTCTATATTAAATCTTGGTTCAGAAATCCCTGCTCAGGACACCAATGACCTGATTGGAACGAATGATTCTGGGTCTATTTCTCATGACCATTTGAGTACTACCAATGCAACCATTCCTGAATCACAGGAACAAAAGTGTCCAGTGGTGGAGGAGCACGTTGAATTGATTTCTTTGAGTTCGACATTTCCTCCTAAATTTGAGCAAGTTGAGGAGCGATCGATGAACAAGAAAGAAGTTGTTAGGTCTGAACAAGATATTGTTGAGCCCTCAAGTGTCAAATCACACACAGAGAGTGAAGACCTGCAAAATTTGGATATAAAAATTTCTTCTTCAGGTTCTAGTACTTCTGACGTGACTCCTGAAGTTATTTCATCTGTTACTGAATTAGGGCAGTCGTGGTCAGACAAGTCAATGGTTGAACCTGTTCTTAGTAACCGTGACAATGCTCAGGTAAGTGCTGCTAGATTAGTGATCTTTTGCATACTTTTTATGTTGATCTCTTTCTATGACATCAAGGATCTTAAAAGATCCAAATCTTGCTATTACATCAATGATCTTGAAAAGATCCAATCCAAGAGTTACTTGTGAATCATAATGTTGCTTCCATCATGGATTAGATATTGGTCAAACTTGATAAATAATTATTATATTTGCCATGGCCTGTGGATAATCATATCTGCGTGGTCTTATTGTCATGAGATCGAGCACACCACTGTAACTTTCTCTTTTAGCTGATTTGAGTATGATAATTATTGTACCATGTTACCATGTTATTTATTGAAGTGTTTGTGGCTTTATGAGAAGTAATATAATCATATTTTGAATTTAGTGAATTAAAATGACGATATCAAGCTGATATTTTGCAGGAACCAGGTGATTTTTCGACAGATTTTGCTGCTGAAGTAATCTCTGAAAATACATCACCAAATATTCATCAAGATATTTCGGCTGCTCAATCTTCTGTAGAACCTGATTCCCCCTCATGTTCATCAGATCATGAATTCAGTTCACCCAATACTGGAAGGTATCCAAAAGATGGCATTGTGGATGGAGTTGTATTTCAGGATCGTGAGGATGTTTCGAAGCATTTGGACTTTCTGGCAGAAGCATATGGATCTCGTTTTTCAGAAAAGACGATTAGAGAAGAGGTAGATGAAATAGCAGATATTGATGAAGGTTTGTTATTGGAATTGGAGGAAGTTGGGGATTTCAGCGTCAAAGAAGTTGGGGAACCAGTTCTTGAGAAAAAGGTACTCCTAGAGGAAGCTCAAGGAGAAAGATTTGAATTGGGTTCTAATTCCAATTCGACAGAAGCTAAATCAGATATACCAATTCTTGAAGCAAGAACACTGGCTGATATCAACTTGGCCTTTAGGCAACTCCAAGAAGGGGTAGATGTGGAGGATGTCATTCTCCTCAGTGCGATTGAAAGCCAAGTTAATGAAGACGCCAAACCCGAAACAAGTTCAGATTTGGAGGTTGTGGAAGCGAAATCCCTGGGAGATATTCATGACGCAGTGTTGCATGCATTGGAGAGTAATATTGATGAACTAGGATCTAGTTCCAACAGCTCAGAAACCAAATCGGATATACCAATGCTTGAAGCAAAATCACTTGATGATATCAACTTTGCTTTTAGGCAACTCCACGAAGGAGTTGACGTGGAGGACGTCATTCTTTCCAGTGTGGTTAATAGCCAAGTTACCGTAAAAGCCAAGCCTGAAACAAGTTCGGATTTGGAAGTCTTTGAAGCAAGATCTTTGGGAGATATCCATGTTGCTTTGATGCAACTCTCAGAGAAAAACATAGGTGAGTCAGGTTCTAGTTCCAATCCCACTGAAACTAAATCAGATATACCAATTCTTGAAGCAAGATCACTTGATGATATCAACTTAGCTTTTAGGCAACTCCATGAAGGAGTAGATGTGGAGGGTGTCATCCTTCCCAGTGCGATCAAAAGCCAGGTTGAAGAAGGAGCCAAAACTGAAACAAATTCAGATTTGAAAGTCGTTGAAGCAAGATCACTGGGAGATATTCATGTTGCCTTGATGCAATCCTCAGAGAAAAACTTGAATGAACTTCCAGAAAGTTCTGTGTCAAATGTTCCATCAGAGGGATTAGAACCAGCTGGAGTGGATTCTATCATTGAGATTGCTTCATCTAACACGACCAATGCCGATAAACCAGCAGCAGATACAGTGGATGGAAAATCTGTAGATCCAAATTTTTCTGCTTTCAAAACCGATGCCGTTAAACTAGCAGCAGATACAGTTGATGAAAAATCTGTAGATCCAAACGTTTCTGCTTCCAAAACCAAAGACAAGAAGGAAAAGTCTGGAAAATCTTCTGGATCCAGCTCCAGCTCAAGCTCTAGTGATTCTGATTGAGATTGAAAAGTCTAAGAGGTAAAAGGAGTAGATTCATGTGGAGTTTCCTTTTGGGGTTTCCTCTTCAGTCTTCATTTCAAGATTTTTTTTTCAAAAATTTTCTTTTTGGGTTTGGTTTTCCAGTTTGGTTACCTTATTCTTTGTTTACAGTGCAATCTTTTGAAAAAATGAGTTGTGGTTGATTTCTTGTAATTGTGCAAGTTTCCAGGATCCCCATCCACCCCTTAAGAGTTCGAAGTTTGAGGGAGAAAGGTGATTTTTTTTCTTCTTCTACTGTGTTTTTTTTTTTTTTTTTTTTTTTTTGTTTAAATCTGTATGTAAAAGTTTTGTGTATTATTTGATGAATTGGCAATTATTGCTTCAAATTTCGAAGATCCTATTTGAATTTAATGTTGATCAAGTTTCTAGGTAAATTCAGAGATATCATCACATTTTGGTCAGTGGATTATTGGGTATAGCAATACAGTAGAGATTAATATTTTAAAATAGGTCAAGTTCATACTGTAGACCTACATCCCATTCATATTCCATTCATCATATTTTAAGTTTTTGAGTTCTCGAGTTCTCAGACAAAAGTATCTCTCTTCAAAAAGACCCATAAAAATTAACATGGCAGTTGGTCAATTTCTTTCAAACTGTTACATTCTTATATGAAAATTCAAGAATGAAATCTTATTGGTACGGTCAATATCCGCTTCATCCTTCGGAACCATATCATTCCCGGATCTAATGAAATAGGATGAATTGAGATGGTATTTTGTAAATACATAATTATCTCGAGTATATTACTTGTTTCTTTATTTTTTGATCGGCCGAAAGGGACAAAAGAAACATCTTGTTCAATCTTTAGTGGACCTTTCCATAGGATTCGAACCCATATGATGTTCTGATAGATCCATTTCACTCCAAAATGAAGCGGGTTTCTTTCGCCTTTTGTCGGTGACAATTTGCATTTGCTTAATCGTACAACTAACCTTTGTCTTCTGCTACTACTTCAATCCATAGACACCACAAGAAATAGAAGGATTCTCGATGCCGAAATAGATGTTGGAAACTAGTACGTCGGAATATCCTCTCATTCCTGACGCTTGTGAAATAGCGTCGGTATAGGGGAGCAATCCTACTCTAAATTGAAACGTCGGGAATGCTTTGCCAATTTGATTTTTTTTAAAATTAATTTTCACCTTTGTTCAATGCCATGGAAAGAAACGTTGGAGAAAGTAAAAATAATGATTTAATTGTTTAACTTTCCCTGATGCCATGGAAAGAATCGTCGGGGAACTAGAAATAATTATTTAATTGTTTAACTTTCCTCGACGTCTATGTTGACCACATTGGGGCAAAATTGAATAATTATTTGATTTTTTTTTCTCGATGCCATGGAAAGAAACGTCACGGAAAGTAAAAATAATTATTTAATTGTTTTAACTTTCCCCAATGTCTATGTTGACCACGTCGAGCAAAATTGAATAATAATTTAATTGTTTAATTATCACTGATGCCATGTAGGAACGTCGGGGAAATCTCCAACCAATACCGACGCCATTAGTGAAACGTCGGTATTGGTTGGCACTATCCCCGATGTTTCACTTTATGATGTTGGGGATAGTAGAATTTTTTGACGTTTTCGAGATGCGTCAAAAAATCCTATATCTATTTCAGTTCTATGTTCACGCAAAACGCAAAGAAAAGAGTAAGAAGTTGAGAGAGAGAGAGAGAGATTGCCCTCACCGTTCATCGTCCGTCGTCGCCACCTCCTCCCTCGTTGTCCTATTTGGTCGCCACTGCTCTCAATCAAAGTTTTTTTTTTTTTTTTTTTTTTTTTGGTTTTGAAACTAGAAAAATGTATATATTGATATAATTTATTGAAATTGTTTGCATGTTCTTGAGTGTTTTTGTTTTACTTTTGGTTTAGTTGATTAGTTTTAGGATTAGTTTTAGAATTTAGATTTTAAAATAGTTTTAGGATTTATATTTTGAATTAGTTTTAGATTTTAGTATTGAATTTGAATTGTTTTTAGGATTTAAGATTGACGTTGAGATTGAATTTGAGATTGATAAATAATTTGAATGTGTTGAGATTTGTGAAAGTTATATTGAATTTAATGGGGGTTATATTGAATTTGAAGGAGGCTTTATTGAATTGGGATGGGGTGTTTATTGAATTTGAGATTGTTATTTAATTTGAATTTGAGATTGAATTTAATATTTATTAATTTGAATTTGAATTTGAATATGAATATGAATATGAATTTGAATTTCAATATTTGAAAATATTAGATAGATTGTCAAAAGGTTGAAGTAATTTGTGATTGATTTGTTTTATGGCTACGTTGCAGTTATGGTAGCCTTTTTATGTCAAAATTAGTTTCTAATTTATTAGTAGTTTTGGGGTTCTTTGGTAGCTTTTAATTAAGTATGTTGGAAGTGTTAGGTATGTTGGAAGTGGTATATAGTTTTAAACTTAACTTTAGTGAAAGTTGGAAGATTGGGCATAGTGTTTTTGTGGAGTAAGTTTGAGTAAGTTGGAGCATTTGAGAGGAGAGATATAAGACTAATCAAACCTATTTACGTTTTAGGGCTTGTAATGATGAACAAAAGTTGGATGAAACTTAGGAATAAGTTCTCGGTTGAGTACAGAGAGAGAGTGTTCCAATTTTTAGAGCTTGCAAAGTATCACGTCGATAATTAAGGACGAACAAGGTGTTCATACAAGAGATGTATGAACTCAAATTAGGACTCATTAGAGGGTGTGGAGTGACATCTATTAACCATTGGAATATTCCTCTTTTATACAGGCTGGGTGTATCACAGAGAGCTCGTGAACTTGCATAGAGGTATACAAAGATTTGATGAAGAAACTAGCAATATTTACCCTTTTTATGAATGAACTAACAATATTAACCCTTTTTATGAAGGAACTAGCAATATTAACCGTTTTTATGAAGGGACTAGCAGTAACCCTTTCCTAAAGAAAATGAAATGTTGGGTATGTTTCATGATCTGCAAGCTCCAATTAAACACATAGAAGAAACGAATGAAAGTTTGGAGATTGACATGTTGTTTAATAGTGGATATATAACAAGAGACAACAAACATATTTCAGAACTTATTGAATGAAGCATGTAGTAAGCTATACTCTGGTTGTTCTGAATTTTTCTCCTTGATTTTTTTGATTAAGATGATGCATGTAAAGGTTCTCAATAGTTGGAGTAACAAGTCCTTCGACATGATGTTAGAGATATTTAAACGTATGTTTCGAATGTGTTTTACCAATATCCCTAGTTCATTTTAAGCAGCCAAACAAAAATTGCGTGACTTGGGCCTAGGATAGGAGACTATTCAGCTTGAAAGTATGACTGTGTATTGTACTAAAAGGAGTTCGAGGATTTGCAACATTGTGCAACTTGTGGTGAGTCTCGATACAAGGTTAGTCATAATAGAGGGAAAAAATTCCGCAAAAGGTATTGTGCCACTTTCCATTGGTACCGAGATTACAACGCTTGTTTGTATTGCAAGAAAGCTCATCTGACATGAGATGACATAAGTATAAACGAGTGAAAACAAAGGATGTGTTGAGACATCCAGCTAATGCAGAGGGATGAAAGCTTTTTTATTGTGAATTTTCTAATTTTGCTTCAGATTCACGGAACGTTCGTTTGAGGTTAGCTTCAGATAGATTTAATATGTTTTGCCATATGAGGACCACATACAATTTGTGGTCTGTGGTGTTAATTTCTTATAATTTGCAACCTTGGAAATGCATAAAAGAGGCAAACTTTTTCATGTCATTGCTCATACCCGATCCAAGATCCTTTAATAGAGAAATTGATGTGTATCTCCAACCATTGATTGAAGAACTAAAAGAGTTATTGATTTTTGGTGTGCATACATATGATTCTATTACGGGTCAATTCTTTCGATTGTATGCAGCCTTGTTGTGGACAGTTAATGACTTTCCAGCATATGGTGACCTATTTGGATGGAGTACGAAGGAGTATTAGGCATGCCCTATATGCATGAAAGATAGATCGTCGTTCGGGATAAGAGGGAAAATATCTTTCATGGGACATTGACGCTATCTTTCATAGAACCACGTTTGGCGTAGAAGTAGGCTACATGATGAAAAAGTAGAGTGTAAGGCTCCTCCACTGGTAATGAATGAGCATGAAATCTTAGAACAACTAGAATCGTTGGAATTGGACTAAGAAAAGTATTTTCTTCTAACTTCCTTACTGGTCGAGAGTACTAATTCGTCACGAACTTGATGTAATGCATATTGAAAAGAATGTTTGTGACAACTTAGTTGGTACATGTTGTTGAATATTGAAGAAAAAACCAAGGATACCACGAATGCTCGATTGGACCTACAAGATTTAAAAATAAGAAAAGATTTACGCTTGATAAAAGTTAGTACCAGATTGGTGAAGCCGCATGCAAGTTACACGTTGACTAGCAGTAAGCAAGTTGAGTTTTGCAGGTTCCTGAAATCAGTTAAGTTTTTTTATGGATTCGTTTATAATATTTCACGATGTATGAATGAAAGAGACGGGAAAGTATCAGGTCTCAAAACGCATGACTGTCATGTTTTGCTACATCTACTTCTACCTATTGGTGTTCGAGCATACTTATCGAAAAATGTGTACATCACTGTTACTGAATTGAATAGTTTTTCTCTACATATTGTTCAAGATTCATTAAACAGCTTAGGATGTTAATATATTGAATTTGAGTTATTAAGACAAAACTAATAATATAATCAATAACAAGTATTACAATAATAACACTTTATTAACAACGATCAATGGATTATATTTACAATCAACGAGTTTTAGGACATAAATCCCAATAAACTCCCACTTGGACTAAAACTCTAGTCTCTATGGGATGTACGTAATAAAGTATTCCTAAAAAATTGAAAATGGTAAAATGTACAAGCATATTACATAAAACGTATATATACAAATACAATAAACTAGGGCATCTTTATACCCATTATACATCTCTCACTTGCCCTAGATTACCTAATGTACATATCTCGTAGACCTAGACTTTCTAGATGACCCTCGAACACTTTAGTCGTAGAGTCTTTCTAAATGGATCAACAATGTTGTGCTCCGAAGCGATCTTAGTGATGATCACATCACCTCGTTGCCCAATCCTCCGTATCAGATGATACTTCCTTTCTATGTGTTTTCCTCGTTTTTGGCTACGAGGCTCCTTAAAATTTTCTACTGCCTTACTGTTGTCACAATATAAAGTGATGGACATGTTCATGTTTGGAACAACTTCTAAATCATGCAGAAACTTCCTAAACCAAATTGCTTCTTTTGCTGCTTCACAAGCAGCGACATACTCAGCCTCCATAGTAGAGTCTACAATGCATTTTTGCTTGATGCTACGCCATACCACAACTCCCCCATTTAGGGTGAACACTGATCCCGACATGGATTTCCTAGTTAGTGTATCTTGTAAGAATTAAATCCTTAACTCCAGACACAAGCATGTAATCTCTCGTTCTCCTAAGATACTTGAGAATAATTTTAACCGCGTGCAGTGGTCTAACCCTGGATTGGTCTGATATCTACCGACTATTCCCACTACATAAAAAATGTCTGGCCTACTGCAGAGCATAACATACATTAAGTTGCCCACAGCTGAGGCATAGGGAATACGTCTCATATCCTCAACTTCTTGAGATGTCTTAGGACACTATTCCTTGGACAAGTGAACCTCATGCCTGAAAGGTAATAAACCTCAAAGTGCCTTGGTTGAGGGCCCAAGCCCAAGTCCCGAAAGAGTATTGCTTCCAATTAGCTCCTCTTATGACCAACAGAGACACTTCAGAGAGGTTAGCAAACTAAAGGGAATAAGGAAGGAGGAGCATGACCAAAAAATTGTAGAGACTACTTGAAAATGGAAAGAAATTGCACGACAAATGGAAGAGATGAGGAAGATGATCGGGGAGAAGAATTAGGCACAGAGAGGACTATGAACACACTTGGGGTACGTATTTCTCAACTTTTAATTTGTTTAATTTCTCATCTATGATATATATTTAATTGTACTTTTATGTCATTTGTAGGTTTAAAATTTTTTCTTTTGGCGTCCGAGATGTTTTAGGAGATAGGTGTAGTTTTTTTCTTTTAATGTCATCATTTGGAACAATTTGAACAATAATATTAATTATAATTGTTATTAGACATTCAGATTTCGTAATTGTAGTTTTTATTATATGAATTACAAATTTATTGTTTTAATAATTTGTTATAATTTTTTTTTGTTTCCTTCTGAAGCGGAATCAAAACAATACCTCGAGATAGAAAAATTAAAATAATAAAAATATTTATCTTGAAGCGTAACTTCAATCGAGATAAAGGGGTTTCGTCGATGTCCTTTCCATGACGTTAGGGGGAAACTTCCCTCGACGCACTGAGGTGACGTCAGGTTTATACTCCATTGTCGACGTCAGCCACACATTGGCATGAACTGCATCGGAGATGTGGCAATCCCGATGTCATTACTTTAATGCGTCGGACAAAGCTTTCCCGACGTAATACATCCGACGTTCTTGTCAATGTAGTTTTCGGCGTCGAGAGAACTTTGGCCTACGTGCTTTTTCATTTTGTCTGACGCACTACAACGCCGACAATACCCCTTATCCTTGTAGTGATATACGTGATCATACTTCTTTATTGGATTTGACTTCATTTTAGAAGAGATCTAGGAACATCTGTCAGGTATGAGACCACTAACCGAATAGAAACCCTTTTCTCTTCCTAATATTCAATCTCTTTGAAAACCTTTGATCTTCTTTATTTGAAAGGGAAACCTCTCAATCTCCCACTAGGAGAATCCGCTATTAAGAGTTTGATGTAGAGATTGTCAACAATAGTGATTACGTTGCCGATCAATTTGGTATATCACTTCTGACCTCGTATTTTTGGCTTTGTCCTCTTTGTTTGTGCATGACACATGGAGTGAGACTCATTTTCTACTCATACCTCAGATCCCAAACCTGTCACAATGCACCAACTCATCATTGTTAAACCGAATGAGACCTCTATAGAAGTTGTGGACTAATATGAACTACACGTCACTTTGTAGACTCACGCTCACAAGGATTGGAACCGTAGACATTGGGTAGACTGACTTTCTAGCTAACAACTAAACTAAGAGCCATTATTACTATTATATTACACAAGTCTGTAGAGATGCGTAAAGTAAGCCACTCTAGATGGGAGGAATGATAAGATAGCCAACACGTCAGATAAGATGATGAGGAATTCTTAGATGGTTTCTAAATAGAGAATGAAATTGAGATTGAAACTTAGACGGATGCATGCATGCTCTGAGTAAACTCAGCGGCTTCCACCCAATACATATCATATTTGTCTCTCATTTGTCTCGAAGCCTTATATTTAGATTTAGATAATGAGTTACTCACTATAGTTATTGTATCTTGGAAGAGGTTCCGCACCTTACTCTACATATTAATTCCTCTTTATGTTACTAAAAGGGATCCATTGTTCGTGTTTGACTCAGTATATTAACTAACTACCCTTGATACAATATAATAGACTGATTCCTCAATTTTACAGTCAAGCATATAATGATAATCTTGACTGAAAAACGCTTCCTCTAGGGTCGAGCTCTCTCTTTCTATTAGCCCTCCTTGCAGTAACCATTGAGAAGATCCAAGAAGAGATCATTGTTTAGACCTATGCTTTCTATCTCGTTGCTTTGTTTGCTCCTTTGAAGATTCTTTCTCGCTTATAAATGTGATCTTATCATACTTATTCAATCGAAAAAGAATGCGAGTAGTAAACCTTCAAAAAGTCAACTCGGGAAAGCTAACCTTTGTAGGTCTAGTGTTCATACCATGTTTAATTTGAATGTGATTTTCTTTGGACTTTAATATTTTGTCATTTGTGTAAATATCACCATCTATGTAGTAGAAAATTTGTAAATATTTATTAAAATTTTATTATTTAAAATAATTTATGTGTGTGTGACTTTAATATTTTGTCATTTGTGTAAATATCACCATCAATGTGGTAGAATATTTGTGTGTGTGAGAGAGGTCTAAAATTAAGGAAGAAAAGAAAAGGGGCCATAAATGTCTCCAAACAAAGCATGCGTATAAGGTTAAATTGATCCAAATTTTTAGGTCAAAATTTTTTAAAATAATGAAAATTTATGAAAGAAAGATTTAGACAAAAGACCTAAATCTACAAGAAAATTTCACAAATGTCCTAAATTATTATTTATTTGCTTGATTAGATTTCCGTATACTTTTAGGACAATTATAACCTTATCATAATTATTAATTATATATAATTTTTTAAATTAAATTCAAATTATTTCCTTATTTATATTATACTTAATTTATTACGTAAATAATAACTTCCTTATTTGGCGTATTAATTAATCTATAACTTTATTATAGAAATTAATTAGAAATATTTTATTAATTTAATATAAAATAAAATATTTTATAATATGGAACAATTTAATAATTAAATATAAAATTATCTCATTATTTTCATCACCGTTAAGTGAAAAAAATTCAGGCGTCGGCGAGGACTTCGTCTTCTTCATAATTCAATTTCAGTCGTTTCTTCCATCAATTTCGTTGTTTTCAATATCGTTCTTCAGTTTATTTCGAAATTTAGTTTTCTTCAAACTTCTGATTACTTATCTTCCTCAATTACTTTCGTTTTCGTTTTCTTCAAATTTCGTACTTTACCTAGATATTGTTTATACATATATACCACTTCATATATACAATATCACATATATAAGTATGTACAGTAAGACGTCCGAATTTTTTCATTCGTTAATTTTTTTTTGTTATTTTGTTTATCATATAAACTACATAATTTCGACAGAATTTGGGTTTAACTTATATGTTTATATAGTAAATATTACTAAAACAGTAGTAAACGACACATTCTCAATGTATCTATAATATACAGTGAGTATATCATACATACATACTATTACATTATATATATTTTGATAGAACTAAGACATTCGCAGCAGAAATAGAATCGAAATTCTACCTTAATTGCCCCTAATTAACATTTAACCCTAAACTAATCAATTTAAAGTTTTAGGGAATATTACCTTTGAAGCTTTCGAAAATTTTCGATATCTCTTTACCAATTTAAACTGAGACCACCACTAGTAATCACCTACTATCCTCTGGACAAAGAACCGGGTTGTGGGACCCAATTTGGTGTAGAAAATAAAGGAGATAAAAGAAAATTGGAAGGTAGAAATTTCTTTGGTTAAGATTTTGGAGTGTAATAAAAAAGTAATTTCTAAAATTACTAGAAAATGGCAAAAGCTTTTTAACCATTTGAAAACACCCCTATTTATAACCTAATTACATGCAAAAATGCATGTAATTAATTTGCCAAATCTCAACACCTAATATTCCACTAACAATTAGTGGAACTTAGTGGGCTAGGTGTCAACATCTGATCATGTAGCCACATATCCCACTAAGTGTTAATGGGATTATCCAACAAAATGTTGGATTTTTCCACTAACTTAGTCCAAGGGTAAAATGGTCATTTGACCTTTCAAGTCAAAAGTCAATATTTTGACTTTTTACCATTTTATCCATCTTGACTAACTCTGACCTCCCGAGCATGAATTCGCATTCATTTTTTCAAAATTCAAATCACATTTGAATATACGGCCTGTCAAAGTTTGACTTTTCAAAGTCAAAAATCAACATTTTGACTTTTTAAACTTTGACCATTTCCATCAATTTCGAGATTCCTAATATGAATCCGTATTCATATTTATAGTATTTAAATCTTATTTAAACATAAAGCTCTCTTTCTAATCAGAAGACCGACGACTATATCACTATATTTGTCGGTTTCTCTTTCTTCTCCCAATTCGAAGAATTCGACTTATTCCATCACACTGTTATAAGTTTATTCCATATGAGCTAGCAGGGGAACCTAATGGACCTATAGATCATGGGCTCCAACGATTCAAGATTAACTAGCTAAACTCTTTTAGACCGAGTTAATCAAACATTCGTTAACTAACGAGTCATTCCACTAAAGTCCCGTAGTTGCACTCTCCTCACTATAGATATACTTATGTCCATTTGATAAAACCATAATCAGTAAGTTAATCCTTCACAGGTTGTTTGTAACCTTGGCTAGATCAAAATACCGTTTTACTCCCAAGACTACATCTTGCTCCTTAAGTCCCACTAATCCACTATTGAACAATTGGTTTAAGGTCCAACCTATAAACTTAATCTCTCTCGGGCCAATGAGAGGGTGGGGCTCCTTAGTCAAGACTTGGATTCAGTGCTTAAGAGAACAACCTATCTACTAACCCTAAAGTGGGTAGGAGTGAATTTCGTCTTGCTCCTTAAGTCCCACTAATCCACTATTGAACAATTGGTTTAAGGTCCAACCTATAAACCTAATCTCTCTCGGGCCAATGAGAAGGTGGGGCTCATTGTTCAAGACTTGGATTCAGTGCTTAAGAGAATAACCTATCTACTAACCCTAAAGCAGGTAGGAGTGAATTCCGTCTTGCACCCTATGCCCAGCTATCCACCCGATCTTACCCCTGAAATGGGAGGTTTATTGGGCCAACGCTGATGAGCTGCCCTCACCTATGTAGATCTAAGGATAATCTCGTGTGAATAGGAGTTCATAGTGAGCTCAGGATTAAGATTAAGTTACCTAGGTCATCAATAATCGAGATAGTCAGTTTTAAACAGTAAACGGTATTATAACGTAAAAGTGACTAATTCATGGTTCAGTCTTATGTAAACACTTTACATAGGATGCCCTCACTTTCATGTCTGTACATGAACGATTCAGGATCACCTCGTTTGTACTTACTACAAAGCGGGCCACATCCATTGTTTCTCTAAATAAGGCGCCCAACCATTATTCATATACTATAGACTATTTGGGCTATATACTCAAACTTGATCCACATTATGTCTACACATAAAGTTCAAGTTTACTCAAAAATAGCCTCAGGACTTAGTTTATTGGATTTAAGATTATAATATTCAATATCTCAATAACGACTTTATTGAAATGAATATGATTACAAACTACGAGTTTTAGGACAAAAATTTCAACATATTTTAAATGATCAATATATACTTTAATAAATCCATAAGCTATTATAGTTTTGTTATGTGATTTAGTATATATATACCCCATCTTATTTACAATATTATTTATGATCATTAATGTTTGTGTTTCATGTTAGTGTAAGAAATTTACATCTTTAATATACACCATATTATAACAAATATACTGAAGAAAAAAAATAAATTAATATGTTCTCTCAATTCATACAATTTCTCATACAAATACCAGAGAAATTACATTAGATGACAAAAAAATTTAGAAAAAAATAGCTCATAACACCTCTTTTCTTCATATTGCAAATTTGGCAAATATGATAGTAATCAAACAGTAATCTGATGGCAATCTGCTTTTAAATTTGCTATTTTTGCAATTTTGCAAATGTAACTGACATGAGCTCTATTATCATAAATTTTTTTGCTATTTTTGCAAACTCCCCAATAACATTCCTATAACATTATCAAATTTAATTCTTTTTACTAACGTCATATATTACATATACTTATCATAAACCTTTAGTTCTAACATACACACCATGACTAAAACTTATACTTATGAAACACAACATTACTGATCCTAAACATTTATGTCTGTGATGTACACCTTCTTATTCCAAATATACTTATAATATACCTAGTGATCATTTTATTTCCATTAAACCAATATCTCATAAAATTTTTGAAATAATGAACACGATAGTATAATATATTGTATCATATTAAAAATATATGTATATAACGTTTCAGTGTTTCCATAATACTAGCAACAGAACAATTCATCATAACATAAATTACACATAAAGTTTTCAAAAAACCTAATTTTTACTTCAGTACATATCCTTCAATTTGAAATTTGGTCCTTCGAATGGTTGACTATTGAGATCTAATTTTTCCTCCTTTTGCTCTACGGATCCAAATTTCGTTGTGAAGGGTGACCTAATTATCTTTGATTGTTGATTTCCTCTCTTTAGGCTCCTCCTGAAAACTTGCTTGTAAACAAAAATCTCATTGCTTTTATTGCTTTTATTTCTCAGTACTACTAGATTTTGGGTAAGGTCATTATTGTAGTTGATGATTGTTTATTTCTAAATATTTTATGTACTTATTTTAAGCTTGTTGGTACCAAAAGATGTCTATGTAAGTTAATTTCCATTCAATTCAAGCTTTAGGAATGCTTCCTTTTCTAGTCGCCTCTTTACATTCAATCGGTGCACACATGATATTGTTTCAAATAATTTGTATGAAACCATAATATAAGGAAAAAAGAGAGCCCAAGTGATTTCATTCTAAACATTGTTAATTTCTTCTACTTAGCATGTTATAGGCATCTTGGACTATATCATTTCTTAGCTGACATGGTGAAACATTCTTGTTAAGGAATTGCTAGGCACAATTCAACCCACCTCTCAATCACCCATGAGCTTGTTGATCTCACAATGCGTAATTTTTTTAGAATCTACCTTGGTATGTTATTTGTAATTTTATAATTTGAATCTACTTTAAAACTTCATATCCAAGTGTTGATTCATATCCCTCTACTGTTTTTGATAATTTGAATCTACTTTAAAAGGCAGGAATTCTATACTTTCTGTTTTTTATTTAGTTGTAAATTGTTTCAAACTTGATTGGAAATGTTACAATTAGAGCTATGGTTGTTATTGTCTTCTGTTGTGTGCCATTTTCATTGGTAATCTTCCTTAATTAGCTTTAAATAGTTTTAAATAAAACCTTCTTTTAGGTAATGTTCTTTAGTCATATTCTAAAATGAGATTTTGCTTTCTTACTAGGTTTGGAAGAATTGTGACGACCCAGACTTTTCGGACTGACCGTCTAAGTCGTCAATTTGACGCAAAACCGTTTGTTGCCAAAAGACACAACAAGATTCAGTTGAAACCGTAAGAAAACGAAGGGAAATTTTAATCGGGCCCTATTTCAAAAATACAAAATTTCAATTGTTGTTTACAAAAAAAAATTTAACTATTTGTAGACTTAGTTAAATCAAAAAAAATTTCAAACCGTCAGCGGAAGCAGTTTAAAGACAGTCCTCTATGGCAAATTCGCGAATCCTTCTTGTCCCTCGTCGGTCTGCTCCTCGTGTTACCTTTGCCTGAAAAGTTAAACATAAAAAGGGTGAGTATTAATATACTCAGTAAAGGACCCACTACTGGTCTCGTTCGGGGAAAAATAAATTATTAGCATCCTATGGTGTACCGTGCACAGTCACAGTCTTGTGATCCCTAGGATGCACATATCAGTCTAGTGCTCCCGAAGGATGCACATATCAGTCTAGTGCTCCCGAAGGATGCACATAAAGGGGATGATCCCGAAGGACACCCGCAGGGTAACTATCCACTAGGAAACTAATAATTTATCCCCTCAGTCCATTCTAAACATCTTAACAGTCATGCTCAATACAGTCAAATTTCCTTATCACATAAGCTCCCCATTTAACCTCGAAGAACCATATTATCCAAATTTCACCCAAGGACAGTCAAACATATCACTACATCAGTCATCAACATAAATAACCCAGCAGTCACAACATACGCTAGACAACAAGTCCACGTCAATCCATACATACATATATAAGTTTCATTCAGTCAAGCACAATATACGTTAAACTTTCAGTCCACACCCAAACAAACATCATAAACGTCATCCCTACTCAGTCCAGATATAACATTCAGTCCATATAGTCAATACATCTTAATTCTTGTTATTGAGTCCAGTAGAAAGTCCCTTACCTTAAGGATTACTAAATTTTTCTTGATCGAATTTGTAAACAGCGAACAACCCAATTCGAATGAAGCAACACTTCCAATGAGGCTGGCTTCGAAACTTAGATATCCAAACACCGCCTCTCAAAAAATCACCTTAAGATCAAACAATACCCAATCAATTAGCCAACCTTGAAGCTTATGCTAACTAAGAGCAATACTATTAAATCCAAAATTCTTCTTACCAATGAACTTACAACATGGACGTCGGATCCGCGGCTAGCTCGGAGAAGAGGTTCGACACGCGTGGCTCACAGACGGCTTGCACAGAGACCGAATGGCGCGGATCTGAGGGCGGCTCGGTTGAACGGAAACGGAACGAGAACCTTCAGTTGGAAGACGGATAGTCGCGGCGGCGCGGGACAGTTGACGAACGTCGCGGCGGCGCGAAACGTCACGGCGGCGTCGTGGACTTGAGACAGACGCGGTCGGAGTGTAGTTTAGGCGGTCGGCGTCCGCTAAGGGAGACGAACGCGCCGGCGGTCGTGGAAGGGAGTTGGCGGCGGCGGCTAGGACAAGGAAACAGCTCGGTCAGCAGCGTCCCTCAACGCTTGAAGCAGAGACGCGACTGCTGCAGGCGGCAGGACGTGAAGATCTAGGTGGTGCGGCTTCGCGAACCCGAAAGACGGCGAGCCCAGATCCACGACGCTGTTCGGTTCCGACCTCAGTACGACGGAAAACTGGGCGTCGGCGTGCGGCTGGAAAGGACGGCGGAGGTGTGGTGACGCGGCTCGAGCTTCGTCGGAAAAGGAGAGGGGATGGCGGCTGCTAGGGCAAACGAAAGAGGAAGAGAAGAAAAAGAGATGAGGGGGGCTGTCGCGTGAGAGAGTGGGGGTTGCCCCTTTTCTTTTTTTTGTTTTATTAATAATAATAATAATAATAATAATAATAATAATAATAATAATAATAAAATAATAATATTTAATAATTAATAATATATATTTTTTTTTAAGGGTGTTACATTCTTCCCTCCTTAATAAACTTTCGTCCTCGAAAGTTCTAATCCCGGAATAATTCTGGGTAACTAGCCCTCATATCATCTTCTTTCTCCCAGGTTGCCTCTTCAACTCGGTGATTGCGCCACAACACCTTCACTAAAGAAATTCCTCTATTACGAAGCATCTTCACATCTCTAGCCAGAATCTCAACTGGTTGCTCCACATAACTCAAATTCTCGTCAATCTCTAGTGGTTCATAGTCCACCACATGAGATGGATTTGCCACGTACTTCCTCAACATCGAAACATGAAAAACATTATGAACTGCAGAGAGAGATGGTGGCAATGCCAAACGATACGCCACAATACCAATTCTCTCTAAAATCTCAAACGGTCCCACAAAACGAGGACTTAACTTCCCCTTCTTTTCAAAACGCATAACACCCTTCATAGGTGCTACCTTCAAGAACACCTTATCTCCCACATCAAACTCAAGATCTTTTCGTCTCACATCAGCATAGGTTTTCTGTCTACTCTGCGCTGTTTGCATACGTGCTCTAATCTTCTGAATAGCCTCATTAGTAGACTGAACCAACTCAGGACCCATCAATCGCTGTTCACCAACCTCATTCCAACAAACAGGGGTCCTACAACATTTACCATACAAAGCTTCAAACGGTGCCATGCCGATGGTAGCCTGAAAACTGTTATTATAAGCAAACTCCATCAAATGCAAGTGAGAGTCCCAACTACCTGGAAACTCTAGAACACAAGCTCGTAGCATATCCTCTAAAATTTGGTTCAAACGTTCAGTTTGACCATCAGTCTGTGGATGAAAAGCCGTACTGAAATCTAACCTCGTGCCCATGGCAGTCTGAAGTCCCTTCCAAAACTTGGAAGTAAAACGTGCATCCCTATCAGAAACAATAGACACAGGCACTCCATGCAGTCTTACAATCTCAATTAAATATAACTGTGCTCACTTACTAGCAGTATAAGTGGACTTTCCTGGAACAAAATGTGCCGACTTCGTAAGTCTGTCTACAACAACCCAAATCACTGTGTAACCCTTCAGGGTTCTAGGCAGTCCTGTAATAAAGTCCATCGACACGTTCTCCCACTTCCACTCTGGCACACTCAAAGGTTGCAACAAACCTGCTGGTTTCTGTCTAGGTGCCTTAACCTGTTGGCACACCAAGCACCTACTAACAAACTCGGCCACTTCCCTCTTCATATTACGCCACCAATACACTCGCCTCAAATCCTGATACATTTTCGTACTACCAGGATGCATGGAAAATGGAGAACTATGGGCCTCATTAAGTAAATCGGTCTTGACTGCAGTGTCTGCTGGCACACACAGACGTCTCTCAAACAACAGTCCACCATCAGAGGATATGGAGAACTCATCAGTCTGTCCTGTCCCTACGAGGCGACGTCTCTCCTCCAAATAGGGATCACTATTCTGAGCATCAATAATCTTCTGCCTCAGAGTTGGTTGCACTGTTAACTGAGCTAACTGTGAGGCAATTGCCCCTACAGATACTGCAATCTCAGCTCTCTCAAGGTCTCGATGTATCGGTACCTGACTAGTAATAAGCCCTGCTGAATGTGATACTTTCCTACTAAGAGCATCAGCTACCACATTCTCTTTACCTGGATGATATAATATCTCACAGTCATAATCTTTTACTAACTCGAGCCACCTTCGCTGTCTCATATTTAACTCCTTCTGGGTGAAGAAGTATTTCAGGCTCTTATGGTCAGTAAAGATTTGTATCTTTTCACCGTACAAATAATGTCTCCAGATTTCAGTGCAAACACTACTGCTGCCAACTCTAAATCATGTGTAGGGTAGTTCTGCTCATGACTTTTCAACTGACGAGAGGCATATGCAACCACCTTACCCTGCTGCATCAAAACACATCCCAACCCTTTCTTAGAAGCATCACTGTAAATCACAAAATTTCCATATCCATCTGGTATTGTGAGGACCGGTGCAGTAACTAACCTCTGCTTAAGGTTCTGAAAACTATCCTCACAAGCTGGGCTCCAAACAAAAGGAGTCCCCTTCCTGGTCAACTGGGTCAAGGGAGTAGCTATACGAGAAAAATTTGCAACGAACCTTCAGTAATAACCTGCTAAGCCCAGAAAACTACGAATCTCCCTGACAGTAGAGGGTCGAGACCAACTGGTAACAGCCTCAATCTTTGCAGGATCCACAGAAACTCCCTCACTAGAAACCACGTGACCAAGGAAAGCCACCTGCTTCAACCAGAATTCACACTTTGAGAACTTAGCATAAAGTTTATTCGCTCGGAGGGTCTCTAAAACTCTATGCAAATGTTCCTCATGTTCAGCCTCGGTCTTGGAATAAACTAAAATGTCATCAATGAAGACTATTACAAAAGTGTCTAAGAAATCCTTAAACACTCTGTTCATCAGGTCCATAAATACAGCAGGTGCATTTGTCAATCCAAAAGACATTACAATGAATTCATAATGTCCATACCTCGAACGAAAAGCAGTCTTAGGAATATCACCGTCTTTAATCCTCAACTGATGGTAACCCGAGCGTAAATCAATCTTAGAGAATACAGTGGCTCCTTGCAACTGATCAAACAAATCATCAATTCTGGGCAGTGGATACCTATTCTTGACTGTCACCTTATTAAGTTCTCTGTAATCTATACAAAGACGCATCAATCCATCCTTCTTCTTCACAAACAGTACGGGTGCACCCCAAGGCGATACGCTAGGTCGAATAAAACCTTTGTCAAGCAATTCTTGTAACTGTACCTTCAATTCTTTCAATTCAGCAGGAGCCATCCTGTAAGGGGCTCTAGAGATGGGAGCGGTATCTGGCTCCAACTCAATAGCAAAATCAATCTCCCTGTGAGGCGAAAGTCCTGGAAGCTCTTCTGGAAATACATCAGGATATTCTCTTACTACCGGTTCTGAGGTCAAAGAAATCTCAACTTCCCTAGTATCCACCACACTGGCCAAGATACTTCAGGTACCCTGGTTGAGTAATTTACTGGCCTTCATAGCCAAAATTACTTTAGGTATGACTACGGTCCCTACCCCTTTAAACTTAAAAATAGGTTCGGTAGGAGGTCTAAACACTACCTCCTTACGAGAACAATCAATACTGGCATGATTGGCAGCCAACCAATCCATGCCTAAAATTACGTCGAAATCATGCATATCCAATACTAACAAGGTTACACCCAACACACGACCAGCTAACTCAATTTGGCTTGCTTTAATCTTTTCCTTTGACAACATAATTTCCTCAGATGGTGTAGACACTGATAAAACATAATCCAGGGGCTCCACTTCTAAACATGCATGAGTTACAAATATCGACGATATAAAAGAGTGAGAGGAACCAGAATCGAACAAAGTTAAGGCAAAGTGCCCCAACACTGGTAGCGTACCTGTAACAACTGTGCCAGCCCTTTCAGCCTCAGATCTGTTAGTAGCAAAAACTCTGCCCTGCTGTGGCGCTCTCGCTCCCTGACTGCTCTGCCCCAACTCAGTAGGCTTCAAAGGACAACGATCAGCCGTATGCCCCTCTTGCCTACACTTGAAGCAAATCCTTGTCCCAAATAAACAGCGACCCAGGTGGCGCTTCCCACAAGTGTTGCACGACGGTTTCTCTCTGGCAGTTTCACCTGCCCCAAAGGGACTCTGCTGGAAACGGCGGAAATTACCACCTGACCTCATGTTCCTCTGAGGAACTTCGATGAACTTCTGCTCCACCTTTCTCTTCTGACTAAATGAGGTTCCCTTGTCAACACTCTTTGGCTGAACCTCGTCCTTTCCAATACTCACATCCACTGCCAGACGCAGTGCTTTAGCCTGAGTGGAAGGCTTTAGTGCTCGCACAAAGCCTCTGATCTCATCTCTCAATCCTCTAACAAACCTCTCAGCTCTGGCCTGCTCATTACCAACAAGCTCAGGAGCGAAGCACGACAACATGTCGAACTCCTGATCGTACTCCTCAACTGTCATGTGTCCTTGCTTCAATTCCAAAAATTCCTGGCTTTTAACATCCCTAAGGTTAGTCGAGAAAAACTTGGTATAGAAGCAATCTCTAAACTGGTCCCACGTGATCTGGTCTAACTTTCCACCCAACATACGCAGTGTGGACCTCCACCGGATAATACCTCTATCCCTAAGGAGAAAGACCGCACACTGAACCTTGTGCTCTTCTGGGCATCTCATATAACTAAAAATGGTCTCCACAGAGGACAACCACAACTCCGCCTTGGTAGGATCTTCCAGTGATCCATCAAAAGTCTGAGGGTCGTATTTCCTAAAGTCCCTCAAGTGTTTCGCCTCTGCAGACAGCTGATTTGGTAATATCTGTGGCGACTGTACGACCGATCCCTGCACAGAGGGGTCTACAAACGCAAGTGGAGCTGCTGGTACTGGGGAACTCACTGGCGCAGACTGGTTCTGAGCCATAGCAGCCGTAATAAGCTCTGTGATTCTCTGCTCCAGGTGAGCAGACAAGGCTGCCAAATCCGTTTGAGTAACAGGTGCAGCAGGGACACGCGGGTCAGTTTGGCCCACAGCAGGCTGACTACGCCCTGCTCCTCTACCTCGGTCTCTAAAACCACCCCTACGTGCACCTCTCTTTGGCGGCATGGTTTCCTAACATCCACCAAAAATTTTCCTTTTAGTCTTAAACATCAAAGCACCTCAGACAGTCTAGTTTAACATAGGCAAGGTTGTATTAATAATACCATACTTATTAAACATAAAAGCATACCTGACGAGTGACGAAGGATCATGTTAGCCATAGGGACACAAAAACATGGACTTAAATCATAAGTCAGTCTACAGAACCTAAAACTTAGGCTCTGATACCAACTGTGACGACCCAGACTTTTCGGACTGACCGTCTAAGTCGTCAATTTGACGCAAAACTGTTTGTTGCCAAAAGACACAGCAAGATTCAGTTGAAACCGTAAGAAAACGAAGGGAAATTTTAATCGGGCCCTATTTCAAAAATACAAAATTTCAATTGCTGTTTACAAAAAAAAATTTAACTATTTGTAGACTTAGTTAAATCAAAAAAAATTTCAAACCGTCAGCGGAAGCAGTTTAAAGACAGTCCCCTATGGCAAATTCACGAATCCTTCTTGTCCCTCGTCGGTCTGCTCCTCGTGTTACCTTTGCCTGAAAAGTTAAACATAAAAAGGGTGAGTATTAATATACTCAGTAAGGGACCCACTACTGGTCTCGTTCGGGGAAAAATAAATTATTAGCATCCTATGGTGTACCGTGCACAGTCACAGTCTTGTGATCCAGTAGGATGCACATATCAGTCTAGTGCTCCCGAAGGATGCACATAAAGGGGATGATCCCGAAGGACACCCGCAGGGTAACTATCCACTAGGAAACTAATAATTTATCCCCTCAGTCCATTCTAAACATCTTAACAGTCATGCTCAATACAGTCAAATTTCCTTATCACATAAGCTCCCCATTTAACCTCGAAGAACCATATTATCCAAATTTCACCCAAGGACAGTCAAACATATCACTACATCAGTCATCAACATAAATAACCCAGCAGTCACAACATACGGTAGACAACAAGTACACGTCAATCCATACATACATATATAAGTTTCATTCAGTCAAGCACAATATACGTTAAACTTTCAGTCCACTCCCAAACAAACATCATAAACCTCATCCCTACTCAGTCCAGATATAACATTCGGTCCATATAGTCAATACATCTTAATTCTTGTTATTGAGTCCAGTAGAAAGTCCCTTACCTTAAGGATTACTAAATTTTTCTTGATCGAATTTGTAAACAGCGAACAACCCAATTCGAATGAAGCAACACTTCCAATGAGGCTGGCTTCGAAACTTAGATATCCAAACACCGCCTCTCAAAAAATCACCTTAAGATCAAACAATACCCAATCAATTAGCCAACCTTGAAGCTTATGCTAACTAAGAGCAATACTATTAAATCCAAAATTCTTCTTACCAATGAACTTACAACATGGACGTCGGATCCGCGGCTAGCTCGGAGAAGAGGTTCGACACGCGTGGCTCACAGACGGCTTGCACGGAGACCGAATGGCGCAGATCTGAGGGCGGCTCGGTTGAACGGAAACGGAACGAGAACCTTCAGTTGGAAGACGGATAGTCGCGGCGGCCCGAGACAGTTGACGGACGTCGCAGAGGCGCGGAACGTTTGGCAGACGAAACGTCACGGCGGCGTCGTGGACGTGAGACAGACGCGGTCGGAGTGTAGTTTAGGCTGTCGGCGTCCGCTAAGGGAGACGAACGCGCCGGCGGTCGTGGAAGGGAGTTGGCGGCGGCGGCTAGGACAAGGAAGCAGCTCGGCCGACAGCGTCCCTCAATGCTTGAAGCAGAGACGCGACGGCTAGTGATTTAGGACGGACGGCTGCAGGCGGCAGGACGTGAAGATCTGGGTGGTGCGGCTTCGCGAACCCAAAAGACTACGAGCCCAGATCCACGACGTTGTTCGGTTCCGACCTCAGCACGATAGAAAATTGGGCGTCGGCGTGCGGCTGGAACGGACGGCGTAGGTGTGGCAACGCGGCTCGGGCTTCGTCGGAAAAGGAGAGGGGATGGCGGCTGCTAGGGCAAACGAAAGAGGAAGTGAAGAAAAAGAGATGGGGGGGCTGTCGCGTGAGAGAGAGGGGGGGCTGCCCCTTTTCTTTTTTTGGTTTTATTAATAATAATAATAATATTTAATAATATTTAATAATTAATAATAATTTTTTTTTTTTAAGGGCGTTACAAGAATACATTGGAGCAATGAAGCCAACTTGGAGCAATTGATTGATATAACACTTTTTTTTGTGGTTGGTAGCAAACTCTTGGTTCCAATGTACTGATTTTAGGCTTCTTGGTAGCTAAAGATGTCAATGTTTATTCTTTTTGTATGTAAACTACCTTTTAACAAAAAAAAAATAGTTATTAGTCAATGGGTGTATGAATATTACAAAGTGTATTATTACGTTTATATATTAAAGTGTTGACTCTTTGTTTTCATATGGGTGTGATGTTTGAAATTGTTAGTCTCATAGCAGAGCGGCAAGAAGAACAAGAATTGATGAATATACGAGAGGAAAAAAATGTCATAATATACGAATTCGTAACATTTTTTAACTGTCGTCAATATCGAAACAATGACAATTTAAGTTTATAAAAATTGTCACGATTGGACTATCCTTGATAGGAAAAAAATGCATAATATACTAATTTGTGACATTTTCATAACGGTCGTCAATGTCGAAGCAATTACAATTCAATTTTATAAAAACTATCACGATTGGCCTATCCTTGACAGAGAAAAAATGTCATAATATACGAATTTTTGACATTTTTTAAATTGTCGTCAATATCGAAACAATGACACTTTCTTTTACAAAAACTGTCACGATTGACATATCCGTGACAAGAAAAAAATGTCATAATATACGAATTCGTGACATTTTCGTAACTCTCGTCAATGTGTAAATGATGACATTTATTTGTTGTCATAAAAAAAATGACAATTATTTGTTGTCATAAAAAAAATGACAATTATTTGTTGTCATAAAATACTAATTGATGACATTTATTTTTCGTCATGAAAACACATATTGTGACAGTTTTTTAGAATTGTCATAGAAGGACTTTCCACAATAGGTGATACTATGACTGTAAATAACTGTCATGGATTTTATTCGTGACAGAAAATAACTGTCGTCGTAGATAGGTTTTGTTGTAGTAAGATCTCTTTCTCTTGCCTGATTATTCATGTCAATCTTATAATGGTATATAAAATATATTATGTTATATATTTAAAACATTTATGTTATACATACATTAATTGTATTGTTTTTTCCAGCTCCTCTTTGCTGGTTATGATTATGTATATATACTTATGGAACAAGTTGTTGGGATTGATGCCCTAAATCTTGTGGTCTTGTAGTTTGTAATTGTATATATTATACAAACATTTTATTTATCTAATAAAATAAAGTGTGTTATTTTATTTGACATTTAGTTGCATTAACCCACAAAACCCATAAACTAACATCCAAGGTTATCTTATGTAACCTAAACATGTATGTGGAGACATACAAGTGGATCATGTTTAAATGATAACCTAAATGGTCTGTAGTAGATGGATAAGGCTGGATACCTTATCCTGATGACACTACGAATACGGCCTGCTTTGTAGTTGTTACAATTGTTCTAAAGTGCTACAAATGATTTGATCCTAATCATTCATGTCGAGACATTAGAGCAGGGGTATTCTATACAAAAAGTTTGTATAAGATTGGACCATGAAATGAATAGTCTCTCTTATTAACACCGTTACTAGTTGAGACTACATTTCACCAAGATGACCATAGGTGACTTGACCTGAATCCTGAGTGAGTTGTGAACTCCTGCCTATGAAGGCAGTCCTTTGATTTGCATGAGTGAGAGTGGCCTATATCGCCGACTCAATAGACCTACCATTTTGGGGATTTGTTTGATTAGGGAGCTGGGAACACAATTACACAAGAAGGAATTCGCTCATTCTCTATAGATAGAGTAAGTAGAGAAATTGCTCTCTTAAGGGCTGATTCCAGGGCTTGAACAATGTGGCGCCACACCCTCTCTTGGGCCGAGAGGAGTTTAGTTATAGTGGGACTATAACTATTGTTCATTAGAGAGATTGGTGGTACTTAAGGAGTTAGATGTAACTACAGGGGCAAAATGGTAATTTTTGGCCTAGCTATACTTATGAGCAATTTGTGAAGGGTCATTGCACTGTTGATTGGTTATATCTAATGGACACAAAAATATATCTACAGTAAGAAGAGTGCAACTATTGGTCTTTAATGGAATGATTGATAGTTAATGAACAGTGATTAATTTAATTAAAGAGTTTAATTAATTAATCTCACATCATTGGAGCTTTAATCTGTAGGTACATAAGGTCCCCTTGTTAGCTCAATAAAGATAAATGAGAATCAAATTTATTTTGGTTTAATTTGAATCGTTCAAATTGATTAAAGGGAATAAATTGTATATGATACAATTAATATAATGTATTTGATACATTATAATATAAAGTTTTTATGAGAGAAGTTAATATTTCGATATGATTCAAATAATAATAATATGAATAAGATTCATAAATAAACTATAGATTAAAAATTAATATGGATTCGATTCATATTAGAACTATAGATCACATGAGAAGATCTAAACCATTGTTTCTATTATATATGATATAATATAAAATTAATATTATATAAGATGTAATATAAAATTAATATTATATAAGATATAATATAATTTGAATTTATATTATATTTATATTAATATTAATTTAAATAAAAGAATAACTCCCAAGGGAGTTATTCTACGTAATGGGAGAGGGAGGAAGTTATTTAATAAATTCCCCCTCCATCTCTCTTCATATCTTTTGGTTAAGATATAGAAGGATGGATGCAATCTTTTATGTATGAGATTTTTGACGATCTATTGCTTCCAAGAAAAAAAAAATCTCTCAGCAAATAATTTTCCTTTTAAAACAAAACAAAAACACAGAAGCCCCACAAACTCTTTGTTGTTTTTCTATCTTGAGGATAACAAGGAAGACTTAGTGGTGTTCTCCTTGTGGTGTTCTTTAGGAGTAAGAGAATTCTTAGGAGGTTCTACAAAGGTTAGTTTTCTTTTCTTCTTTTCCACCATAGAAGCATGTTTAGGTGTTTTCTCTGTGTTTCAAGTTGAATTCCTTTTGCACAGCGTTCACACGCTTCCGCTATGGGAATTCCATTCCTTCACAAGTAATATACATATGAAACATCATTACAGTAACATCTTACAACAGTTAATATTAAATATACCTCTGCATCATCAATAATGATTGGATCATGTTCGTTTGATTTAATCTTCCTACTCCTCGACCCAAGACATCTTTCACTTCTTCTAACCATTTTCGGCATTATAGTTAAATAAAATTTTACAAAATTAACTACCATTTAACATATGTAAACCATAATGCATTTTAAATCAACATAGTAAGTTTTTGTTACATTTGTAAATCACAATATAAGTTAAATAAACACAGAGTACATTTTCGTTATGCCCTAAAATGTATCACAATCCAAGAATTTTGGTTACTTTGAAACTCAATAAACCCTAGAATGTATCACATTCAAAACTACATTTTCGTTTGTTTGCCTATTTAATCAAATATCTAAAATATACCTAATATACCTAATGCTTCATATGTTTTGAATATATACAGTACTAACCTTGAAATTTAGACCCAGGTTTTGTCGGAAAGGTTTTGTATTTGCCAGTCGTCAAAAGTCTTCTTCTTCACTATCGAAATCTCCCAAATTTCTTAATACAAACCGTAACCTACGTTGGCTTCTACGAGTATAATGAAAGGAGTAGACCGCGATTTTCGTATAAGAAAAGTATTAAACGTTTTCCACTTCTTTCCAAAATCGTAACCTACGAAAATTTCCATTTATAATTTTGTTTTAAATCAATTAAATAATAGAAATGGGTATTAAAGTAATTTGGGTCATACATTTGTGTAATATATAGGCCCATTTAGGACATATGTGAAATTTATTAAAAATTTGGGTCTTTCGTGTACCTAAATTGTTATATGATAATATAACAACTTAGGTCATCTTAGTTAAAGACCCTTTGTAAAATTACATAATGTGATTTAATATTTTTGACAAAATGAGTACAGGGTTGGAAAATACCGATTTGAGTCCCTAATCAACGAGCTTTTAGAAAGTGTTTGAGGAAGGGAAAGGAAAATGAAAGGAAAGAACTAGTTATTTCCATGTTTGGGGGCAAGGATTAAAGTGAGAAAGGAATAAATTTATTCCCCCTTAATCCTTCTCTTTCTTCCTCTCAATCCCCCTCTTCCCTCCTCTTAATCATTCTCTTTCTTCAATAAATACAATCACCTCAAACTTTTCCCTTTTTTCAAAATATAAATATATTTTTCTTAATATAAAACATAATTATCTTTTCATTTTTTCATAACAATTATATATATATATATCAACATATATATGTAATTATCAAATTTCTAACAAAATTTCACTCTTTAATTTAATTAAATAAACACTCAAAAATATTTAATTAAATTCAAATTCAAAAAACTAAAATCCAAATCCAATGATTAATTAAATATTCAACCCACAAATATTTAATTAATTTTAATTTCACAAAACCACAAATATTCAATCCAATGATTGTAACCACATGACTTGTTTTTATTTTGATTTCTATTACTTTATTATTATTATTATTTTGCATTATCATGATATACGAGAAAATTGACATCATCGTTTAAGTGCATTCCAAATAAAAAAAAATCCTATTTCATTTTGTTTCAAAGCTATTATGTTCATCCTCATTTGTTTAAATTGATTGTTAACGATATGCAATTTTCCAATATTGCACTTACAACATCAGTTGTAAAAAATAGATATAATTTCTTTCGCACATAACACATCAATTAATTTATTGACACAGAAAGTTTGCGTAAAAAACGTTCAAAATTGACATTGTATTTACGAAAACTAATGAAACATGTTTTCCAATAAAAAAGTCTAAATTTCGGTAAATTAAAAATACGAATATTTGTGTATTGGATTTACTATACAATTTTTTATAAAAAAAATAAAGAGACAAATTTTAAAAAATAATAATAAATTTTTTTTTGTCATAATCCTTTCCACTTATTTCTTCCTCAAATCTGTGAAAATGCAACAAAAAAGAAAGAAAAAAAAAGAGCATGTTTTCTAATGTATTGGATTTACATATCAAATTGAACTACAAATTAAAGACAAATGAAAAAACAAATAATACAATTTCTTTGTGAATTGAATTTATGGTACAAATTTCAAAAACATGTTTTACATAAAGCAAAAAAAAAAAATTAATACAATTTGTTTTGTGTATTGGATTTAATGTAAAAAAAATAAGGAAAAAAGAACTACTATACAAATGAAAAAAAAAAAACTTCACTTTTGAAAGTGTATTGGGTGTACGTCACGAGAAAAAAATTATTGATACAAAGTCAAAAAAAAAAATTAATATAAATTTGTGGTGTATTTGGATTACGGTACAACTTAACTAAAAAATGAATTTGAATACAATTTTTGGTTGTAAAGGTTTGATGGTACGAACAAGTTTACACAAATATAAAAAATATTTGATATTTGCACATTTTTCATCTTATATTGAATTCACAAAAAAAAAAAACAAAAAAACAAAAACAAAAATTTCATACCCATGAAAAAAAAATAGTTTTTCGTACAAATTTCTTTTTTTTTTTTATATACAAATGAAAAAAAAAATACATTTTTTTATCATAATTCTTTCTTCAAACAAGTATTATAAATAATATTTTATAATTCTCCTCTTATTCCTTCCTCCTTCTCCAAGGATTATAAATAATTATTTCCTTTTCATAATCTCTTTTCTTTATTTCTTTCCCCCTATTTTCCTTTACTTCTCCCAAACATCCCCTTAGGTTTAAACCTCATCTTTATCTCTCATATAAAGCACGCATGAAATCAAGTTGGGTTTGGAGACATTCTCAACCCAACCCATATTTTCGGATTATTTGGGTTGACACCCGAATTTAGTTTCTAACACAACTTGTAAAATATGAATCGGGTTAGGCTGTGGGGTTGTATAATTTTTTTTGTTTCTAGTTTCTAATGATTACATTTAAATTTCAAACATATATAATTCAAAATTTCATACAATAAATTCAAAGTTTATATAAATATATAATATTATATAAATTCGAGTTGGGTTGGGTTGAACCGAATTTTTCAACTCTCCAAAAGATCCAATCCAACTCGAAAAATTAAAAAAAAAAAATTAATCCAACTCAATTCATATTTTAACCTAACTCAATCCAACTCTTATAACATTAACTTATTTGGGTTCAATCCATATTCTTATATAAAAAATATGAAATCACCCCTCACCGTACCCTTTCTATAAATTTGTGCCCAAACTAAAGACTTCCATATTACTTCTAATGGCAAAAAGGAGTGTGTTTGAAATTTCCAAACTGCCTCTAAATATGAAAGCCCTAAATTTCTCTCTCCTCATTCCACTCTCTCTCTGGCGGCGCTCTTCTCCATCAAATCCTCACTACTCTACCATGGCCGCTGCCGCAGGTTGGGATCTGAGGTTTGTAATTCTTCTTTCTCTCTTCATCTCACCTCTTACCAACCCCTAATCCCAAATCTAACATTACCCGAATGTAATCAGAACAATTTTTCATCAAACATGGCCTCCGCTTCTTCCGCTCTTCCAATTTCTTTCAATCCTTAAAACCTCTCCTGAGATTTACTCTCTCCATCAATTCCATCATCAAACCCCCCAAATTCCCTCTGCAAGTCACGTCGCATCACCGCAGATTTTCCCAGGAAAGTTCAATCAACGGATTTCGTTTCAACTCTGGCTTCTGACGTTCCTACACAATTGCAAGACAAGTAAGTTACTGAAACTGAAGCATTACTTTTTTTTTTCTTTTACCTAATGATGCGTTCAAATCCTACTCTAGATCTTCATAAAACTGAAGCATTGCGTTTTTTTACACCTAATGATGCGTTCAAATCCTACTCTAGATCTGCATGAAACTGAAGCATTACATTTTTTTTTTTACCTAATCATGCTTTCAAATCCTGCTCCAGATCTTCATTCAATCATTTACTTCTGGACTTACTAAGATTGAACATTATCCTCAAGTGTTTTCTCTGTAATAAATTTCGTCTAGCTGGACTTTTGCCCACTGTTTGCACTCTGAATATATTGATTAATTGAGTTTGTAATGTGAATTGGGTTAACGAAGGTCTTGCGGCCATGACGATGATTGGGAGGAGAGGTTATATTCCTATTATAGTGCCATGTAACCTTTCTTGCCTTGCAAGACATATCAATCAACACATTAGAGACCATATGTGGTTGAACACCTTGATCCACCCTTTCATTGAACAAACTTTTGGCCTCCTCCTACTTTCCCCTACAACAAAATCCATAAATTAAAGATTGATGAGAAATGACATTGGAAATCATTCCCTCCCCTTTCATTTTCTCAAGAACTTTTATTGCCTTGTCTTCTCGTCCATTCTTACATAGCCCATCTATATTCTACTAAATAACATTTGGCTTACAATTAATCCCATATCGACCAATTTTATTGAGCATTTCTTGATGCAACTTAAGTGCAACCTTAATGATTATCTCCTTGAGGCGGGACTTCTCTTTCGAGGAGGAGGGAATGTTAATTTTGCACGTAAGTTGCATCTAAGAAATGCTCCATGAAACTGGTAGATATGAGATTAATGGTAAACATAATGTTATTTACTACACTATAGATGATGGGCTATGTTAAAGAATGGACGAGAAGATGGGGTAATAGAAGTTTGAGAAATAAAAGATGAGGGAATGATTTCCAATGTCATTTCTTATTAGGTGAAAGTAGGAGAAGTTTTTTCAATGGGATGGTGTGGATCAAGGTGTTCGACTAGATATGGTCACTTTTAATGTTTTGCAAGCAAAGAAAGATAATCAAGGCTAAGGAGTTGTTAGACAGTTCGTAGAGGTAATTTTCCTAATTTGTTTACCTATTGATTGAAGGATTTTGTTCGGTTGGTGACCTAAATAATTAATGGAGGTAACTAATGTGATTAACTACAATGTACTAACCAATGGGTATTGTAAATCTTGAAAGGTGGAAGATTTACAATGGAATTCTTCAAGTAGGAAGGAGGCCATCTATGAAAACACATGGTGGCGTTGCTGTAGGGTTGGGCTGGTGATGCAATGAAGCTATTTGATGCCATTGAAGCTTATGTATGTGGGTGATTTATGTATATATGGTATTTTCTTAGATGGGTTGCGGAAGAATATTGGTTGTTTGCTTGTAGCGATAGAACTTTCTAATGAGCTAAAATGGTTCAACTTGAAAGTGAACATTGAAATCTTTAGTTATCTAATTGAGATGCCCTTTGCATGGGAGCTTTTTGAAAAAATTTCCCATAGAGGTCTTCAATTGAATTTTGAGACTCATTCCATTATGATAAGAGTGGGGTTTGCAGGACATGTTGAATTTGTCTCTATATTCTTCGTTATTGAATATTCACTCTAACAACATTGAACAACAAAATTAAACTTTTTGCGTTTTGAAAAATTATTTCCGTGTGATTTTAAAACTTTTATCTTGAACTTTTCTTCAAGGCATATTTGAGAGTGAGATTAAAATAGTTATAGACATTTATCTTGTTTAAAATTATTTTGAAATAGTTGTCATTGTTATTTATGTGATTGAAACTATATATGCTAGCTGAAGTTATATACATTGAGTTTCAAATATGACAATAAAATCTTGGAAACTAACATATGAACATATGAGTATATGAGCATCGGGTTTAGATATTCGAACCAACAATGGTTTGATGAAGCAGTACTACAACAGCCATGGTTAGTCTTACTTTCTCAATTTCACCAACTTGCTAGCTACTTCAACTAAAATTTAACATTTATTTGATTTAAACTATTAAACCTACCCTTTCATCACCATTGCTTAGCTTATGGTATATGATATATAGGACATTTTCATTAGTTAGCCTCAAATATCATTTGAACCCCAGACTAAGACAATTTTATCAACAAGCGTTTACAACTATATGTCTAACACTAAAAGAATAAATAGGAAAAAAGGTCCCTACTATTTTTCCTTCCTATATGGAGAAACTTTTTCTTCCTATTTTACCCTTCTTTTATAACCATTATAACCATTTTTAAATTAATTTGATGGATAATTTTGTCATTTATTAAATCAAATGAAATATTGCTAATTAATAAAAATAATTTTTAATTTTTAATTATCATTAAATGTAATAATAATGTAGAATACGAAATGTCTTTATTTATTTATTTCTAAAAAAATTACTATAGAATTTATGACTTTATCTTTAATTATAGTTACATTGGTTTCAAAACTTTTGAAATTTTAGTTGTTTTGCAATATCATTTTTGTTACTATAAAATGTGTCTTCTTCACTACATTTTTTAAATTTATCTTCAATTGGTTTGGAGATTTAGTAGCTTGAAGATGAAATTTTATTAATTTTGGTTTGAAGATGTAAGGTTACGGATGGAGTTTTAGTGGCTTTATGATAAAATTTATGTTTGAAAGGATGTTAGGATTTGCAGACCGTCAGCTCAAAGATGAAGGAACAAAATTTTTGTTATGCGAGTTTGTGAAGAACGATGAGATTGGGAGTTGCATGGGTTGTTAATGTTTTTTATGTTATTTATTTTCTTTTAATTGATATAATCTTCTTCTTGCTACAATAATAATAAATAATGTGAAGTAGTTCTTTATTTTATTATGTATTTTAAAATCAAAGTAATCTACTTTTAAACAAAAATATTTGTTCTAATTTAAGAAATTTTATATTAATTACAATCTCTCTTTTTTAAAATATTTTGTTTTACATAACTCATTAAACTTGAATATCTTAGCTTTCAAATACAAAAATCTTAACATTCTCACCGTTTTCCTTTTTCCTTTTAGGTAATTTTTTTTATTTAAACAAAATTCATATTATGTTATTTATACAAATTCCACCCTTTTTATATACTAACATAAAAATGACAAATTATACTAAAATAAAATGACAAATTTCACGTGCAATGTGTTACTAACTAGTAGGAGAAAACGTCCCTACTATTTTTTTTTATCATAAACACTAAAAGAATAAATAGAAAAAAAAAAGCTCCCTAATATTCTTTTTTATTTATGATCGTAAAAAAAAACCCAAGTTCACTATTTCTTTGGACTATTATCTCATGAATGAGAGACTTGAATTATGAATATTTGCCAACATCCAAGATTAAACCATTTAGGGCCTGTTTAATAATGTTTTTATTTTCTGTTTGTGAGAGTAACATATGTGTTTTGATTACTATTTTCAGTTTTTAGAGAGGGTGGACAATAATAATGGCAAATTAGGAGGTTTACTTTGAAAAAATAGCAAAATTATTTTTAAATTGTTAGAATAGCAAAACTAAAAAGTCTGAAAAATAAATAAGTAGAGCAATGTCTCAAATGCCCCTACCCAATTCAAAAACTTAGTCCTAAATATAATTATTCACCTAAAACCCAAATATCTTGTAATTAAATAACACATCTTGAAACCATTGAAACTCTTCAAAACCGAAACAAATCCAACTTCTCTATCTTTCCACTTTCGTAGATTCCACCGAAAAAATGTGAAACCCTTCGTCCCCTTTAAATCTTCAAAGTCTTCAATCAGTTGTAGAAAATATTGAAGCTTCAAGCTTCGTCCTCCTCAAAACCTTCAAAGTCTTCATACATTCGGTGAATCAAAGAATTTTCTTCTTGCCGACCATCTTCTTCATCAAACCGATTGCAGATCCTTTTTCATTTGACGCAAAGGTGAGCTTCTTCAAGGGATTTTCTTCTCCACTCGTTTGAGCTATGCTTCTTAGGGAATTTTATTCTCAACACGATTATACTTCTCAATTGTTGCACGCACATTCAATTGATCTCTGAATAAAGAAAAAATGTAAAGTGTAATATTTTTTTCAGTTTTTAATTATAGGTTATATATAGATACATTTGTGAATATAAATTATTTTTTATTATTTAATTATTCTTTTAAATTACAGCAACCATATATCCTCTTGATCTTAGGACAGATACAACAACCATATATCCCATTGATTTTAGGACAGATACAGAGTAATTACATCCAAATACATTGTATTCGAGATCAAACATCAACCACATACCTTGTATTCTACATATTATATCACACATACGTCGTTATTTCCCTTTCCATCTTCTATCCTCTTTGACCTCTTCCAAAAGATCTAAAAATTAATATTACTTTAACTCCGAGGGGTAATTAAGAAAAACTACAACAAAACCCCAAACTTACTAGAATCCGGTAATTGACGGCGGCTGGAAGCTTTGGCAAATAGTGTAATTGCACCAAAATACAATGTATTTGATATCAAACATCAACCACATACCTTGTATTCTCCCTTTTCGTCTTCTATCCTCTTTGGTCTTTTCCAAAAGATCTAAAAATTAATATTATTTTAACTCCAAGGGATAATTAAGGAAAACTAGAACAAAACTCCAACAACCACAAAGTCACTAAAATCTGACGATTGACGACGTTTGAAAGTTTTGGCAGAACCGATGAACAGATGGTGATGAAGGAGACCAGCGCAGCTAGGTGTAACGGACATACTTGTCCAAGGTGTGTTTACCTATGGCCGTATGCTCCGAATACTCCCAATTTATCTTGTCTTTATGTCTTATACATAGTTTAGTTAGTTGCTTTCAATTTCGAGTCGATATGCTAGGGTGTGACTCCTCGGCATTTTCATATGCAAGCCTGCCAGAGCTGAAAAAGTTAAAAATGTACTATAGGGGAGGCACACCTGTTGAATCCCCGCCCAAGCCTTGTCGCACTCTTTGCAATCTATGCTTTCTTATTGCAATTGACAGTCTTCAAAGCTTGTTTTAACAACGATTTCAATGAATTTATTCCTTTCTCACGTTTTCTAAAATATTTTCCCAAAAACGTGAGTGGAGGCTAAATCGTGTGTTAAAGTTGTCCGCGGCTTGCGGATTTTGATCGGCTGACTTGTTGAGAGGATCGAACAAGTGCCGCACAATCGCTCATATCCTGTCTGAAGAGTTGCGATTGTGACAAGTGGTATCAGAGCCTAATTGGCTAGTTGACAGTTTGAGACGACAAGATGTCGGTGGCGAGACCGTCTAACAAAACCCATAATGAACGGCTTGTGGAAATCGAAGAGCAGATGCTCTACCTGGTGGAAATTCCTGATTCCATCCGATTTCTAGAAAAGCGGATTGAAGATATTGCCAAGAAAGCTGATGGCATTGAAGCGGTGTCCGGTCGTCTTGACGGATTACCCATACAAGAGTTACTAACTAGAGTTGACACTCTGGAATCCCGAGTTGTGAGAACGGGAAACGTCACCTACGAGCGTGGTGACAGTTCGTCGGGCTCTGTCGCCCAGATGGAAGAACGAGTTATGGAGCTTGATAACTCACAAAAGAATATGATGGAGATGATAAACGGCATGACGGAGGATTTTCGAGCAACCCTCGATGTCGTTCGGAACGAACTCGCAGAGGTAAACACGAGGGTGAACCTTACCATGCGGGCATTAGCAAACCAGGCTCCAGCTGGAGGAGTCATTCCTGTTGGCAGAATCAAGATTCCTGAACCCAAGCCCTTCTCTGGGGTAAGGGACGCAAAGGCGTTGGAAAACTTCATCTTTGATGTTGAGCAGTATTTCAAGGCCACTAACACTATTACCGAAGAGGCCAAGGTGACGTTGGCAACCATGCATCTATCTGAAGATGTGAAGTTATGGTGGAGATCCCGATACATGGACATCCAAGAGGGGCGTTGCACCATCGACACGTGGGACGCCCTAAAAGGAGAGCTTCGTTCTCAATTCTTCCCTGAGAACGTCGAAATTCTGGCTCGACGAAAGTTACGTGAATTGAAACACACGGGAAACATCGGGGACTATGTGAAACAATTTGCTGGAGTGATGTTGGATATACGCGATATGTCGGAGAAAGACAAAGTTTTCTGTTTTGTCGAAGGTTTGAAGCCGTGGGCTAAGACCAAGCTGTATGAGCAACGGGTCCAAGACCTCACGTCGGCATACGCAGTGGCTGAACGGTTGTTCGATCTATCTAGTGAATCTCAAGATGTAAGACGACAACAAGCTTCCTCCTCTGGGGGAAACCGGAACAACCGCCCAAGTTCCCCTAAGTCTGCAGGGGGGGACAAACGGCAAGGTGGGGACCGCAAGAACTCTCAAGCAAACACAGGAAACAACTGGCGGGGACCAAACCATCAGAACACAACCGGTCGTCCCATAAGTTGTTTCATATGTAAAGGGCCTCATCTGGCCAGAGAGTGCCCCAATCGGACCGCCTTCAATGCTTTTCAAGCCACCCTAGCTTCAGACTCAGATGATAGATTGAGTCAAACTGAAGGAGAAGCTGGACCAGTAGAAGAGGGCGAGAATCCCCGGATGGGGGCTCTGAAGTTTCTGTCGTCACTCCAGAAGAAGATGGGAGAGACCAGTGGGCAGGCGAAGAATGGTCTAATGTATGTAGACTGTTGGGTTAACCAGAAGTCGCCCAGGAGCACTATGGTGGATTCTGGTGCCACCCACAATTTCATAGCAGAAGCAGAAGCCAGACGGCTGAACCTCCGCTGGGAGAAAGACGCAGGAAAAATGAAGGCCGTGAACTCAGCCGCCTTACCTATTGTCGGGTTAGTAAAACGAACGACAATAAGGTTGGGAGAATGGAGCGGTCTCATAGATTTGGTGGTCGCCAAGATGGATGACTTTGATGTAGTATTGGGTATGGAATTTCTACTTGAACATCAGGTCATACCAATGCCACTAGCCAGATGTCTAGTGATTACTGGAGCAGCGCCCACTGTTGTACAAACAGAGATCCGTCAGCCTGATGGGATAAAAATGATTTCGGCTATGCAATTAAAGAAGGGCCTTGCCCGTGACGAACCGACATTCATGGCTATTCCGCTGGAATCGTTGGAAAGCCCAGGAGAAACCATCCCCAAAGACATCCTGCGTGTCTTAGAGAAGTACAAGGATGTGATGCCGGACAGCCTGCCTAAGTCGTTGCCTCCACGAAGAATGATCGATCACGAGATTGAGTTACTGCCAGGGGCAAAACCGCCTGCGAAGAATGCGTATCGTATGGCGCCACCGGAGTTAGCTGAACTTCGGAAACAGTTAGATGAACTACTGAGCGCAGGGTTTGTGAGACCTGCGAAAGCTCCATATGGAGCCCCGGTCCTTTTCTAGAAGAAGAAGGATGGAAGTCTGCTGTTGTGCATTGACTACCGCGCCCTGAACAAGATCACGGTTCGCAACAGATACCCGCTACCTATAATCACGGACTTATTTGACCGTCTGCATGGAGCAAAGTATTTCTCGAAACTAGACCTGCGGTCAGGTTACTATCAAGTAAGAATTGCCGAGGGAGACGAGCCCAAAACGACTTGCGTCACCAGATATGGGGCGTTTGAGTTCCTTGTCATACCATTTGGTCTTACCAATGCGCCGGCGACGTTCTGCACACTAATGAACCAGGTCTTCCATGAATACCTCGACAAGTTTGTCGTGGTCTATCTTGACGATATAGTGGTTTATAGTTCCACGATGGAAGAACACAAGGACCACCTCCAAAGAGTTTTTCAGAAATTGAAGGAGAACCAGCTGTATGTCAAGAGGGAAAAGTGTTCCTTTGCGCAAGAGCGGATAAATTTTCTGGGCCATGTGATTGAGTGTGGCCGAATCAGCATGGAGGAGGGGAAGATTGTCGCGATCCGTGATTGGGAAGTACCAAGGTCAGTCACTGACTTGCGCTCCTTCCTCGGGTTAGCCAATTATTATAGGCGGTTCGTGGAAGGATTCTCCAAAAGAGCAAGCCCGCTAACTGACTTGCTGAAGAAAGACAACAAATGGACTTGGACACCCGAATGCCAGGCCGCTTTTGACGAGTTAAAGCAAGCGATGATCAAAGGGCCAGTTTTGGGGATCGCCGATGTGACCCAACCTTTGAAGTTGAGACCGATGCGTCTGACTACGCGTTGGGTGGTGTTCTCCTACAGAATGGACACCCCATCGCCTATGAGAGTCGAAAGCTTAATGTGGCGGAGAGGAGGTACACTGTATCGGAGAAAGAAATGCTCGCTGTGGTACACTGTTTAAGGGCCTGGAGGCAGTATTTACTGGGGTCAACTTTTGTTGTGAAGACAGACAACAGTGCTACTTGCCACTTCTTCACCCAACCAAAGTTGACCTCAAAACAAGCAAGATGGCAGGAATTCCTAGCCGAGTTTGATTTTGAGTTCGAGCATAAGAAGGGAGTGAGCAACCAGGTAGCTGATGCGCTTAGTCGAAAAGGTGAACATGCTGTTCAAGGCATGTTGGCACACCTTTACGCGAGTCAGATCGATGGTCCTATGCGTGATGTGTTGAGGGAATTCTTGCAGAAAGATTCTGCCGCTCGAAGTGTCATGAGTTTAGCTGAGGCGGGTAAGACAAGACAGTTTTGGGTCGAAGATGGCCTGTTGGTGACAAAGGGAAGACGGCTGTATGTCCCTAGAGGGGGCGACCTGAGGAAGAAATTACTACACGAGTGTCACGACACTCTGTGGGCCGGCCACCCCGGATGGCAGAGAACGTACGCCTTGTTGAAGAAGGGTTACTTTTGGCCCAGTATGAGAGACGATGTTATGTAATACACGAAGACATGTCTCGTCTGTCAACAAGACAAAGTCGAGAAGGCAAAGGTTGCTGGACTTCTTGAACCCCTGCCAGTTCCAACGAGACCGTGGGAGAGTGTTTCTATCGACTTCATCACCCATCTCCCCAAAGTAGGCGACTATGAGACTATCTTAGTCATCATAGATCGATTCTCGAAATATGCCACTTTTGTTCCCACTACGAAGCAGTGTTCGGCAGAGTTGACTGCTCAATTGTTCTTTAAACATGTCGTGAAGCGTGGGGTGTACCGACCAGTATTGTGAGTGATCGAGATGGTCGGTTCATTGGCACCTTTTGGACGGAGTTATTCACCTTCTTGGGGACAAGTCTGAATGTATCCTCAAGTTACCACCCTCAGACAGACGGTCAGACCGAGCGGTTCAACTGTATGCTTGAAGAATACTTGCGCCATTTTGTCACTGCAAGGCAAAAGAATTGGGCGCAGTTGCTGGATGTGGCCCAGTTCTGTTTCAATGCTCAGACGAGCTCATCAACTGGGAAGAGCCCTTTCGAGATTGTTTGCGGAAGGCAGCCGGTGTTGCCACACCTTGTTGATCATCCCTACGCAGGGAAGAACCCTCAAGCTCACAACTTTACTAGGGAATGGAAGCAGACCACAGACATCGCCCGAGCCTATCTGGAGAAGGCATCAAAGCGAATGAAGAAGTGGGCAGACAAGAGGCGCCGCCCTCTAGAGTTTCAGGTGGGAGATCAGGTCCTCATTAAGTTACGACCGGGACAGATGCGGTTCCGTGGACGCAAAGACCAACGCCTCGTGAGAAAATACGAGGGACCAGTAGAAGTGCTGAAAAAGGTAGGGAACACGTCTTACAGAGTTGAGTTGCCCGCGTGGATGAAAATCCACCCAGTAATTCATGTGAGTAATTTGAAGCCCTACCATCAAGATCCTGATGACATGCAACGTAATGTCATAGTCCGACCAACCATCGACCTCAGTCAAAAAGAGAATAAAGAAGTTGAAGAAATTCTTGCTGAGCGAGTGAGGAAGGGCCGAAGACCCACAAGAAGGATCCACGAGTACTTGGTAAAGTGGAAGAACCTTCCTGTGGAGGAAACCAGTTGGGAACGTGCCGAAGACTTAGAAGCCGAAGCGCAGAAGATCGAGGAGTTCAAGCTGCACCAGTCGACAGGGACGTCAACTGTTTAGGTGGGGGAGAATGTAACGGACATACTTGTCCAAGGTGTGTTTACCTATGGCCGTATGCTCCGAATACTCCCAATTTATCTTGTCTTTATGTCTTATACATAGTTTAGTTAGTTGCTTTCAATTTCGAGTCGATATGCTAGGGTGTGACTCCTCGGCATTTTCATATGCAAGCCTGCCAGAGCTGAAAAAGTTAAAAATGTACTATAGGGGAGGCACACCTGTTGAATCCCCGCCCAAGCCTTGTCGCACTCTTTGCAATCTATGCTTTCTTATTGCAATTGACAGTCTTCAAAGCTTGTTTTAACAACGATTTCAATGAATTTATTCCTTTCTCACGTTTTCTAAAATATTTTCCCAAAAACGTGAGTGGAGGCTAAATCGTGTGTTAAAGTTGTCCGCGGCTTGCGGATTTTGATCGGCTGACTTGTTGAGAGGATCGAACAAGTGCCGCACAATCGCTCATATCCTGTCTGAAGAATTGCGATTGTGACACTAGGCGTGCGACGCGCGACAAGCGGCGCAAAGGTGTTCGACTTTGGATGAAGTAAAAACACGTCTAGCGGCGTGCAACGGAGGAGACGTTTCCTTGCAGCTCAATTCTCCGTCAACAGAACGGAGGGGATGACTATGAAGGTGGAGATCTCGATGGGACGAAGAACACTCGAACAAAGATGGAGCTGTCGTCGGCGACTAGGGTTTAATGAGAGTGAAAAAAATGATGCATAGTGAGATGGACAGAGAACACGGACCGAGAGGTATATTTAAAATAATAATAATAATAACAACAATAACAATAATTATTATTATTTTCCCTTAAATATCTTCCTTTTCCTTTTTTCTTTTCCAATTTAAATAAAACAAATCATCTCTTCTCAATTTTTTTCTTTTCCAAATTAAATAAAACAAATCCTCTCTTCACAATTAATTCCTTTCAAAATTAAAATATTCAAATTTTTTATAAATATTTTGGAATATAAATAATCTAAAAATGTTGAATTTATGTTTGCCATATTTTAGAGATATGAAGCAAATAGCACGATTTTAGGGGATGATAAATTTTTTAATAACATAAGTGGATAATTTTAACACGATTTTAGGGATGATAAAATTTTAAATTCAAATTATTATTAACAATACCTGGCTATTTGTATAAATTTTTATAGAAAATTTTAGTATTTTGGTAGTTTTAAATCAAAATTTAAAATATATTTTTCAATAGCAATTATGGAAAATAGATAAAGGCTAGTAACAAGATAATATAAAATTTTGACATTATGTTTGGCATCGGAAAAATCAATCAAGTAGCACGATTATAGGAGAAGATTAAACTTTTCTTAGAATAACCATATAGACACGTTAAATGCATCATAATTATAGGGGTAAGATACAATTTTAATTTTAATTTATTATTATGTTAAATAAATTATTATTAGAAATATGAAAAAGTTTAGGTAAATCAATCAAGTAGCACGATTATAGAGGCAGATTAAATTTTCTTAGAATTATAGGGGTAAGATTCAATTTTAATTTTAACAACCATAACTAAATAAATTGTTAATTATTTGAATTGAAACCTACAAATACGAAAATCTGGCATAAATTATAAGCATAAATGTAGAGGATGTTGATTCAGATTCATCCTAAAAAATAAATATTTATTTAATATTTTTATAAAACTGAATGATTTGCAAATACATTGTATTCGTGATTCTTGGTTATATTTCATCATTTTATCGGTCGGATAAGAATTTCTTGCTATACATGGTAAAATCGACTGAAAAAAAGTCAAAAAATGTCTACATCAAGCAATTTTGCTATAAATCAAAATATTTTTGGGATTTACTATTTTCGAGTTTGTTATCTATTATTATGTCATTTTCACGGTTTTCTCAAAAAAGAATGAAGAACAAAATTTTTAAAAAGTGTGGGTAAAAGCTTTGTCGTCATGTAAATTACATCGACAAATATTTAAAATATTTTTCCACACACAATGTGGCAAAAAACTAAAATAAACATCAGTAGAAATCCAACTTAAAATTTTAAGATCACATAAAATTTTGTCTACAAAAACGATGATGTGCCAATGTAATAAAATTACGTGGATACAACATATCTCTGCCCACATTTCTTTTACGTTGCTATAAAAATCGGTTGACAAAGACTAAAATTCTTGTAGTGTAGCACAAAATTTTAGAGCATACTACAAGCTAAACTATGCTTCATCTCTTCACGAAGTACATTTGGCTTCTCCCAAATTCAAAGGAATAAGGGTTGCCCCCATCCCACCTCACTTGAGAGTTTAGCAATGCATGGTAATGAAAGCTGAAATGATTGGGACGAGATGAAAATATGTTGAATATTAAACTAGAGGTGTAAGAATAGAATAATTCTGACTACCCAACCCACATTATAAGGATTTGATTGGTTTTTTTATTGGATTGGGTTGGACTGGGTCTCTCCTATTAAGGTTTTTAAATTTTGGTTCAACTCATTAATAATATATATGTTTATATTAATTTTGAATTTTAGTTTTAGTTTTAAGTAAATAGGAATGGACGGAGGCATTAAGTTTTAGAGTTAAATATTTGACTCTCAATTATGTAATTCTCGATGTTTGAAAATTTTGTTAAGTATTATTGTATTAATGTTGTACTTTATGGATGTTTTTGGATGTGTAAATTTATGAATATGGTGTTATAATATTTTTAAGTATAACAAAAATTAGAAATGGAAAAAAAGCTATACAACCCTATCAATCCAACTCAACTCATAAAATTTTATGAAGAAAGAATGGAGATAGTGACCTCTAAAATTCTCTCGAATTCAGGAATGAATTCATTTCTCAATTGTCGAAATGAAGTTGTCTCTCTTTTCTTCCCCATGACTCTCTTTCCAAATCGGCTAAATATGGTATCTATAGAGCTTGCACGAGGGCCACCACTGATGAAAAGGATAAGTACATGCATCAGTACCTTTTTCACATTCATTCTTGCAGTTTTCGGTGTCCCCCCATCCCATGTGTTGGCTTTCTTGGTGAATTATCTAAAGGATGTCGCTAGGACTACTCCATCATGAAGGTGCTAGGTCGATTTCAGATTTCATTGTCGCATAGCTTATTTTTTATGCTTCTGCAAGACACTTGTGTTTGCAAAATTGATCCATGAATTCTGCAATTTCAACACATTAGTGATAAAAATGAAACATAAATCATCTTTGAAAGGATGCGGCATGTTAAATATTTTAACCTAATTCTCTATGCATCTTCACTTATTTGTCTTCTAAAACACCTAAAATATCCTAACATTAAACATAGAATAACTTGTAAAAATACAAGTCATAATTTATTTATCCGACTCAAACAATTTATTGAAAAAGTTAAATCCCTCATCACTATTATAGCTCGTGGAGTGGAACACTATTATAGCTCGTAGAGTGTATGGAATAGTTGCAAGTGGTTCTTTTAAGCTAACATGACTATTGTCCCCTCCAATAGAAAGCAAATTAAAGTATGTAATTAGGTGAAATGTAAACACTAATTTGTACAAGCTAACATAGTAAACTTAATACATAACATAAATACAGGTGAGATTCTAATCTAATTAGACAACAGTGGGTCCCATCGTAAGTTTATACACCATTTGTCCATCTCTCTCTTCCCTTCTCCACCTTGAATTTAGGTAGGCTTAGACACCGATCTCCAGTCAAAGGAACATTAAACACAAGATATTAATTGTTGATTAACTTGATGGAAAGTTGCAAAAGTGGTAAAAATGTTTAGTGGAGAGTCCAATGACAATTTAAAAGGTAGGCAAGTCACCAAATTCAATTTTTGTAATAAAATCTAACACAAACAAAAATGGCATAAGAAGTGGGAAGATGAGCATAGAGATGATTATAAAATTGACATCGTTGTCTGGTTTATGATCAGAATGAAATAATAATCATGGTAAAAAGGGACAAGTGCAATTATAACAACCCACAGTATACATATATAGTTCAATATAGATTCAGATTCAGCTCTTAAAGTTTATTAACAATAGACTAGATCGTTGTTAAGAGTTTATTATTAATAGACTATATCACAAATAGATTTTGTTACATTTGTAATTCTTTAAAAATGTTACTATGCACTTCATTATTACTTTGAGAAGTGTATCCATTGCAATTACTATCATACCTAAAAATAAAGAATTGAAATATCCAAGCGGAAAGCAAGCATTAGAATGTTCCTAAGAATGTCAAATAGCACTTATAATTTAAAAGTGAATCTCATTCCCATAGGTCAATTTGATGATGCAAGTCATTAAACTCACCAGAAACTCGTAGCCAGTTAGTTGCATGACAAAAGAAAACCCTCGAGACAAAGGGTAAGTTAAGTATACATTGTGTAGCTAATATTCTCTCAAAAGGAAGCCGTAAGCCAACTGAAGTTTCCAAATCCTAAGATTTAGACATGATATAAAATGTTCTTGTACTTTTCGGTAGGAGAAGCAATAAATGATCTTTTCCAAGCTAAAATAATAATACAAATAGAAAGAGAAAATGGTAGAATCTTATTATGTGTCTCTCTCCTTTTGCTTTTGTTTTCCTCGATCAATAACATCTTTCCAAAAATCTACTATGTTAACCAAAACCTTTGAAGAATCAACTGCTATTTTGGCTCAGCACATAAAAAATGATAAAGCAGTAACTTGTAGCCTTGTTCTACTACCTCACCAGCAGGCATTTCTACTAAAATAGAAAAAGTATTCTATTCCCACCACCACGTAACAAGATTTGTAGAGATTGTTCGGAGGGCTAGAATGAAATCAGATTACTAGGAACATAAGAGTGTTGGGATGCATTTAAAATTGAGGGTAAAACAGAAATTGAAGCATGATAACAGTAAAAAAGAAGATTGGATAAAATACCGCCGGAATTCAATAAAATTTAGTATTACAAATCAGACCCAAAACACTCAATCCAAACATAGGTTTTGGAGTACATTGCATTGCAAACTCATTCCATTACGGTTCACCAAACAGCCTAATAGTTCCAAGTAAACCAGAAAACAACGGCTTATTATCAGGAAGGTGAGAAGGTGACATAGGCTCCATGACGAAAACAAATGAAAGAAAATGTATACAGCCAATGAGATATGGTCCACATAAAAATACAGAAAAGGCCATAGATTAAAGGAAAAACAAGGAATAGTTTTGCCATCCCTTCAGATAGAAGATCTACCTGGAATTGGATTTTTGTCACCTCGAAATTGATACTAAAAAACTCAGATAATCATAGGATAATGAAACAGATACACTATAGTAGGATCTTTGCATGAATCAACAGTCAAAAGTGTATACTATTAGCTCTACTAGAGATGAATTATACACATACATGACTGAAGTTCTCCTTCAACCTTTCGTTTCTACAAATGGGGAAAGTGGCAGAAATAGATTAGCTCACTAGAACATGTGACTCAAGAATCTTCCATTTTCACTTGATAATCATCAATAGTTTGTTTCATTCCATCCAACTTCGAAACCATATATTCCAGTTTCTTGCAGCAAAGTTCGTTAGTAATCCTTGAACTATAATCACACTTCTCAAATGGACGATATTCACATGCACTTTTGATTTCATCCCGCAATGTAACTTGGATATCCTGATTTCAAGGAAGTAAAAATGTCACGTTATTCCTCAAATATAGTTCAAAGAGATTTTAGGTGAAATACAGGATTGCATTGAGACACTTTCAAATGAAACATTTACTTTACTAGTGAGAGAGAAACACGTATTATGAACTTCCAAAATGTAGAAAGGGAAGTGCTTTCAAGATTTTTTAATAGATATTTGGGGCAGGTTGTCATCAATTAGATAACTATTAGAATTAACTGAGACTAGAGAGTTGTGAATAGAAAATATATCCAGACATACTCTTCACTTGAAATTAAATATCGGAGGTTACCAAATCCTGATCATGATGCTCCATCTTTAACAATATAAAAAATAAGCATAACCACCACAAAACAATTATCTTTTAATTCTTCTCTAAAATCTGTTAGGGTAGGACTCTGGTTCTGAGAACTAAATGGTAAAAAGTTAATATCAATCAGCAAAAATATCCCAACTACACCCCCCAACTCACCCTAACAAACTAACGACAAATTAACAAAGCATTACGTGCCTAATAGTATCCTGGTATGTTCCCACAATGTGCCTAATAGTTCCACGTTTTTCCAGGAAGGAACCTGTTAGACCCCATTATTGTTTACATATAATAGAAGAAATAAAATGGCACGTGAGGGTGATGCACGGAAGAATTCTGACAGAAATGAGAGTGAGGAAGCTCACGTGGGTGAGACCAGCAGTTAGGGTGAAGTGGGCGGTTAAATCTGAAGGGGCAGTTAAATGCTTGGTGGAAGAGGAGAGGGGTACGGAATTTGTGGAGTCAAAATAGGCTGCATTACTCCTTGAGAGAGAGGAGAAGCAGAGGAATAGGTTCTTTTGTTCTAAGTAATTTTCTTTATGTTTTCTGTATTGATTTGTTCTTGCAAATTCTGTTTAGGATAAGTTCTGTTTGTTGTTTGTGAATTCTGCTTATTGTGGTTCTACTTTTGAGGATCACTAGTATTTTCATATTGTGTTTTCTGTTTGAGATATCAATATAATAGAAACACTACATCAGTGTTCTATCAACTGGTATCATAACCAAGTTTCGATCCTGGGACAAAAGATGTAAGTTTATCTGGATTCTAGACTTTTTTTTTTTTAACGGAGACAAGCTTCTTTATTAATGATAATAAATGAGACTTAAGCTCAAAGTACAAGAGTATTATACTAGAGCAAGAGAACTAGAAGAATACAATCAAGACTAAAACTGAAGCTAGTTTTTGTTTCTTTGGCAAACAAAAAGAAGGCAACCAAAAACCAAATTCCAATGGAAAATAAACAAACAAAAACAAACGACTCAAAGATATAACAAAAGTAGAAAGCTAAATACAAAGCAGAACTTAAAGTTCTCTCATAAGGAACCCATTTGAGACTGAAAACTTGCCCCCCCAAATCTTCAAAATGATCAGAGAAAGAGAGCCGCTAAGAAGATGCAAACAGTTGCCCCAAATTTGTCTTGCCAATATAAACTGAACCCATAGGAAGCTCGAAAAAGTTTTCAATACCATCAGCCACTATTCCAAAAACAAACCTGAGAAGTTACTTCTCTTAGGCAGAGCAAAGAAACAACGATCAAAATCAACACCAATCTCAAGTCATCTACCACAATCAGCGATGTTTTACTTGCCACCCACGTGAAGAGAAATTAAGGAAAGCCAGAAATTGGACCAATCGTCTGAGAAACTTACATTTAACTGTCTAAATAATCAAATTAAGATAATTCCACAGTCAGCAACTATTGATTTTAGATGACCTGGTATTTCGCAAGACGGGGGACGAGCGAGTAGCAAAGGACAAATTTTCAGACCGCAAGTCTTCCTTGCAATGAAATAGTGCAAGATCTGTTTCTAAAGGCTCAAAATGCTTCTACCGCTCAAGCTCGGATGACTTACTTAGCATAAAACTCGAATTTCTCATTGCTAACGTTGAAAGGAGAGTCAAAGGAAGACTCACCCTTCTTTCTAGAGGGATTGATAGGGGTTTTGCTCAAAGAGCCCCTAAAAAATTTTACCTTCAAGTTGGGCAAATAGAGCTCTGAGTACTTAAACTGTGTAGGGTGAGAGTCATGACCAATTCAATTAGTAGGACGAGTTGGAGCAAGAATCTGGGTACAACTAACATTCGAAAAATCTGGATTAGCCTCTAAAAACTTGGATATGCTGGATTGGACTAAGGAATGAGAGTGGGTGCGGATTTTTTTATCAAATCAAGAGCTTGATCTCCTATTATCTTGGCTTTTAAGGATTGTTTAGCCTAAGACTTCTTAGATTTTTTCTTTCAAATGAAAAAATTCGGGAATGGCTTGAGGTAATGTGGGAAGATTTTGTAATGTTTCTTTCTTTTTATTTTGCTCTTGGGCCTGACTTTGCTGAGGAATGTTGGAGAGAAGAAGATGAGAGAGAACCTAAAGATGAGTTGAAATGAGCTTGGTTTGAAGGTATTTTTAAGGGTTCTAGAGCAGCCGTTGAAGAGGGAACTAAAAGTTCTTATGGCCTAGTGAGCAGCTGCCGAAAATTTTGCAGGTTATTAGTGTCTGACGTGTGAGAGGATGCCATCTGTCCTTTATTTAAAAAGATGTCAGCCGAATTAAATAGAGAGGAGTTTAATTGTTTGGTTAAATGTTGTGTGGCCGCATTGTTTCTTATTGGGCAAAGCAAGGGATTCAGCCGCATTTTTCTCTCTTGTTCCCTCTTAATTTGAATTGATTAACCAAATTTACTGCAATGGGAGGAAGATTCCGACCAAATGAGCAAGGAGCCCTGACCGGTAAAGCTTGGTCGAGATTACTATTGAAGTCAACGCATGGGTTCCTTGAGAAGCTTGGCTTTGAAAGAGATGAATTGAGAAGATCTCATTCCTGGTTAGAAACATTCAAATCTAGCCCTTCATCTTTTAAGACAAGATCAATTCTTGCTAAGTCTATCGGATTTGAGAAATACTTAATAAAGTTTGAGAAATACTTAATAAAGAGGGCATCTTGAACGGCTGAGGGCTCTTAAATGATTTCAATATCTCCAAAGTTAAGATAAAATTTCCAAAAAAAGCATCCTTCTATTTGATTGTTGTCGGCAAAAAACCACAGATTTTCTTTCACCTTAATTTTAGCTTTAGACACATCAACCATATTCAATGTATCTAAGGATATGCTCTCAAGGCCACCGAAATAATTCCTAATTGCAACAAAGACAGACATCCTTTTTCCAATAATCTAACAGTAAGTTGTTGATGGATAACCACCCTCCAAATCCTCGAATAATTTATGGCCTGCCATGTTTGAACTTGTTCCATTTTTTGACTAAAAGATGGAAGATTCCAATACGCTGGCATTTAATAGGAGTCTCAACCAAATCTTCCAAATTCCTTCGAGAGAGGCGGATTAATGCCTTATCAGCATACAAAGAATTGATGCTGATTCTGTCTTGAAAGTGAGCCTCCAGAGTTTTGGCAATATCCTTCCAATCATTATATACGAAGAGCCTGGAAATGATCCACATAGTGCTAAAATCTTCCTCAATAACCTCTTCATTCTTGTGCACCCAATAAGGAGACGTCAGCTACTCGACTGGTGGAAATGCAAATGACCCCAGTGAACGCTCTGTTTTGCTAGTGCTCAAACAAAGGTCAAGGAGTTTTGAATTCCTGGCTTCAAAACATGGGAGGCTGTAAGGATTCAAGCTTACCTTTGTTATGGCTTGGGTTTCCCAACTTCTGCTCATTAGCTAAAAAAAATCTAATCTTAACTCCATCAGCATTAGACAATCTCTGGAAGGCAATGGCTTGAGAACCATTTCTTAAATTCCAAGTTTGATAAACTGTTCCGACATCCGGAGGAAGGACGACCACCCCTCTTTGTCTTCCTTTGAAGAAACCTTGATGGTTGAACGCCCACCTGAAGTCGGCCAAAAATCGCAACATAAAACCCCGCCAATTTCGAATCTGAAATTTGAGATCTTCGTTCTACCACGGTCTAACTCCCCAAATTTCAGAAAGAACCGATCCTTCAAGCCTCGAACTAACTCTGCTATCGCTGCAAGGAACCAATTCAGATGGGCTTCTAGGACGACTAGGGATCATTGAGCTTCCACATCCTCCACGTGAAAGTGGCCGTTATCCACAAACGCAAAAGTGCATATGAAGTATTTTGCAACTTGCTACTTCCATGAGCAAGAACTAAGTTGAAGAAACCCCAGAGAAGACTAAAAGTGAAGCCAAGGATTGAAGATGTCGGAGAAATCACATAAAGGTACAGAAAATCAAAGGAGAAGCCAGTAGAAAGAGGAGAGAGGAGAGAGGTGAGAGGAGAGAGAGCAGACCTACCTTTTTTTTGAAAAGGAGACAAGCTTCTTTATTATTAATAAACTCATTGTACAAGAGAACTATACAATGAGAATAATATGGAAGCCAAGAATTGAGGGAGAGAGAGAGAAAGGATCAGTAGGTGCACCCGGACATCTCAACTAAGTTGACACCCCCATAGCACCCTCATCATATCCAAAATACAAAGAAAAGACCAAAATACAAGAACAATACTACGGTCATGAAAAGACCAAAGTAACCATCAAAACAAACTACAAAAGCTACCTATGGAAGACTAAAGCAAGGCTGAAAGGAAAAACAAAACGGCAGACATACATATAAAATTCATCCAAACTACAGAAGCACTAATTCTGAACTAGCAATCGGGGGAAACTACATTGAATCTCATCAGATGAAGACGGTCTAATTGAGGCAGATGTCTTGAATGGAGTAATCTTTAAATTCTGCATTTGAAGAACACCAAGCTGCTGCATTTCTTTTAGAAATCTCTACGATGTCAGCCCAATTTCTTTTTCTATCATGGAAGATGTGTTGGTCACGTTCAAACCAAATCTCAGCTAGAATCACTTTTATCAAATTAACCCAAATTAGAAAAGGTTTTTTTGATAAGGCCCCCTCAGTAATTGGCGCACATTGGTGCTAAACGAACCATCAAAGACCCAAACTGATTTGAGCATAGAAAATATGCTAAACCAACAATTTGATGAGAAAGGACAGAAAATGAATAGGTGAATTAATAGCTCACTGTTTTCCAAGTAAAGGGGGCACACTGAAGGCAGCAAACACGTATTGGGAAGCTTCCTTTGCATAGTCTCGGAACAGTTTAAAGAACCCACTGCCGGTTTTCCAAAGTGCTTTAAAATAAACTTTTTCCAAAGGTGAAGAGGGAGAAAGGTGCTTTGAAAGAGACTTAACTGAAAAATGGCCTGAGGATTCTAATGACCAAACTCTCCTGTCATTCAAGAACTTGTCAAACAAAGACTTCAACATCTTTAGAAGTTTTAGCCGGCCAAAGAGAGGAGAATGCAAACGCACCCAAACAGAGAGGAAGGGAGCAAAGAATATATGAAAAAAAAAGTGTTACAAGATAAACCCTTAGATGGCTTGGGAACCCAAATTTTGGAATCCCTTCACCCATTATGGAACACTTGTTTGGGGAAAATAGAAAGAAGATGAAGGCCAACAACCTCAACTGCCTCTTGGTCAGTAAGAGAATGAAGCGACAACAAGAAGAAAATAACAAAAGAGGGCAAGACAAAGGATAGCGAGTGCATCCTCAATCTAACAAGTGATAGAGCCGAGGAAAGCATCACAAAGGGGCTTTTCCCCACCCAAGTATCCTCCAAAATATAATTGTTAGCACTATCCCCCATCAAACAGTTAACAAACTAAGAAAACAAAGGAAAACCTTTTATAAAAAAAAAATAAATAAATAAATAAAAAAAACAGAAAACTAAGGAAAACCTCAAGCAATAATAATCCAAGGATGTTTGCTAGAGCCCTTAAACCTAAACTTGAAAGATCATTGAATCGAAGAACCAAACTTTCAAATTTACATACAAAAGTGACTTCCCTGAAGGAACCGAACTTTCATGGAGAGAACAAGATGAAAGAAAGTAGGGTCAACCAAAATAATAAAAATAAACATTTGCAACAGAAAAAATGTTTGACATACAAACGTGACAGCACAGAAGGAACCCAACAGATTCTAACCCATTGAGAAATAAAAGGATTAAGAATAAAACCCAGTGAACAAGTACAAACGTCATTAAACACAGACGCCCAACGCGAGGCAATAAACCTATCTAAAGAGAAGGCTCACCTTGATGAATTGCATGAACTCACTGCAATGATTGTTGACAAATTCCTTTCTTGGACCAGCAGGGTTGGCAAGCTCTTCCATGACTCCTCCTGCTAGTTCCAAAACCCTCACAATTCTCTGCAGGAATGAAACACAAAAGTTGGCCAAAAAATTATATCAACATGGTGCTGCAATAAAGACCATACAAAGAACTAGAAACAAAACGTATTGAAAGTAATTCCAACCTTCTCCACATTTTGGAGGCGCTGCAATGAAGTATTCTGGGCCGGCGGATCCATCAAGAGCTATGCTGGCTGTGATAAATCACATAGCAATAAGAAATTTAAACAAACTAAACTGTGAACAAAATAAAAAATTTAAAATGGTAAACAAACCAAAAATAGTGTCCTAATAAGTAATAAAGGTTAACATCTCAATTAAAGCTGAATTCATCCGTTATTACAAAGGATCTCTTCACCAAAGAACCAGGTTTAAGGTTTCTGCCACATCCAATAGATTGTGAAGGCATTAACGATGAACAATATAGATCCTCATAAAAATCTGGGAAACTGTAGGAAGATCTACATAGAGGAAAAGAATGGAAGGAAATCGGGCAGGCTAGGGTTGGATTTGGGCACTCCAACTTGGGATAGGGATTTGCTAGGTGGCTGCTTCGGATTCGAGCATCCCATGGGCTTTTGTGAAAGTAGCATTTCAAGTCTCAAAATTACTTCAACAACAATTTCACCCTCAAAACAACTTAAAAAGTACCTAAGAAGTATCTAAGTGCCTCTTTAACTATCAAAACTCTCAAAAAATCCTATAAAATACGCAAGAAGTAAATGGTTCATGACATTCACTTTGATTAACAACCTAAAAAGTTTCTATAGATTTTTTCCAATAAGTTTCCCAATAGTAGTGCATTGTTTACTAGAGTTGAAAATAGTCCAAATGTATATAAAATGAACCAATTACAGACGCACATAGATAATTTGCATTTGACACCTAAAAAATACACCAACCCTAAATTATTTAACCCCAAATCAATCATAGAAAAAAAAATAATAAATAAATAAATAAAAAGACTTCAAGAAGATCAAGAAAACTATTGAAATTAAAACTGAAATTAGAGAATTATAAATAAAGTTAGTGAAATTGAAGATTATTAATGAACATAATAAAGCTTGAAATACCCACATCTCAAAACTTCATTTATGTTGTTTGTACACATAGTATTCATTTCACGCTTTATTAAAGTAAAAACAAAAATTTCAACCATGTTTTAAGCTTACCTCAGGAAAAAGACGACGATAAGGTGACCTGCGACGATGAGCAGGACCTAAACGACGCGAGTAGATTGATGGCAACCGGACTGTATGTTCGACGACGACTACAAGGAAACGTGCGGCAGCCGCGGTGGATTGTGGGTGAGGGTAATTTTGTTTAGAAAGGGAAAAATGAAAAGTGTGGGAAAATCAAACGTGGATAAAAGAAATGAGGAGGAGGAAGGGAAAATAAATGGACACTTCTAAAGATGACAAAATAAGTTATAATAATTAAGTCTTTAGCACACATTTTATTATTTGCGAAAATAACAAAAACGAAGTCGAGCCCACACATCAAGAGGTAAAATATCACAAATGCCCTCGTTACTAATATACGTTTAATACACCTTATATACATCTGATACATCTTATACACGTTTGATACATCTAATACCCCTTGATACACCTGATACCCCTTGATACACCGATACCCCTTGATACACCGATACCCCTTGATACACCGATACTCCTTGATACACTTGATACTTCTTGATACACCTGATACATTTGATTGATACACTTGATGTACCTGATACTTTTTTATACACTCGATACCTTTTGATAGACACCTGAAACATTATTAATATATGTTTGATACACCCGATGCACTGCAGATACATTTAGTATTCTTCACTTATACAATTGATTGATTAAATGCACTTGATATGCTTGAAATCCTACTTATACACTTTATATACTATTGATATACACTTGTAAACTTTGTTCGTGAATTCAAGTGCAAAGAAGATGACTACCGAAAGCTACATTTGAAAGAGATTTGAGGACAAATCTTCTTGAAGAAGAGGAGAATGATATAAATCAAGAAATCAGAATGAAGAAGGTAGATGCAATGCTTGAAAGTTGAAGAGTTATTTTGGCAACTCAAAAGTCATAAAATTAAATGTTTATTAAGAAATTATATATTTGTTTAATGTTATGTTTTTTCATTTATTATGGTAGTTGAAATGACATAAAATTAAATGTTGTGACCTTTCATTTTATATTTTAATTAGTATAAAATAGGGTTGTACTTTCCACATTTAAAAGAAAATTTTGGATGAATGAAATCTGAAAATTCTAAAATTTAGAATTTTGTTTTGGTGTGTTCTTGAGATAGAATGCACAAATATTTGAAGCATTCAAGTGAGAATTGATCTGTCTTGCTTGTGGAGTGCTTTGAAGATCGAGGGTTGATCATAAGAGCTTCAAAACTTTGTCTGATCCTTGGTTTCTTAGATCATCTAAAAAATTTGTATCTAGCCTATCTTAGGGGTTGAAATCAAATTGGTTTTTGTGGTTGTTGGGGTTGTGTTCTTTGAATCTTGTTGTTTAACATGGTTCTTGGATCCAATGTCTAGGGGTTTTCATATCATTTGGTATCAGATTTCATTATTGCATTATGTTCTCTTAATTTCTTGATTTCCATTTTTTTAGTTATCTCATCACATTCTGTCCAGTATACAAAATCTCATCACATTTTTTCTTCTTCGTTGTTTGAGATCTAGGTCTGATCTACGAAATTCTTTTCTTCAAGGTCTTCTAATTCAATTTCCTTCAATGTTAAATGGCATCATCTTGAAAATCAGTAAAAAAATATGTTGTGATTTCAGAGATTCCATGATGAACTTTGTTGTTCGTGAATTCAAGAGCAAAGAAGAAAACTACCAAAAGCTACATTTGAAAGAGATCCATTAGATTTGAGGACAAATCTTCTTGAAGAAGAGGAGAATGATATTGATCAAGAAATCAGAATTGAATCAAAAGAAGAAGTTGAAGAGATGAAATGCTTGAAAGTTGAAGAGTTATTTGGACAACCCAAAGTCATAAAATTAAATGGTTATTAAGAATTTATATATTTATTTAATGTTATGTGTGTTTTAATTTATTATGGTAGTTGAAAGGGCATACAATTAAATATTGTGACTTTTTATTTCATATTTTAATTAGTATAAATAGAGTTGTGATTTCCACATTAAAAAAGAAGAATTTGTGATGATTGAAATCTGAAAATTCTAAAATGTAGAATTTTTGGAGCATTCAAGTAAGGATTGATCTGTCTTACTTGTTGAGTGCTTTGAAGATTGAGGGTTGATGGGAGTTTCTAACTTTGTCTGATCCTTGGTTTCTTAGATTATCTAAGCAATTTGTATCTAGCTTATCTTGGGGTTGAAATCAAATTGGTTTTGGGACTGTTGGGGTTGTGTTCTTTGAGTCTTGTTGTTTAACATGGTTCTTAGATCCAATGCCCAAAGGTGCATTATTACCTTTTTCTTAGGATTGACTCAAGAAGTTCTCAAACTTGACCCATTTTCTTTTAAGGGATGCATTTTCGATGGTTTTTCACACTCGTAAAACGTTCGCCACTGATTGGAAGCATTGGCAATGTTTTCGACCCTTTTGGTTGGCACCTTAGCCCTACCCAAACGAGATCGCTTTTCGACCTATATTTTTTAGTAAATGTGTAAGGGACCATGCCAGGAATGTAGATGAAAGTACATGGATTGGAATTCCTAAACCAAAAAGGCTTACGACCAAGACAAAGCAAAGAAACCATCAAAGGAACGATTTTCAACAAAAAATAAATAAAAAAACAGAGTCCAAACAAAGATTCCTCGATGCTGTTTTTGGAACCCACACATAGAAATTTTCAAACTTGACCAATTTTCTTTCCAGAGAATGTAATTCAAGCTTTAGGATCCTAGCATAAAAATTTGACCCAAAAAAAAGAAAAAAAAAGTGCTTTGGATCTTCCTTTTTTTTTCTACTTTTTCTTTTTTTCAAATTTTCTTTTGCTACTTTTTTCACTTATTATTTTTTTAATGATCCAAAAGCGATTTGACAAATATTTCAAAACAAGTTTTAGTATGTCTTATATTACATGCAAAGAAAATTTGGAAACCAAAAAAATTCAAACAAGTAAAGATAAAAATTCACCTTAAGAGTCGCCCAAGGATGATAACCAAATGCTCTGATACCAAATGATAAGCGTCCACTATGTTTGTTAGATGCAAAGCAAAAGGTCCTTCTCGAATCCTTGCAAACACTCACAAAAAACCTAGAATCTATGATGATCACTCTTAGATCCTAAGACAACTCACTCCAGGAATAGTTTGATCAAGACTAATCCAATGAATTGATTTTTACATCAAATCTAAAGTAAGATTTGAAAAATATAACACCAAAAGGGGTTGAATAAGCACAAGCTTTTTAATATTGATATTCTACTTTTTCAAGAGCATTACAAGTCATTTTATAAGCTAAATGGTTATGCATTGGGTGGAAGCCCAATACTCACACTTAAATGCTAATTAAAGAAAGTATATGCATGGGGTGAAAGCATAATAGCCATCCAAATACACTTAAATGCCTTTTGAAGAAAACAAAACCTAAAAACTTAAAACAAGACTGCATACTAAATTAAAATCCAAAATAAATAAACAAGTAAATAAAAACTAAAAATGTAGAAAGTCTTTACAATGTCTTCAACAACTCTTCTAGAACTTTTGCCATGTCATCATTGATCAATTCTCATCTTGACTTAGTGAACTAACATTGTAAATTATTTTTTGCTCAAAATTATTTATCGTTTCATGCGAATTTGCTAATTTTTGAAGTTGTAGTGTAAAAATCTCTTGAATCTTCTTTGCCTTGCTTCTAGTAATTGATCCTTCACATACATGCAAAGGTTTCATCGTTGAATTCACATCACAACATCATCTAGGTATAATGATGGTTGTGTTATGATAGGGGTTGCAAACTAACATCCCATCCCATGTTATTTTAGGCATACAATGATAGCTGTTTATGATGTTAGTGAGGAACTCTGACACATACCCATGTCATCATACATAATTTGATGATAGTTATCGATGATGTTAGTTTGTATGACATTTATTAACTTTTATTGTTGTGTACTACAATGTTAGTTTAAAACCGACATCATATCTATGTTAACTTGCAACAAAAATATTAGCAAAGTATGAAACTCAAATTTTGTATAAATGACTTTTATAATAAGAGCATTTTTAAAAATATATAGCAAAATAAATTAAAATATTTACAAGCTATAGTTTTGGATTCATTTAATGATAGTCAGTAATAACTTCTATCACTGGCTATAATGCCACTAATAGAAGGATATCACTATCTATCAAATGTTTGTTATTGATAAAATCTAAAATTTTGTTATAACTTGTAAATATTTTCTCAAATTTGTTATTTTTGACAATTTTTCTTTGTCCCGCTTCAACTAATTTCTCCACACAAATTGTCACAACAAAAGGATCGATTTAAAGCTGTGACTAAAATAAGTGATGGGGGTTGGGAGTAAACTGAGCTAAAACGGATCGATTTGAAGCGTTAAAGAAGAGGCAAAATTATAAAACTGTCACTGAGGGGCACACTAAAACCAGTAGCTGTGTAATTTTAGAGCGCATGGGTTCTCGGTAGGCATTGCGGAAAGAGTATTTCGCGCATAGACATTGCATCTTAGCGCCTAGGTGCTTCAACAATTTTCTATATAAAACTCATGGAGGCGGAGGAGACACTCAAAATTCTTCTTTCTCCATCTTTCTAGAACTTTTTAGTTAGATTTCTTTATTTTTGGGCTGTAATTAAAGAATTGGAGCTTCTCTCTCTTCCTCTTGTCTATTGTTTTGATAAAAGTTTTTCTAATTTTTGTGAGCAAGAACGATGTAATTTTTTTTTAAAGTTTTCTTCACTGGGACTGAATCCATTTTGATTTATGTTCCTTGAACTTTGTTTAATTTAGATGTGTATGGAATGACTCCTCTATCATGGATGTATGTCTTAGGTATAGATGTCAGGCCTGTGCGTTCTTTATTTGTTCATCTAGCTTGAATAACTCATGTATCAAAAGTTGAATAATGTATGCTAAGTAATATTGATTTCCTATAGACCTTGAATGCATGCTAATTAAACCTAGCTAGGTTCAAACATAGATTGGTTGATTAATAAAGCTACCTAGTTAACTATGGAATCCTAGAAATTAATGTGAAGGTTTGATTCTATAAGGATGCTTTTGAATCCTAATAGTATTTAGGGATTTAGTTTAATTCGAATCTAAGTCTTTAATTTATAATTAGGGTGCTTTCTTGGTTTGACCCAACTAGTTTGTTGTTTGTAGCATCAATGAGTTTGGTTAGGTTAAGTAAGCCGTGGTGCGTATAAATCATATGTATGTTCAATGAAAAAAAATTTGATAATCAAAAATTTCATGGAAATCGCTCTTTCTCCTAAAACTAGATTTTTATTTCAACGGTTTAAATTTTTATCTATTTGCTTTTATTTTCATGCAATTATTTTTTATGCAATTTATTTCATTCCACATAAAGCCCTACCCCTTTTCTCCTCCCCATTTACGAATGTAGCTAGGAAGTTAACATAATGAAACACATCACACTTCCCTACAGATTGAACCAAACTTGCCACTAATGCTACACTTTAGTAGTAATTTTAGAAGAGTTGGTAACTATAAATGTATTTGATCTAAGGTTTGCAAGCGACAACAAATAGTTTTCATCAGTGCACTTCCACCTATTTGGCTTTCTTGGAAGTTCACTAGCCAACGACATAATCTCAATCACGCACCTTGCATAACCGTCAAGTCAATACTCATGTGCAAACTCATAGATATGCTAATACCACATCCTTAAGCATTGTAAAACAAACATACCATGGAGATGCATCATCTTGCATTTTTTCTCTATTCTCCAATTTCTCTCTTTTAATTTTCCTTTCCAAAAAAAATATTATCTTTCTTAAGATGAATGAATTGTCATCTTATGTTATAATAGAGACAACGTTAACATTGAACTCAAATTGTTCCTTTTCATATGTTCATGTTGTCCACATTACCACAACCCTTTTTTTTCTCTGTTGAACTCTATATTTTTCTTCCAATTTCTAGCTACATTTAATTATTGAACTAAGCTGCATTTGATACTTTAAACTACTTTTAAACATCAAAGTTTTGTAACAAGCACCACACCAATGCATTAATCTTATTGTTAGCAGATCATCTTCTCTTAAAATTATAAAGTTGGAATCGATGGTACATGAAGGTCTTGTGAGCTTTTTTTTTATCAAATATTTTATCACCCAACAATCATTTTCGTAGTTGAAAGAAAAAATTCCGTACAAATACCAAAATCATATTTTAACGTATAAATTAAGTAGAATACTTATGAGATTACCTTTTTAATAATTAAATGCATATTAAAAAATCTACATACCTCCTCGATAATAATGAGTAGATACAAATTTGACTTTCATAAAAATTATAGTTAAAAACTACAATGTAGACATCTCATTTGGACCAAACAACTTATATTATAAAAGAAATGATTAATAAAAAAAAGAGTGAAATTAGGTAAAGAGGGAAAATTTAGATGAATGACACAAGAATTTCCCCAACCAAAAGGCAAAAAACATATGACCAAACGCAAGACGACAACACACTTTAAGCAAAACCCAACAACTAAATACAAACAAAGAAAGTAAAACTACTTGTCGTAAGCTAATCCCCAACAAACGAAACATACTCATGGATCGGATCGGATAGGTTCGGGTCGGATCCTTTGATCTTCCACTGGTTGACACCACATGCCGGCTTTTACTTACTGTTGCACTCTCGAGAGAGAACGCAAAGAGAATTTGGAAATGGAAGTTCCTGTTCGTTCGATGGAATCCGTGAAGTGAGGATCAAAAAGAAAAACCATAGCAAAGAGAATTTTGCCGAGGACGCAAATCGGAGTTTTTTGGATTTTGAATTCCATTTTGAAATTGTGGGGGTTCCTAGTCAATGCTTTTGGACTCCCAACTTCATATTTCTTCAATGGAAGGTCAGATTTCTCACTCTAATTCCGAAATTCTCTCTCTTTTTGCCGGATTTTTATTCCGTTTGTCGTGGCGGTGAGTGAGGAGTATTGCTTTTTTCTGTTTCTCTCTTTTCTTTTCCTTTTTCCCTCCCTATTTTTTGTTTCTTCTTGGAAAAGTTTGTGGGGTTTACGAACTGGGTGTCTTGGATTTTCCAGAGAATGGAGATGGAAATCGTGGGGTTTTTTTTTTTGAGGTGGATGCTTTAGGGTTTCTGTGTTAAGTTCTTTTGTTGGCAATTTCAATTTTGAAGTCTCATTGAGTTTTGATTCATAATTGTGGCGTATTTGGTATGATGATTGGTGTAGTGTTATTGATTGTGGTTCTAATAGTTGGAAATGAAATTAACTGCTGATAAATTTGTCTGTTGGTCCCTTTTTATATGGAAATGATAACTTTTCATCCCTGTTGCAAACAGCCTCTTGAGTAATAGTCACTCAAGTTGAGTGGTTATGGCTGAAACCAATGTCCTAACAAGCACAGATATGGATACGAGATACATATAGTGCATGATGAGGATAGGGTGATGCGTCGTTGGAGAAAGAATTTTACAGGCGGACACATTTACTAAAATATACATCTTTTTTATACAAGAAGGAAATTTAAAGTCAAATAAGTTTAAGCACTTATATGTTTAAACATGGGTTTGATGCATTGACCCTCAATTTATTTGAATTCTTATGTTTATCAATTGTTGGACCTATATAGATTTTGTTTAACTAGTGTCTGATATATATATTATGCTAACAAGTGTCTAACACATGTCCAACTTGTGTCAGAGTGTCTGGCTGGACATACTAGCCAAACTAAAGTTTCAATGGTTTTTAAGAGACCAGTGTGTCAGAAGGGAAATTTTTAATGCTTGTTGGCCTCTATGTAACCATTTTCATATCTAGTCAATTGTGATTGTTGTATGGGGCATTCTGATCTATGTTTCTGTTGGATGCTGATAGTAATTATGCACGGGGTGTGACTGTAAGAATTATGAGTTATATGGAACTCATATGTAACTCATGAAATACAACTTTGGGTTCCATTATTTATAAGTGATCATTTGGAATCTCCAACAAAATAACGTCATGGAGCTTTTATATGGAGAAGTAACTGCATAAATAAGTAGATGTCTAGTGTGATTGGTTTTTACAACAGGAGTCTATGTAATTCTATTTCATATGACAACTTTGTCATTTATTTCTTGATATTTTACTTTTTACTACCTTAATGGAAGATGAGTTTTTGCATGTGGCATTCATAAGGTATTTGTGTATTGATTAATGAACGCCTATTAGTTTCATCCATCTTTCTTATTTATGCTGAATTTTCATCTTTTTGGCAAGTATTTGAAAGTGTGTTTCTGTTAGCATCAACTTTTGTATTAACCTGATGTAAATCAATACCTACTGTTTCCTAGTTTACTGTTTTAGCTCACTGTTATAGTTTGTTAAAATTACTTAGTTAGTTACAAAATAACCAACTTGTATTACTTTTTCTCAATAAATAAGCATCTCCTCTCACATTGAGAGACAGAATATTCATTCATTCAAAAGTAGTCCTTAGTATTACACCAATTGGTATCAGAGCACCAAAAGTTTCTGGGCCAAATAGCTGTCCGACGTGTAAACCCGGCGTTGGCAGAGCAACCTGCTCAAAACCAAGAGGCGGATGCAACCCCTTCCTCTCTCCAAGACCCTCCTCGCGACGCTTACTGTCCGTGGAAGCTTCTGTTGAGAGAATTGAAGCTACACGTCAAGAAGTTTTGCAACGACTTGAAAACTTAGCTTCTCCTCAAATAATGCATCAAGAACGTCAAGAATTCGTTCGAGATTGGGGGCAGCGAGGCATTCGTGGGGCTGGAATACATAGAGCTGGGCGAAATCATCAAGAAAGATAGTTTGAAGTTCAAGAAAGGAGAACAGTCCAAGATTACCAAGAACCCCATCCAAGAATCCAAGGTTACTACCAAGAACCTCAAGATTGGAACTCTACTGATGATGAACTGCAAGAAAGGACACTAAATGATCATCAGAAGGTTTCGGCCACATGCTGATGATAGATCTTTCTAGTTATGACGGTAAAAGAAGCATAGAAATTTTCCTTGATTGGCTAAAGAATACTGAATTTTTTTTTAATTACATGAACACACCTGAGACGAAGAAAGTACATCTAGTGGCTTTAAAGTGGTGGGAGCAAACTGAAGTCAATAGGAGGAGAAAATGGAAAAAGACATTGCTTCTTGGGAGAAAATGAAGAAGTTGATGAAGGTCCAATTTCTTCCACCCAACTACGAACAAACCCTCTATAATCAGTACCAAAATTGCCGGCAGGGAACCAGAACTGTTGCTGATTACATAGAAGAATTCCACCGATTGGGAGCAAGAACTAATTTGATGGAGAATGAACAACACCTCATTGCTCGGTTTGTTGGAGGATTGAGGTTTGATATCAAGGAAAAGGTAAGATTACGACCTTTTCTAAATCCTTCTGATGCCATCATGCCATCACTCATGCAGAATCTGTAGAAGAGATTAATGAATTGAATTCAAGAAAAAATACAAGAAGAGGTCCGTGGAATGTCAACACTAGCAATAAGTCTACTGTTGCACACTCTTCTCTTACTCAGTCCACTAAAGAACAAGAGAAAGACAAAGCTGGTGATCCAAATGGGAAGAAGGCTGAAGCAATTCCCAAGAAACAAGCAGAGAATGTATATCAAAGACCTAATTTGAGGATTTGCGAACAAACTGGCCACCTCTCCAATTCTTGCCCAAAAAGAAAGACGGTAGCCATCCTAAAGGAAGATGAAGACCTTATCGAAGAGCAAGAAGGAGATTTTGATCAGGATGAAGAAATTTTAGAACCCGATGAAGGAGAAAGATTGTCTTGTGTACTCCAAAGAGTACTAATTGCTCCAGAAAATGACATTTCCCATCAGCAAAGGCATAGTCTCTTCAAGACTCGTTGCACCATCCAAAGCAAGGTGCGCAACATGATTATTGATAGTGGCAGTAGCGAGAATTTTGTTTCCAAGAAGCCGGTTACTGCACTCAAGTTGAAAACAGAGCCTCATTCTAATCCCTACAAGATAGGATGGATCAAGAAAGGTGGAGACGCCCAAATTAGTGAACTTTGCTCGGTTCCACTGTTAATTGGAGGAACTTATAAAGTTCAAATTGTGTGTGACGCTTTAGATATGGATGTTTGCCATATCTTGCTTGGAAGGCCGTGGCAATATGATGTTCAAGCAACCCATAGAAGAAGGGAGAATACCTATGAATTCCAATTGATGAACTTATTGTTCTGATGCCCCTTAGCTAAAAATGAAAAAGGTGTCAATCCAAAAAAGATCAATAGTCATCTCTTCATCGCTAACCTTGATGTGCTGGATGATGCCAATGAAGTAAAGGAATTCCATGCAACAAACAATCTGCCAAATACACTTGTTGAAGTTGCTGAAAATTCTTTCAGACAGAATAGAGGATTTCAATTGGGAAACTTACGTTCAAAGAGTAAATCTCAGGGACCAAGCAAGATTGATACTGATGCTTTTGAAGACAACATTTGTGGTACAATATTTCACAATAGAAATATCCATAAGTTCAATACTAATGAAAACTATATAGAAGATGACGATTTATCAGATAAAAATGTGAAGGGTGATATTGTGGCAAACAACCTTCCCAGTTGTTCAAGGAAGAGGAGATCACGTAAGCCTACATGAAGATACATTAAAAGAATTTCCAAGCATTAAAAAAGAGCCAACCAATCTTCTATGAGACATTCAACGTAATATTTTTGTTCAAAACATAGGAGGTTGGTTTGGTCATACAACATGCACCTGATGGATTCCAATTTTCACGACATCTTGAAACAAACTTGGGATGAGTTTGATGCTAGGGGGTGGAATGATGTAAATCAATACCTACGGTTTTCTAGTTTACTGTTTTAGCTCACTGTTATAGTTTGTTAAAACTACTTAGTTAGTTACAAAGTAACCAACTTGTATTACTTTTTTTCAATAAATAAGCATCTTCTCTCACATTGAGAGGCAGAATATTCATTTGTTTCTTGGTATTCTACTATTTACTACCTTAATGGAAGATGAGTTTTTGCATGTGGCATTCATAAGGTATTTGTGTATTGATTAATGAAAGCCTATTAGTTTCATCCATCTTTTTTATTCATGCTGAATTTTCATCGTTTTGGCAAGTATTTGAAATTGTGTTTCTGTTAGCATCAACAACTTATGTATTAACCAAATATTAAGAATTTTGATGCTGATTATTATTTTAAAATCTATTCTTCTACTAGCTAGGGTTTTATATATATATACATATATATATATATGTGTATATCCTAATTTTGATCACTCGAAGAGTGGTTATGAGAATCCCAAGTCACATTTTAGGAGAAGTCTATGTACTGAGTAGGCACATTTACTGAGTAGGCACATTTTAGAGTGGCATCATTGTAGTAGTTAAAGCTACCATCACACATAAAGTACCGACATTTATATATATAGAGAATTCAGACCAGTTTGAGGCTAATTGATCAACTTCCTCTGACAGGTATATCACCAGACCAGGAATCAGTGGGTTCTGGGACAAAAAGGTCTAGTGTATCAACAGGAAGCAAGTCTAGATACGGGAAGGAGTTTCTTAACACATTTTCAGACAGTGAGATCTTCACAGCTAAACTTGAGGATTGGTTCAAAGAAATATCAGAGAGTTCTAGAACCAAAAAGTCTGTTTTTGATGTGCCATTTGAGTTGATTGATTTACAGAAGTTTGACTATGCACTAGAAGGGATTTCATTTCAGCAGCTGATTCGAATGCCCAGCCCTATATATGCTTCTGCCTCTGATGGCGTGGAAGCAACTGCTTATCTTGCTGTTGAAGATTTTCTTCATGCAAGTGTGAAAGGTTTGTGGGAGGCATTTTGGAGTCAAGATCAGCCCATGCCTTTTAATGTTGGCTGCTTATACAGGGATAATTTAAAATTTTACCAGGCTGAGAAGGCAATTGCTAGTGGGAAGATTGAAGGTCTTTCAGCCACTGGCATATTGCTGAAGAATCATAGACATCCCCACGGGAAGTGGGACCAAATTCTTACTCTTGCTGTACTTAGTCCTGATATTGGAAATCTCACTGTGGATCGTGAGAGCTGCCCTTCTCTGTCTATTTTAGGTGAGGCCCTTTTTTATGCTATCCGATTGCTATTGTCAAGAAGCTTGAGCAAATCAAACTATTCACCAAGTTTGAGCTGTGTCTTTGTTCTTCTTGTTGATTCACGGTATGGAGGAGTTGTTAAAGTTGAAGGAGATTTAAGTAGATTGGAGTTTGACCTGAATAATGTGTATGAATGTGCTGCTAAATGGATAAAAGGATATGCTACAATATCAGTTTCTCCAATTGATAGGATCTGGAACGAGCTTGGAAATGCAAACTGGGGAGATATTGGGGCATTGCAGATACTTTTTGCAACCTTCCATTGTATTGTTCAATTTGCAGGAGTTCCCAGGCACTCGATTGAAGATCTAGCTGCGGATCATAGTTCTCGTTTGCAAACTAGAAGAGTGGAGAGGCAGTTGGGAGATGTCAGAGTGAATGGAAATGGCTTGTTTAGGTTTCAACAACAAAGTGTTTCTCCTGAAATTGTTGAAGTTCAAGAAGATTCAATCAAATTTAAGTCCGAAGAGATAGTAAAGTTGGAAGTAGGATCCGTGCTGTGGTTGGAGGATTCAAACTGGCAAAAAGGTTATCAGATTAATGAACTCCTGACTTCTGGGGAGCTTCAATTTTATATAGCTTCTCCTGTCGAAGAACCTGGAAAGAGTCTGTTTCTTTACGTTGGATCTCGAATTTCTCAGCTAGAAGCATGGGAAGATATGAACTTGTGGTATCAAGTGCAGAGGCAGACCAGGGTGCTAACTGTAATGAAACAGAAAGGTCTATCTAGCAAGTACCTACCTCAGTTAAGTGCATCTGGGAGGATCATTCATCCCGGTCAGTGTCGTAGACCTAGCTCAGGTGGCAACTGTGACCACCCTTGGTGTGGCACACCCATTCTTGTTACAAGCCCAGTTGGTGAAACGATAGCTGACATGGTAAATGGAGGTAGATTCAATTCTGAAGAAGCATTAAAGTGCTGCCATGACTGCTTGTCTGCACTCTCAGCTGCAGCTTCAGCTGGAATTCGTCATGGTGACATCAGGCCGGAGAACGTGGTTTGTGTGAGATCTGGTGTAAGACGGCCTTATTTTGTTCTTATTGGCTGGGGACATGCAATTCTTGAAGACAGGGACCGTCCTGCTTTGAATCTTCACTTCTCGTCCACCTTTGCACTACAAGAGGGGAAACTCTGCTCGGCCTCAGATGCAGAAAGCCTAGTTTATATGCTCTATTATGCCACTGGTGGTGCTTTTCCTGATCTGGATTCTGTTGAGGGGGCGTTATTGTGGAGAGAGACCTCTTGGTCTAGGAGGTTAATCCAGCAGAAGCTTGGTGATATGTCTACGGTTCTGAAAGCATTTGCCGACTATGTCGATAGTCTATGTGGAACACCATATCCAATGGACTACAACATCTGGTTAAGAAGGTTGAAGAGAAACATTCACGATGAAGACCCAGGGAAGGAAATTGATACGTCAGGCTAGGTCTCTTTTGCTAGCTATGTTGTATAAAATTGCTACTCTATCTCCTGACATCATCTCTTCCCAATTGTGATTATGCATTTTTGGTTGGAGAAGACTGGATGCTGCGGGTTAGTTGATGGCTTAATTACATTCCCAAGGTTCAAAATTTTGGACTCAAAGGTGGCTATTACGAAGGAATGTTCCCATCAGCTAGCCATCTTTTGTTCGTTTTTGAGCCTGGGCCCTCTTCAGATGTGATGTTTTCTTTTAGTATGTTCAATTGATTAACATCTTAGCGTAGTCACAGTATACCAATTGACTGGAATATATATTGATATATACACCTAACAAGATTGCACTGCTCTTAACCTCCATTAGCGTTGGTCAACCAGAGACAAGTGCACTGACGACAATATCGACACTGATTTATAACTGCGTGGACCAAGGTAGGTGCCAAAATGTTTCGAGGTAGTTGCTTAGGTAAAGTAGAATTTAGTATTGAATTTGGTGTGAAGAGTACATTTGTATATGTGTGTCTTTGGCTGTTGGGATTTGTGATTAAGTTGATTGAAGTGTATTTATTTGGTAATTTGGGTCAGTGTCCTTGAAATAATCAGAATTGAGGAAAAGAAGAGTTGGAGGTCTAAGTTGTCGAACAGTATAACATTCAAAAGAAACTTATAATTTCTCTGTATGGATAAAAGCTTTATTTGGATTCCTCATTCTACTTCACTACTACTTTTGTTGTATAAAGTATTTGCAGCCTGATACTGCTGAAATTTCAGTCACAAGAGAAAACAGGAATTAAAATAAAAGGTTAAGTTATTATAACTCTCCAAATTTGCCATTTGTTTTTAAAATATCTTTATAGTTAGCAATATTACCTTGGAAATATTACCCATATATTTTCATAAACATTTTATGAGTATAAATAAATGAACATTTTAAAACCATCGATTAATGAAGTAGAAATTTAAACAAATGAAATGAAGTTTGAATTACCATATTATTTCAAAACATAGCTAGGATTTGAACATCACCACACAATTCTAAACCTTAATTTCTATTCAAAATCTTTTAGAATCTATACACCAAAGATAGTAATACTGCAACTTCAGAAAAGTTCAAATCAACTTTCGGGTACATAATTTATACTCAAAGGGGTATTTATGAAAATGATCGAGTGATTTTTCAATTTTCCAAGAGAAAAAAAAGTCCTTTTTGCACCATGATAATTTTTAAAGGCAAGAATTAAAATAGGTATTGAGAGCTTGAATTTATGTAGCTGAAGTAATCAACAACAAACTCGAATTTCTAATATAAGTTCAAATTAAAAATTTAACCCCATATTCAATTTATAAACATAAATCCATGAGCAAATCCACGACTCTTGATTGTATTAAATTTTCAAGGGAGGAGCTGGTCACAAACTGTTTTCAGGAGAGAAAAATCTCCATTTGATTAAGAACAGTACAACAAAACAAAGCAGTATGAAAATCACATTAAGTTTATCCACTTCCTGAATCCTTGAAAAATTCTTACAGGATGCTCAAATCAAACACTTAGAAACTAAATTAAGCAATTGCAACACAATAAGAACACCTACAAATTTCCTTAATCAGCATCCATTTCTTCCAGGGCAGCTTTAGCAGCTGCCTTTGCTTCCTCTAAGAGATCCTCCGGGACCTGAAATTGGTTAAAAGCATGTGGTTAAAAACTACTCTAGCAGGCAACCAAATTCCCTAAATTAAACTCGGAAAGAATTTCAGGAAAAATGGATGTAGAGATGGTTTATACTACTACTGCATAAAGAATGTGACAACCACTAAATCAAATGTTAGAATTATCAAATGTTAGAATTAGTGGGCTGCCCACGGGGGATTTCTCCTAAATATTCTTTTCCTTTTTTTCCTCTGTATTTTTTCTCTTTATTCTTCCCGGTACCTATTGTACAAATCAGAAAACAATAGGAAAATATTGTGTCCCTACTTTCAATATGTATCAGAGCGGAGACATTCAACAAACCCTAAACAACACAACTAGTTATGGAAATCAAACAGAGGAGACAACTGCCAGTTTTAGCGCCGCCGTCACCACTGTTGTTGATGCTCGAATCAACACTGCCATGTACGAATGGTTCCGCCGCCTTCCGAAAACGTCGGAAAGCATAATTCAGCAAATTTTCTCATCGTCCACGCCACCGAAAATCAACCATGCATCGGCCCATCTTGTTTAGAGCCGCCAACCGACCTAACTGTGCCACCCTTGTCTTCATCCACAGCCTGTAGTGTCTCCCACGTGCCGATTCATGTGCTGCCACCTAATTTCGACCGATCACCTCCACTTCTACAGTCAAATCTATATGCCTTGCCACCTACTAGCCTTAGTTATCATCCCAATGTTAGGAACTCTCAAATTCACTCAATATTTGAGGTTGGTGAATCTTCGACACATTCCAACCCTAACGTGCAAGCTTCCTCTTCTTCGAGAATATCTCAATAGCAACTGAAAGGACTTCGACAACAGATTACAACAATTGAGGCTACCCTAGAGACGACATCCAACATCCCTGTACGAATGTATTCTAAGAATCCGATAACCTCATTTCCTACTTTATCCTCTTCCTATGTGAGTGAGAATGCTAGTCCAACCACATTTGGAGCTTTTGTCCAGTCAAGTATACCTCAGTCCTCTAGTCTCTTTAGTATTGATGGTAAGAATCCTTGGATCCTAGACTCTTGTGCCACAGATCAGCTAACCGGCTCCTTTGAACACTTTGTGTCCTACATTCCGTTTGCTGGGAATGAGAAGATAAGAATTGTTGATGGCTCATTGGCTCCCATTGTCGGAAAAAGGCAGATTTCTCTTTTTGACGGGTTTTCATTACACAATGTGTTGCATGTGTTACAAATTTCATAATCTACTACCAATTAGCAAGATTACTCATGAATTAAACTGCAAAGCAACATTCTTACCTGATTCTGTTTCTTTTAGAACTTGAGCTCGGGGAGGATGATTGGCACTGCTCGGCACAATAGGGGTCTTTACTTGCTTGATGACAATGCCTCCTTTAATAGCATTTCTAGAATGAGTCTTTTAGCTTCCTACTTTACAATTTCTGAAAAAGATCTGATGTTGTGGCATTTCCGTTTAGGCCATAGTTTTAAATATATGAAAGACCTATTTCTTTATCTCTTTTCTAATAAAGTTGATGTTTCTTCCTTATCTTGTGATGTGTGCATACAAGCTAAACAACATCGAGTTTCATTTCCCTCGCAACCCATAAGCCAACCCGTCTTTTTACTCGTCCTTAGTGATGTTTGAGGACCATCCAAGGTCACTACCTCCTTTAGGAAACGATGGTTTGTGACCTTTATTAATGACCATACTCGTCTTACTTGGGTTTTCCTGATCTCCGACAAATCTGAAGCTACCTCCACATTCTGGGACTTCTATCACACCATGGAAACGCAATTCAATACAAAGATTGCAATCCTACGAAGGGGTAATGGTCGTGAATTTTGAAACTACTCTCTTAACGACTTTTTATTTTCTAAAGGAATTGTTCACCAAATTTCTTGGGCTTACACCCCCCAACACAATGGGGTTGCCGAACAAAAAAATTGTCACCTTTTGGAAGTTGCTCGTTCCCTTATGTTGTCCAGTTCTCTTCCTTCCTATCTCTAGGGTGATGCCATTCTCACTACCACTCATCTCATCAACCGCATGCCCTCCTGTGTCCTTCACTTCCAGAGACCGTTAGATTGCCTCAAAGAATCCCATCCCTCCACCCATCTCATCCCTGATGTTCCCCTTCGGATGTTCGGATGCACAAGCTATGTCCATAGCCATGGTCCTAACCAAACTAAATTCACTCCTAGGGCTCAAGCTTGCGTGTTTGTTGGGTATCCTCTAAACCAACAAGACTATAAATGCTTCCACCCATCTTCACGTAAATACTTTGTTACCATGGATGTCACCTTTATTGAAGATCGTCCTTTCTTTCCCATTAACCTACTTCAAGGGGAGAATGTGAATGAAGAGTCTAACTATAAGCCCTTAGAGTCTACGTGTCCTACTGTGGTTACCTTACTCAACCCTAATCCTCACAATACAATCCTACCCACAACTCAAATTCCTTGGAAAACCTACTATAGGAGGAATTTCAGAAAGGGAGTTGAGTCTCTTGTTATTCAGACAGCTCCAGTCTAGGATTCTGAACCAACAAGAGATTAAGGTATTACTAATTCCATTAACTCACGTAGTAATAATAGAATGAGTGAGAATGACTCAACAAACTCACATACCGACAGTAAGGAAGGTGAGAATGACGGATCCAAGACAGTTGTTCTGGAAGATATGAGCGAGCAGGACAATATTGATGGGGTCATCATAGACAGAGAGAATAGGATTGATGAGAACAAGGTTGTTTCTGAACATACTAAAAACGAAACTAAGTCAAACCATTATGGAAATATTAGTAAGTATGATCCATCTCTTGATCTTCCTATTGCACTAAGGAAAGGTACTAGGTCTTATACAAAGACCTCCATACCTAATTATGTGTCATACGAGAATCTCTCACCACAATTCAGAGCTTTTACAGCCAGTCTTGACTCTACCCTGATACCAAAAAATATCCACATTGCTTTAGAATGTACCGAGTGAAAAAAATGTTGTCATAGAAGAGATGAGGGCCTTGAGAAGATGATAAGCAAATACTTGGTATTGATTAGCTGAAGCATAGAACTAGTAACGTTCAAGCTAAGTTTTCAGCCTTTAATGACGAGTTGGAACATCGAGAGTCACTTGGACACCCAAGGGTCATAATGAATCTAGAAATTCATATTCATTCACATCTTTAATAACGAGTTGGATGTGAATGAATCTGAATTTCTAGATTCATTGTGACCCTTGGGTGTCCAAGTGACTCTTGAAGTTCCAACTCGTTATTAAAGGTTGAAAATTTAGCTTGAACGTTACTCGTTCTATGCTTCAGCTAATCAATACCAATTATTTGCTTATTAAAAGAAAAAGACTTGGGAGATTTGCGCTTTACCTAAGAGACATAAAATTGTGAAATGCAAATGGGTGTACACTCTAATACTAGGCAGATGGAACCCTCGATAGACACAAGGCAAGGTTAGTTGCAAAAGAGTTTGCTCAAACCTACGGTGTTAATTATTCAGAAACTTTTTCTCCAGTTGCCAAACTAAATACTGTTAGTCCCTCTGTTGTTGTGAACAAAGACTGACCTCTTTATCAGCTAGATGTTAAGAATGCATTCCTGAATGGAAACCCAGAGGAGAAAGTCTACATGAGCCCTCCCTCAGGGTTTGAAGCTCAGTTCGGTCATCAGGTGTGTAAACTTCAAAAATCGTTGAATGGTCTGAAACAGTCAACTAGAGCATGGTTTGATAGATTTACTACCTTTGTCAAGTCCCTAGGATACAATCAGGGACACTCTGACCATACTTTGTTTACAAAAGCCCCCAAGGCTAGGAAGGTTGGTATTGATTGTTTATGTTGATGACATCATTATATATGGGGACGACCACGCTGAAATCATCCAATTGAAAAGAAGAATGGGCGATGAGTTTGAAATTTGACATACTTCCTTCAAATGGAGGTAGCCAGATCTAAAGAAGGTATCTCCATATCTCAGAGGAAGTACACTCTTGATTTGTTGACCGAGACTGGTATGTTAGGGTGCCGTGTTGTTGATACTCCCATTGAATTCAACTGTAAACTAGAAAATTCAGTTGATAAAGAACAATATCAGCGCCTTATGGGTAAGTTGATTTATGAGTCCCATACTCAATTAGATGTTTCCTTTGCTGTGAGTGTTGTAAGTCAGTTCATGCAGGCTTCCTATGAGGAACACATAAAGGTTGTAAACAGAATACTAAGATACTTAAAAACAACTCCTGGTAAAGGATTGATGTTCAGAAAGACGAACAGGAAAACTATTGAGGCTTATACTAACTCAGACTAGGCAAGATCTGTTGTTGACAAAAAGTCTACCTCCAACAGTACCTTTGTATGGAGAAATCTTGTAACTTGGAGTAAGAAGCAAGGTGTTGTGGCCAAGAGCAACGCTGAGGCCGAATACCGAGCTATGAGTTTAGAAACATGTGAAGAAATTTGGCTCCAAAAAGTCCTATCTGATTTTCATCAGGAGTGTGAGACACCAATGAAGCTTTTTTGTGATAATAAAGCCACTATCAATATTGCTAACAACTCAGTTCACCATGATAGAACTAACCATGTTGAGATTGATCGACAGTTCATCAAAGAAAAACTTGACCGTCGGAGCATATGCATTCCGTACATACCTTCGAACCAACAAGTTGATGTCCTCACCAAGGGGCTTCTCAAACCAAATTTTGACTTGTGTTAGAAAACTGGGCCTTATTGATATTTACGTCCCAATTTGAGGGGGAGTGTTAGAATTAGTAGGCTTAGTCTATTAAGAAATTTGTCCTAAATATTTTTTTCCTTTTTTTTCCTCTCTGTATTTTTTCTATTTATTCTCCTCTGGTAACAATTGTACTTTTATCAAAAAAATAATAAGAAAAATATCGTAGTTTTTCTCCCGGTACTCAGGTTTCCACGTAAATCTGTGTGTTTTTTGTCTCTACTTTCAATATAAAATAATGAAACTACCCTAGTAGGCAACCCAGAACTACACATCATTTGCATTTAAAGAATGTGAGAACCACTAAATAAAATAATGAAATGAATAGTAATGTGACAATAAAATAGTATTGCAGCTATAACATCCTAATTCTTTTCAAAGGAATTATGCATCACTAAAAAATTAATGAACCCTAGATTCCCAACACAGCTTACAGAAGTCCCCATCATCCCAAGAAAAAACGAAGTTTGAGGTAATCAGTTCAGAACTTGGATACAGCTCTCCACAATCAAATTTATTTACCACCAACATTCATTGTGCTACCCCATACTGGTGTTCAAAAAAGAACAAAAGAAAAGATCGACAAATTGTCCAGAGACTTGACTTAGAGTGTGTTTGATTTAAATTTTCAAGTGCTTAATTCTGAAAAATGTGAGTTTAAAAAAATTGGAGTATTTGGCAAACTTCCAAAATAGGTTTTGAGAAACTTTTAAACAGTTTTTAACTTTTATCAAAAGAGTTTAAATAAAAAAGACATTTCGAAAAACATACTTTTTTCTCTAGTCAATATAAACATATTACATACCCTTCAAGGAAACATAACAAATATCACAACATATCATGTAACAAAATTTTGAAAAAAGGAATGCAATTTCATTCATTCTATAACATTCACAGTACCTTCTGATGTTGGTGGTTTGATTCATCACAGATCCAACTCATTTCCAACTCGAAGTCCTTGTCCTTTGCCTCATCATGTACTCCATAAATACTGCTCGCCAAAAAGGGTAAAACAAAGTTTAGGTTTCAATCAAACAGTTGTTCCAAAAAACTACATGATCAACTGTTTTAACAAAACTCAACAACTCAAAAGTTACTCACATCTTGGCTACTTCAATAACCCCTTGCCGACAAGTCAATTCAGAGAGCTTCAACTTTTCAATTTCCCTGTCATTGTATCGCTTGTACATCAGGAATATTACTTAAATTTTCATAAATAAGAGATAACATACAATATGCTGTAGGGATGGTAAATATGCACATATTCAATGGTGCTCCGCAATTATAAGAAAAGGAGTATTTGAAGTTTCCCTTCTTTGACAAAATTGCTTTAACTATAGGCACCTTAGTAAAAAATACTTCAGAATAAATAACCAAGTGTTTCGTTCTACATTTTTCAAATTCTCTTTTCAATGTCTATGTTTTATGGTTTAGCATGAGCACTTAAGCTAAATCACTCCACACTATTTTTTAAAGCTTGATGAGTAATAAACTGCAATAGGCTTCTAGGGTCTAAGCGCAAGGCGAAAAATAAAAATAAATAAATAACATGGACATTTTTGTGTGGAGTACTATATATATAAAAGTACTACAACATAAAGAAGGAAAGCATAGTTGAAATAGGAATACGAAAAAAATGAAGAAAAGAAAAACCCTAAACATAGAATTTTGCATTTAGGCTTTTAGTAAACTTTATTCTATTTATTTAATAAAGAAGAAAAATGTCTATTTATTATTCTTAAAAAATAAGGAAAACTCTCCAAGGCCCGGGACTTGGGGCCCTAGGGCTTCACAAAGGTGCACACCTAATGTGCATTTTTTTTAATATCTGTAAGTGTCCAAGTTAGCTTAAGCGCACCTCGACTAATTTCACACTTTATATTGTCCGCCTGGCCTTCTCAAGGTCAGACACCAAACCTGCACTGAGAGGACTTTTTAAAAGTCTAATTCCACAAGTAATTGCTTTACGCATTTGAATTTTTCTAATAACACTTCTTCAATAAGAACGCAAGAATATTAAAAACACTAGTAAGTTATTCCAAACATGATCTTGAGTGGAGTGTGCTTTGGACATGACTGCTAAACATGTACGTCTTCTTAAATACCGCAGCCTTCTTATTTGGCATAGATTATTTATATGATGAAGAAAAAGTTTTACAAAAATGCTCCATCAATAATGAGACAGATGTAAACATAAAAAATAAGAGTTAGATTCGTAGAACAAAATTGCAAGAGATTTTCTACTACAAATTAACTAGTATCGACCATTTTCCTCCAGTTTCTTGCATCACTGAGGTCAGACCACATCATCTGGAATTTCAATACTGGTTAAATTCCACTTTATTTAAGATTTAAGAATATCAACCATAAAATAGTCAATAAACTCACAATGTAGCAAGAACGATCTAAAACCTAAAATCCCTCATACAAATCTCTTTTCCCAAGTACTACTAAATTTTATTTTAACAACAAACAACTTTTTCCAATATGGTGAGGATTCACATACCAACCATAACAAGCTAGACATGGATCTCCTACTCCAACATAAACATACATTTTTTATGATGAAAACAACTTCAGAAAGAAATGACAGAAAATAAAGCATAAAAAAACCAAGCCAACAAAAATAAGCAAGCCCATCTAAATGAAGGGACTCCAACTATACAATACAGTGCCCATAGAATAATTACAATTTTACATAAACATACACGACAATCTATCTGAAGTCTTATTGGTTATAGCTTATATAACGATTTATACTGGGTTGTAGCAGTCACGCATCCATGTACATGAAAACTCATTCTCATCAAATTAAATTATAGCAGCTCAATTAGAAAAAAATAATGGATTGGTCTCTAGTCAAAACCCCACAAGAAGAATCATGACAAGTAAATTTTGTATCTTACGTTTTCGCAGCTTGCCTACCCTTCCCAATTGCAGCACCATAGTATCTCTAGAAAAATACCAAAAAGGAAAACAGGTCAGTTCATAGAGCAGCAATTGATGATGTACATAAGTAGTTTTCAAGTGTAGCGAACAAAACGACATTCATGTTAAAACTGACAAGTTTGCAACATGTCAATATGTATACTCACGTACGAAACACCAGATGGTTCAACCATGTACAATTGTGGTCCATCTCTGTCATAACCTCCAAGAATTACACCACATCCAAAAGGTCTGCAACATTAATTTTAATTATATTTAAGGAGAAAGCAGCAATTTCAAACTATATAGTATAGGTTTTACTGAAATCACAACAAACCTGAGCCACCAGTAAAGTGTGCAGAGATGCACATAACTAGCAACACGGTCAGCTAGTTCCTTAACAGGGATTGGTTCACCATATACACTGCATAAAGAGTCCGTAAAAAAAAAAAGATAAGCATTCAATAGGATAATGCAAAACCAACAATACAGTTTAAATAACCTCAGATAAGGGCATTAAAAGAACTGATAACTTCTTTCTCATGCTCAGCAATGCTATCATCATCTCATAATTTTCCAATGGTTTACTATTATAATCATACTGGTGCCTAGAGCATCATAAATACTAACACTGCTGATCCCTCATAACTCCAAGCATATATTTCACTAAATTTATCAAGTCAAACTCAGGAATCAGAAATCAACATAAGAGCAAATTCAATTCATCCAAGTATGATCACCAAACGTTCATCTTCAATATGTACTCTTACAGCGTAACAAATATCATCACTAATAAAGAGGGAGATGTGCTTAGGACTAGGGCACTATCTAAAATAGAGGATAATCAAGGTGCAACCTTTCATAGTTGCTTGCTTCAGACTTAGCTCGAGCCACTATCTGTCTTCCATCTGCTGCTAACCCGGCCACAGCCTGCCATCAAATAGCGAATACGTCAATGAACAAAATTATAAATGTTAACAGTGCATTCAATGCTGTTTGTTAAACTACAAACACTTGAATATGAGAAAATCCAAAAGGAAATTAACTCTGTCATTCCATAATTCATATCCAAGTCTCTGCCCAGTCAAGGCACGTTCCTTTAATCAGTTAGTGTACGACCATTATAGAACAAAAGCCTAAAACATCAAAACCCTTATTTCATGAGTCCAAGCAGTGATAAAAAAAATCTTAGGGGCATACCATGCCAGAATGACGATGAATAGCATGAATTCGTCTATTAGAACCAGGAAGCATCATCTTAGAGGTAATAAGCTTTTCCACGCCCTGAATCAAAAACACCCAAATCAGATTCCCACGTATGAGACACCCAACCGCACTCCTTTAGTCCCATACACAAACGATAGACGAGACGAACTCAAAAGACGAAAAAGAAATTACCATAACAACTCCGTCTTTGCATTTGATTCCAATAACAGTCCTGCAAAAGGAATTAGAAAAACAGTTCAGACAAAAGGAAAATCGTAAATCTCTAACACAAGTACGTCCAGAGAATAATTAGGATGAAAGGAAAGGAAGAATAGGAATACCCGCTGTTGTCGACGGCCTTAGCGGCGTACTCGATCTGGAAAACGCGTCCATCGGGGGAGAATGTGGTGACGGAAAGATCGTAACCTGTGCCAATGCTACTCATTGTTGATGGTTGTTTGTCCTAAGGGAGTAGGAGGTTCGATTGGAAATTTGTGGAACACGAAATGAAAGAAGAAAGCAGCAGCTTATGAAGAAGGAGAAGAAGCTCTGTACTTCTCTACTCTTCAATTTCTTTCTTCTCAAGAAAATCTTTTGCCTTCGTTCGCCTTTTCTTTTTTGCTCATCAAATTACCATTATAGTCCTTTGTTTTGCTTTTTATGTTTTTAAAAAATAATTACACAAATCTAGAGGAAAAATGATATTATAATGTTATTTAGAAAACTATTTACCAAATTTGCAAACTATTTATTAAAACGCTATCATTTTTTCATCTTTTCTTTGTTGGGCTCGGCCAAACTATTGTTTTCCATTTTTCTTTTTTCTCTTTTCTTTTCTCTCCCTCCTTTAATTTCTTAATTTATTTTTTTAATTTAACTAAAATGTGTTTTCGTTATTATAGTTTAATTTTTTAATTTAATTAAAATGTGACTAAATTTCTATCCTGTAGTTTTAATTTTTTAATTTAGTTAAAATTTGTAGTTTCATTTTTTAATTTAATTAAAATGAACTTAGTTTGTGTGGGTGTTGTTTAATTCTTTTTATTTAATTAAAATATAACTTAGTTTTCTTCATTGTTATTCAATTTTTTTAATTTAATTTTCATTCTTGTAGTTTAATTTTTTTTAATTTAATTAAAATGTGACTTAATTTTCATCCAAGTAGTTTATTTTTAAAATTTAATTAAAATGTGACTTAGTTTCGAAAAAATTATATTAATACTTTTGAAAAACTATGTTTCAAAACTATTTATTAAAATAATGTTATTTCTTTTTTTTTTCTTTCATTGGACAGCTCTACTTTTTTTTCATTTGTATATAATTTTTATTTTATTATTCCATTTAAATTTTATTTTTCTTTTTCAAGTTTTAAATTCTTATTTTTAAATTTTAAGGAATTAGTTAAATGTGACTGGTTAATGCTAAAATCTGTTGAATTAAAAAAAAAGTTTAAAATGTGTTAAATTAAGAATTTAAATAAAAAAGAACTTAAATTAAAAAATGTCCACTCATCGTTTTAAATAAGAATTTTGTGTTGTCGGTCACCATCGAGACAATAATTGAATCATGTTCCCGAACGCTATCTACTCATTCATGTTCAATTCGTTAAATGTATTTTAGGAAAATTATTTGAGGAAAATTAATGTTCACGACCATCAAAGACCATCTCTTCAAATTCATCGTTAGTCTTTATTTTAAAATCTTTATATTTATTGTTAGTTAGCATTACTGTATCATCACACATTGTTATGTATTTAAGTTTATGCCAAATTAGATCCTATATTCTATTTAAGCTTCCACATTGAGGTTGATCATATTGACACTATCTTGACCATTTGTAAACAACATAAATGACACATATTCAACTGTTATTTTCTTGTTTCTTCATATTAGTACTTCTCCTTCATAGTTTCATTTCTTCTTATTATTTTTTCATTATCAAGTATCGAAAGAAAGTAGATTTTTTCTTTAGATGGAGAAAAATAAATTAGTATTAAATTAAAAAAATAAGAATTAATTAAAATGTGAAAGAAGATTAGTTAAATTAGTTAAAATAATTCTCATTTGAGAAAGAAAAATAAAAATTATATGACAAATGAAAAAAAAAAAGGTAAACTCGTCCGATGAGAGAGAAAGAAAAAAAGAACATTATTTTAATAAATAGTTTGGACACAATCATATTTTAATAAATATTTTTTCAAAAGACAATATTAATATAATTTTTCAAAACTAAGCCACATTTTAATTAATTTTTTTTTTAAAAACTACAAATACAAAAATTAAGTCACGTTTTAATTAAATTAAAAAAAATTAAACTACAATAATTGAAACTAAGACATTTTAATTAAATTAAAAGAATCAAACTACATGTACGGAAACTAGGTTATATTTTAATCAAATTAAAATTTTAAAGTACAAATTTTAATTAAATTAAAAAAATTAAAACTAAACTGAGTCGCATTTTAATTAAATTAAAAAAATAAATTAAGAATGATGGAATTGAGAAGATTTAATTAAATTAAGAAATTAAAGGTGGGAGAGAAAAGAAAAATGAAAAAAAAAAATAGTTTGGTGGAGCCCACCAAAGGAAAGAGAAAAAAATGAAAGAATTTTAGTAAATAGTTTTCAAATGAAATTATTTTGGTAAATAGTTTTCTAAATAACATTATTAATATTGTTTTTCCAATCTCAGGAGTGTACATAAGTTAGGTCGGAGAAAAAGTAGTTGTCAAGAATAATAACAAATTATGAGTTTTACTTTGGAAAAAATAACAAAAATAATTTTAAATTGTTAGAATAACAAAACATAAAAATGTGAAAAATAAATAAATGAAACAATCTCTCAAATGCCCCTACCCAATCTGAAAAATGCAATTGTTCAAATAGTCTGTAATTAAAAAACATATGCTACATACATAATTAAAATCTATGAAAAAATAATTTCCTCCCAGAAACATAAAAATTAGAAAAATTGTCATTAATGGGAAGTGTTGAATAAGAAATTTTGAGACCAATCACAAATTGCTACATCATTTATTAAATTAATGATGAAAAGTGCAAATAATTGAATTTGGGATTAATTAAAATTGACATGTGCCCCAAATTAAAAATTGAAAACATAAATTGGTCAATTCTAATAATCCACATGTTTTCATCTTAAACGTTGGACCAAGTTAATTATTTTGGTTCAATTACATATTATTTACTTCGAATAAGTTCAATTAAGCCCAAAAATAAGCTTAATTGAGCCCAAAGACTAAATATAACCCAAATCCATGGGGTTGAACCTATGGGTTTGGTCCATGGACCAACCAGACTCAAGTCCATAAAGCCCACTAGAGAACTCTATAAATAGAAATATTCTCCTCATTTGTAAGGGGTTGGAAAATTTTGACTCTAGAAGGTCTAGAGAGAATTCTCTCAAGAGCTAGAAGACTCCCTAACTTCTAAAGTCGATCATCATCGAAGATTGAAGCTCCTTTGAAGATACAAGCTTCTTCTAAGACTCTAACTTCTACGAGCTTTCTTCCAAGACTCTAACTTCTACGAGCTTTCTTCCAAGGCTCCAACTTTAAGAACATCACGTGTTCCGCTTCCTCAAATCAAGCGTAGGCATTCAACAAACTTGAAGAACATCACGTGCTCCGCTTCTCCAAATCAAGCGTAGACGGTCAACAAACTTCAAGAACATCACGTGCTCCGCTTCCTCAAATCAAACGTAAGTATCTAGTCGAGAGAGAATCAGATGATTAAATTCTAGAGATTGAACCACATCGCATCAAATCAACAAAAATACAACATCAACTCAAGTTCAAATCCACGAATCAAATTTCTCTGGATATCTCGTGTGAACAAATTGGCACGCCCAGTGGGACATCTCTACCTATCATCTCTCCCTCGAAACTCAAATCAACAAACCAACTAATGACACTAAGGAAAGCTGCATCCAAATCTTATGTTACAAGCGACGCTTACACGAGATCTTTCATTTGCAGTCTTTCAAAGGGGATCATCTAGGAGCAGGATCAAGATTCAGAGCATCCTTAAGCAACTGATGGAATTTCCTAAAGGTGGGATCATCATCAAAGAAAATCCTTTGTTCAACAACTCTACTCCTGCTTCTGATCTACCAGAGCAAGAATTAGACCTTGAAGTAGTGTCTGTCATGTCGACTGATGTAACTGTTGAGGCCGCCATGGCGGAGATGGAGAGGAAAATAAATTTCCTAATGAAAGCTGTTGAGGAGCGAGAACATTTTGTGGCTATCCTGCAGTTACGGTAGCCACTCATGCATATAGTGATATTTCAAATTTAGGTTTTTGGATGGTTTGTAGAAGTACCACCTAGACACATAGAGACCTAAACACTTCGGCTTTTAGACGTTTTGATTGAAAACTATGACATTTTTAGGTCTTTGGATGTTTGAAACATACAAGGCATTTTATAGTATATGATATTTTTTTAGTTTTCTGGATGGTTTGTAGAAATACCAGTTAGACATTTTTTAGATTTATTGTAGTTGGTTTTGCATTTTGTGATCACACTTAGGCATTTGAAACTTATTCCTATTGTTATTGACTTTGAGAGTTAAAACACTTTTTAGCACATTTTTAGTTTCAAAGTCGCACTTGGGACTAATTCATTTTTATGTACCTTTTTCAGGTTTGTATAGCTGAAAGGAGCAGTGAATAACTATTTTTTTAAGACCTTCTGACTGAGTTAACTATTTTTTTGTGTATTTAATATTTTTTTGTGAAATTTAATATAGCACATGTACCTTGACACATTAAAGAATTATGGTTTGTCATATTTTTACAAAGTATTAATGGTTAGAAATATTTTCATTTTTAATTTTTTTGTTGTAATTTTTTATATATTTTGTTATACCCAAAAAATTCATTATATATTTGAAAATTAATTCAGAAGCATACAATATTAATAATAAATGTGAAAAAATTAAAATCGTTTTTGTCATGCACGTGCGTGTATGTACTTCTACTGACAAATTTAACGTGGAAAGAAATTTTCTTTATGCTGACAAAAAAAATTTCATTAGTAGAAATAGTTTTTGCCCACGAGACAAACGTGGACAAAAATTTTCTTTATGCCAACAAAAATCTTTTTGTTGGCAGAAACAGTTTTTGTCCACGAGAAAAATGTGGACAGAAAGTTACTTTTGTTGACGTAATGATGATCATAGACAAAAAGATTTTTCTTCTAACATCTTTTTCGTGGTCATAAAGTATATTTTTGTCGACGTAATGTTGATCGTGGGCAAAAATGTTCTTTTTATGGCCAGAAAATATATATTGTCGATGTGATGATGATTGTGGGAAAAAGTACCTTTATGCCGACATTTTTTGTGGCTAGAAATATCTTTTCTGCCCAAGATTTTAATTTGTGTGGGCATTTATGCCGATGCAACGTAAAAGACGTGGGCAAAGGAAAAGACGATGGTGTTTCGGCCATGCAACGTGGCCACAAAGAAAAAAAACGTCGATAGAAGCTCAACCCATGTTTGTAATAAGAATTGTCCACGTTTTTATGAGTCAACAAAGACAAAAATTCTTATAATGTGACCACCCACACCCAAATGTGAGTTTCTGTTGTCACCGTCAGCAGTGGGTCGTCATCGATGAGAAGATGTCAACTAGTGGCTAGCCGAAACATGAGAGCTTCTGTGTGGTGGTCGTCGAAACGTACCTCTGTGTGTGGCCGACTGAAACGTCCTCTTCCGTGGGTTGTCGTTGGCTGAAAGGTGGCGGACCAGTGGAGATAGAGAGGATTGAGGTTAGAGATTTTGGAATTTTGTGGTGGAGATGGAGAGAGAGGTTTAGATAAAATAAAAAATATATTTAGTAAATTACTAAATGAAAAAGTTGGAGAAAAATTAAAAGAATGTAGGAAATTTTGGTAAAGTTTTAGCAACATTCTTATTTGTTGCCAAAACTATTGAACTTTTCAATGACATTATTTGTTGTGTTACTAATTATTTTAATGGCACAGATTAAAAACGTGTTACTAATAATAATCTTTTGTAAAAAAATTTTTTACGTTGCTGTAAACTAATCTTTACTGACAAAAATTACTTATGCCACTAAAACTCTGTCATTGTATAATTAATTTCTTATAATGACAAGGTTAGGCATTTTGGGTAAGCTACATGGCAAACTAATTGTAATCAGTTTAAAGTTAATCCAGATGTCCTAATTAAATTTCATGCATTTTGTGGCCAAGGTGGAGGTGGATTAGAAGCAGGAGGTGGATTAAGGAGATTAAAATGTGGATTAAGCAGGCAGAAGGTGTCATTTCATTTCCACACAAGGCTCTACTATAAATAGGCAACTTCAAAAAAAGAATTCTTCAAACCACTTCCAAAAGATTTGAATTTGTGTCTAGTTCATATATCTGGCTTGTTGTGTAATTTGGAGTCGAGAAGATTGGCGTTTAGATTGAAAGAAGGCGAGAAGGTCAGTTTTCAAAATAATTCGAGCAAGGTGCACTTCCAAAAGGCTACAGAGCACATCTTTAGGAATTTAGTTTTGAAATTTTCAGGTAAGAAATTTAACACATTTTAAAGCAACTTTATAGATGAAATTTTCTTTAAAATAGTGTTGGATTTTAAGTTATGATTTTTTAAAATCAAGTCATGTTTCTGGATGAAAATAGGTTTCTGAGCGGTGGCCGAGTGTCAAGCATGTCTAGGCGAGATGAGCATGACTTTATATTTTATAGAGGTTATTAGGCTTGTTTTGAGGCACACGGCACGACCATGGCACAGTCGAGCAATAAGGGATGCATTCAGACTGCACGCATGACCATGTGAGGAGAAGTTAACATGCAACAACGGGCGTGCACTGCACAAGGCGCGAAAGGCACACGGTAAGGGGTGTGTTGGGTTATGGCCAAGACGCGCACGAAACCTTTTTGTGAGGTTAGCACATGGCGTTCGACACCCCTCAACGAGGTTAGCACGCGACAAGGCCCCTAGGCCATACGCAAGCGCCAAGCGCAGCCACCATGCCATTGAGCGTCAAAAGACCATTTTGAGCGGCTTTGCTACTTTTGGAAATTTTAAGGAAAGTTTTGGATATTTCTTGACCAAAGAATTAATTAAGGAATGGATATAATATTTTCAGGTCAAGGAAACTTTGAAGGAATTTCCCAACTAAGTATCAGTTCAAGTACTGTGAGTGACACATTGATTTTAAAGTTATTTATAAAGCATGATTTTCAAGTTATTGTTTAAGATATGTTTTATGACAATTGTTTATTGAAATGATGTTTCCAAACTATGCGATGTTGACTGATAATAATATTGACATGTTATGAAAGCAAAGAAAATGTTTCAATGTTTTTCAATATGTTTTATCCTAGCCCGAATATTTCATGAGACCTATTGTATACATGTGGTTAACATCATACTGATAGTAGGATTGACGAGCCTACAGTTTATGGGCCATTAGAAAGGGTTTATTTTTATGCCTTAAAGGAGGAAGATTATAGTGAAAGTTGTTTCCCATCGGCTGTTCCGTCTTAAGATAAAGAGGTTTAATATTGTCTATGGCTAAGGATCGTGTCTTCCAAAAGTTATGCAAAAGTCCAATGTTTCAAGTATCATGTTATAAAATGACTGTTGTTGATAAATATTATTTAAGCTTCAGTTTTATGTTAAACTGTTATGAAAACTTGTTTTATAAAACTGTTGCTCACTAAGTCTTTTAACTTACTTTTTCAAAATGTTTTCCCTTTTTTCGCCAGATTGTGAGTCTCCGTGTGTTGAACGTACTGCTGCCAGGCCAAATTAGTTCCTATACATTTTACTTAGTATTTGTAAAAGTTGTTCCCAAATAGGTTACACTACAGTTTAAAGTTATTTCTAAGTTTACAAACTTTAGCTTGCTGTTTTATGTTTTTAAGCTAAGAGTCAGCTGAAGTTGTTCTAGAGGAGAATGATTTCAGTTGACATCATGCCACCTTCCGGATCTAGAACAAAAAATATTCTAGCAATCTTCTTTGATTCTTATGAAGGAGTAATCATCAATTTAGACAAAGATAAAAGAGAATTAGGTAGAGTTTTGTTTAGAGGGATTCTATTCCTTTTTGCAATAATTTTATGTAATTTTGTTTCTTTTTTTCTTCAAGAATTACTACATTGCTTTCTTCTTGATTAATTCAAGCATAATTTTTTTTGTATGCAAGATTAATTTAAGCATAATTTGTTTTGTATGTAATGTACACCTTTTAAGAATTAAAGAATTAAATTATTTTTTATAATTCTTGATTCCTTGATAATTCTTTTTCATAGTCTTGATTGAGATTGCTAGATTTAATTTAATTCTCTACAAATTATGTTCAATTGACATCTTTTCTCTTGACCAATTTAATTTTATTGAACTCAATTTGTGATTTGATTCAAAGTATGCAATATAAATCTTTTGTGAAATTAGAGTAAACTTTGTAGATTGATGATCTTTTTAATTCTAGCATCAATTCTTTAGCATTCTAATAGGCAATATTTTATTTTGCTAAAATCTTGGAATAAAGATTCATGCCCTAATTTTTTGTTGAACAAATGATTTGTGATTGAAACAATGTCTCAATGTTTGATTCTTAGTATGTAAAAAGGTGTAAATCTTGAACAAATTAATTTTGTTGATTCAAGCAATTTGATCCCAAAATTAATTTGGCCAAGAACCCTTAAAACCTCTCAATTCTTTCTTTTATTTTCTTTTCCAATGATAAAGAAAATCCCTAATGTTCAATTACTCTTGACTCACTTTCATCAACTGAGTAGTTATTTTTTTTACATATTCATTACTTTGAGTTGAAAACAACTACAATTTGCTTTGTCTCCTTCTTGCCTTAATACAATTGCTTAATTTTCTTGCACATTCTTTTAATGCTTTCTTAAGTCACTACAAGAAACCGAGGGATTCTCCACGTCGAAATGGATGTCGGGAAAATCGACGTTAGCACAAGACACCAATACCGATGCAGAAAAAGAGGCGTCGATTTAGTGGAGGAAGCCCAACGTCTTAATTCAATAAGTCGGACTTTATCCGTCATTTTCATTTTTTAAATTTATTATTAAGCTTTCCCCCCGACGCACATGAAAAAAACGTTGACTAAACGTAAATGAAAATTTTAATATTAAACTTTTCTCTGAAGCACTGGAGAACCACGTTGGGGAAGGTTCACATAATCTTGAGATCCTTGGACTATCCCCGACGCAATGAAGGAAAACATCGGGGAGTGGTTAAATAATTATATATATTTTAAACTTTTCTCGACATTTCTGCACACACGTTGGCAGGGGTTTACAGTAAGGCTGACGCGTTGATCACGTCGAGAAAAGATTAATTAATAAATTTTACGATTAAATTTTTCCGATGCCATTAGTGAAATGTCGACCATGACATCGGGGAAAGTCCTATTCCCTAACGTTTTTGAACTGTGTGGAGAAACCTGACTCTATTTGTTTCGTGTTCACAGAACACACTAAGAGAAACGAAAAAGAGAGAAGAAAGAAGAAGATTCAATGTTCGTCCATCGTCGTTCGTCAGTCACCATTCATCTATCGCCATTTGCTGCTCCTCCCACCAGTCATCCACTGCCATTCGTCCTCCCTCGTAGCTCATCGTAAGGTTAGTTTTTCATTTTTCTTTTTTGTTTTTGAAATTATAAAAATGTATGTATATGTTGTATAATGTATGTATTCAAAATAAATGTATGTATATATTGTATAACGTATGTATGTATGTATGTATTGTAATGTGTATATTGATATTACGTGTAATTTGAATTTGAGATTGTATGTGTAATATGTATGTGTAATGTATTATATAATGTATGTTTTTATGTGAAATGTATGAAATTGTATGAGATTTTATGTGTAAATTTGAGATTGTACGTGTAAATTCATATTCAACTTCGTATTCAAATTCATATTATATAATGTATGTGTAGTGTATATATTTTTTTAGAATTGAGATTGAATTTGATATTTAATTTAAATTTAAATTCGAATATGAATTTCTATTTAATTTCAATTCAAATTTGAATTTTTGAAGATGTTAAATATTTAATTAAAAAGGTTGATGTAATATGTGGTTGATTTATTTTATGGTTATCATGCAATTATGGTAGCCTAGTTTTTTATGTCAAAATTAGTTTCTAATTTGTTAGTAGTGGTTGGGGATTCTTAGGTAGCTTTTTTACTATTTGAGAGGAGAGAGATAAAACTGATCAAACTCTTATTTATGTCTTAGGACTTTTAACGAGATGGACAAGAGTTGGATAAAACTTAAAGATAGGTTTTTGATTGAGTACAAGAAGAAGTTTTTCAATTTTTAGACATTGCAAAATATCATGTCAATAATTTTTAAAAGTTGCAAAATATCACATTCATGCAAGAGATGTATGAATTCAAATTGAAACTCTTTAGAGTGTGTGAAGCGACATCTATTAACCACTAGAATAGCCTCTTCCAATATAAACTGAGTGTATCATGGAGAGCTCGTGAATTTGCACAGAGGTATGCAAAGACTTGATGAAGGAACAAGTTGTAGTAGTAATTTTTTTTATCAAGGAACTAGAAGTAACCTATTACCTGAAGATAATGAAATGTTGGGTATGGTGCATGATTTACAAGCTTGTATTGAACACGTAGAGGAGATGGATAAAGGGTTGGAGAATGAAATGTCGTTTAACAGTGGGGTAGATTTAGAAGAAGATAGAACAAACGTGGTATTTAAAAAAAAAAATCTACCAATTGGTGTTCAGCCATTCTTACCGAGAAATGTCTACACCACTATTACTGAACTGTGTAGTTTTTTTCGTAATTTGTGCGCGAGACGATAAGAGTAAGTGATTTAGACAGATTATTCGAATTTATGTCCTAAAACTCATAAATTGTAAATATAATCCATTGACGTTATTAATAAAGTGTTATTATTATAATAAATGTTATTGATTATACTATTAGTTTTGTCTTAATAACCCAAATCCAATAAACTAACATCCTAAGTTGTTTGATGAGTCTTGAATAGTATGTAGAGATATACAGAGATCACTGTTCGAGACCAGCTTAACGGGTCTATAGTAAAAGAATAAGGTTAGGTACCTTATAATGGTAACACTATGGATACGACTCACTTTGTATTTGCTACAAACACAATGATCCAACCTGTTCATGTAGTTGACATGCGAGTGAGAGTATCCTATGCAATGAGTTTGCATAAGACCGGACCACGAAATAGTAACCACTAGATGTAACTCAGTTAACTAGTTAGATTTCTATTTCATTAGGATGACCTAGGTAACTTAGTCTTAATCCTGAGTGTATTATGAACTCCTGTTCGCGAGAAATTGTCTTTCGATTTATAGGGTGAGAGGGGCCAGATCGCCAACTCAATATGCTTATCATTCTGGAGACAAGACCGAGTGGGGAGCTGGAAACATAATTACACAAGATGGAATTCACTTCTTCCCTACTTTAGGATAAGTAGATGAGTGTTCTCTTAAATGGTGTTTTTGGGACTTGAACAAAGGGCCCTACCCTCTCTATGGCACGAGAGGAGTTTCTGTTTATTAGTTGGACCATAAATTAGCTGTTCATTAGAGGAGGATTGGTATTTAAGGACTAGAGGTAACTTAGGGGTAAAATGGTAATTTCACCCAACTGGTGTTACGAACACTCGTGAAAGACTAACTTATTTTTATTGGTCTATATCCGTGGACATAGAAATATATCTACAGTGAGTCTTTAGTGGAGTGCACAAACAGTTAACGAATATTGATTAATATGGTTAATGAGTTTAGCCAATTAATCTTATATCGTTGTAGCTTCTGATTTGAAGGTCCATTTGGTCCCCTTCCTAGCTCATAAAGGGTAATGAGATTTATTTATATTGGTTGTAATTTGAAATGTTCAAATTCACTTTAGAAATTAGTATAATGTATAGTGATACATTATAATATAAAGTTTAATCAATGTAACGCCCTAAAAAAAAAAAAAAAAAAAAAAAAAAAAAGGTAGTAATAAAATAATATTATTTTATTATTAAATATTATATTATTATTATTATTATTATTATTAAAGGGGGGCAGCCCCCCCCCCCCCTCTTTCCTTTTCCCCCCGTGCGCGGCCCCCCCCCCCCATTTTTTTTTTCTTTTCTCTTCTTCCTCTCCCACTGCCCTAGCCGCCGACCACCACCGTCGCCCTGCCCAGCCGCACCACCGTCCAGCCTAGCCGCACCACAGCCCCATCGCACAGCCGTCGTCCGTCCGATTCGCGAAGCCTTGCGCCGCTCCATCCGACGCCTCCGAAACGCCCCACTCCGCCGCGTTTTCTCCCCTCTCCTGTCCGCTGCTCCTCTCCTTCCGTTCGACCGGCAAAGCCGCCATCCGTCCCAGCCGCACGCCGACGCCTAGATCTGCACGTCCCGCCGTTCCCCAGCAGCACGCTGATGCCCGGATCTGCACGTTCTGCCGCTCGCTGCCATCTGCACGCCGCCGCTTGACTCCATACGCGAAGCCCAACCGCCGCCGCCTGCCTCCGTCTCAGATCTGTCCGCGCGTCCTTCTCCATCCAGCCGCGGATCCGACGTCCATGTTGTAACTTCATTGGTAAGGATGAAATTGATGAATTTGGGGATCTCCATTGAAAAATTCGATTTGTGGATGTTGTTAAATTGATTGCTTGGATGTTCGATCTTAGGTTGGGGGTAACGCTTGAAGTCGTTGGGTTCACAACGAACAAATTGTTAATTGGATCTCGTTTCGTGAATTTGAGTTGTTGGCAAACGTGGGATTCAATCAAGGGCTTAGAATAACGCTAAGGTAAGGGATTTCCTACTGGACTCACCTATAGCTTTGAGATGTGTTGGGCTGCATAATTATATTGGAATTGAGTAGAAATAATGGATATGCTACATGTGTTTGACTGTGGACTGAATGTTTAGTTGAGATTTTATTTCGACGAGAATATATAAATTTTTGTATGGATTTATGTGGTTCTGGTGTCCAAATTGTATGTGGTGACTGACTGGCTATGTAAACATGCACATGTGGTTGTTGAATGACTGAAAACAGTAAATGTATTTTTATAGGGGATGGGTTAAGACTGACGGATGGTTGTTTAGGCGGAGTGTAGGATACACTGTCGTGGTTGCATTCTTATGACGGAGGGGACTAACTAGTCATGCCCCTTGTGTTTGGAGGAGAATATTATAAGTTTTTAGTTCGTTGACCGATAGACTGATATGTTTTGACTGGCCTTAGGTTAAAAAAAATTGGAAAATGAATGGTTATTGGAGGTTAGGTGGAAAGTACGTGATGAGGACGTTTGACTGGGTTGTAAATGACTGTTAAGATGTATAGAAAGGATCGAGGGGTAAATTATTGGTTTCCTAATGGGTAGTTACCTTGCGGGTGCCCTACGGGATTATCACCCTTTGTGCATCCTTCGGGAGCACTAGACTGATATGTGCATCCTTCGGGAGCACTAGACTGATATGTGCATCCTTCGGGAGCACTAGACTGATATGTGCATCCTTCGGGAGCACTAGACTGATATGTGCAACCTTCGGGAGCACTAGACTGATATGTGCATCTTTCGGGAGCACTAGACTGATATGTGCATCCTTCGGGAGCACTAGACTGATATGTACATCCTACGGGATCACAAGACTGTGACTGTGCAGGGTACCCCATAGGAAGCTAATAATTTATTTTCCCCTAACGGGACCAGTAGTGGGTCTCTTACTGAGTATATTCATGCTCACCCTTTCTTTATGTTTAATTTTTCAGGCAAAGGTAACATGAGAGGCAAACCGACGAGGGACAAGAAGGACTCGTGAATTTGCCATAGGGGTCTGTCTTTAAACTGCTTCCGCTGACGGTTTGAAAACTATTTTGATTTAACTAAGTCTACAAATAGTTAAATTTTTTGTAAACAACATTTGTAAATTTTGTATTTTGGAAATAGGGCCCGTTTAAATTTTCCTTCGTTTTCTTACGGTTTCAACTGAATATTCTTATGTCTTTTGTCAACAAACGATTTTATGTCAAATTGACGACTTAGATGGTCAGTCCGGAAAGTCTGGGTCGTCACAATCAAACTTTATTTTATAAATTTAATATTGGATATGATTCAAAATTAATTTATGAGAGATAAAATATTTGATTGAATTCAAATATTAATTTAATGTGAAATGGATTCACATTAAAATTATTGGTTGTGAGAGAAATTTATATTTTAATACGATTCAAATTTAATTTAAGTTAAATATAAGATATTTAATTTAACTATTAATTAATTGGAGAATTAATTAATAGTTTAGTTTTATTTAATTAAATTAGTAAGATATTGGAGAGATATTCATTAAATAAGAGTTAAATGAAATATTAATTAAATATGATTTAATTAATTGATTAATTGTTAATTAATTAGTTGATTTGAAATGAGGAATTTTCAAAAATAGCAAATTTTACAAAATACTTACAACATATAGCAAATTCTATCACTGATAGTCATTATTATGCTATAGTGATAGAAGACTATCTTTGATAGAATCTAAAATTTTGCTATAACTTGTATATATTTTAATTCATTTTGCTATTTTTACAAATGCCCCATCAAACATTTCTATTAATTTAATATTTTGTAAATTAATAGAATCTTATGATTCTCTCCTACTCCATGAAGGAAAACGAGTTATAAATATGTAGAAGAAAATAGTTTTTCTTAATCGATCAGTAATTGAACTAATGATTTTTCTTTTATGCAAAATAGTTTCTCTCTAAACTTTTTCCCATTTCAATTGATTCCAACAAAGCAATCTAGGATAAGGAGGTCTCCGACGGGTGGTGTTCCCAATTCGATGGATTGTAGATTCAGAGACGTCAACAAGAGTAAGTTCAATGTATTTTTTAATTTTAAAAGCATGCTTAGTTTTTTATTTAGAATTTTGATTCTAAATATTGCTAATGTACTGGTATTTTGGGATTTCCAAATTAAATTGAGGAATGGTTCTATAAAATCTTCTATCAAGGGCTTTTATCCCTTCACAGATATCATAATTATACTATCACTACTACAAAACTGCCAACACTTGACACCTGCAGTTTTGATATTCTTGACAGTTTTTAAGAAAAAAAATGTCAAGAATAACCAATAGTAAAAAAATGAATAATTTTTTATTTTTTATTTTAAACACTTGACAGATTAAAAGCGTCAAGACCAATTTTATTTACTTGACATTTTTCTAATTATCTCAAATTCATGTCTTATTTAAGCTTATGCAAAATTGGAAAGTTTTGGTTTCATTGTTTAGATATATATACATATTGGGAGGAATCAATATGAAATTTAGCATTTGGGTTGTTTGCTTTTGACTAGATCAAAAGAATGGTGTGGTTTAGCTTGTTTGGCTCAATGAAAAGATTATTAAGAACTTGTTCAATCAAGCTAATTTTATGTTGCTGCTGCTATTTTCAATTAATTTAATAGCTTGAGGCTTTCTCTTACTTTTTAGCTACTTTATGCTTAAAGTTAATTTAAAGTATTCTCTAGGTATGCTTCATGTTTTGTTGACTATGTTGAAAAGCTAACAATTTAAAGCTTCTAAAAATTATCTATCTTGAGTTTAGACTTGTTTCATCTTTATTCATATTGATAATTCTTGTGTTCAGGCTTTGTGATATTAGAAATTCAAACGTGTTCCAATTTCTTGTTCTATGTTTATTAGTAGTTGGTTGAATTAAAGTATACTATTGAAGTCTTAGGGTGATATTCAAAATTTATGTTTTAGGACCTTAATAAAAAAATTAAATAAATAAAATGATCATAGTATATTACGATATGTTTCAAGGTGATTTCCAACATTTTCAACTTTTACGTTCTGTCATATCACAACAAGTGGATATCACTTTATATCTCAATGATGAAAAGAATATCATTCTTATAAAATAAATGTTTCTTCTGCAGGTTGTCGAGTAAAAAATTGGGAGTTATGATGTGGAAGTATATTCTTTGAGGCATGAAATAGAATAGCTAAAGTAGAGGTTGAAAACTGCAAATGCAAGGGCTTAATCATTTGAGAAAGAAGCAAGAATTTTGCAACAAGAAAAGGTTCATATTGTAGCTTAGACATGTATATTTTGTTGATATGGTACACTTTTGGGTTGCACATATATTTTGTTTATATTAGACATAGATGAAAAGTTTGGGCTATTGTTAGAAGTTTGGCCTATTGTAATTATGTAATGACCAACTATATGTATGGTTTATTGATATATACAATTTGTTAAAATATAATTGTTCAATTAATGTGTAGTTTAGCACATTTGTATACTCTCTTACTTTATTCATGTGTGTTATTGTTGGACTTCAAAACAGATGTAGGATAAATTATATTAATATTTTAAATTTTATAATTTTTCATTTGAAAAAAAAAACCTTGACTTTCAGAGCGTGTCAAGAATAAACAAAATCTTGATACGTAAAAAATGTCAACTAATCTTATATACTTGACGTTTAAAAGCTGTAAAAAAAAAAAGAACTCCTTATTCTTGACACTGGATTACTTGACGTGTAAAAAATGTCAAGTAATGTCATATACTTGACAATTATAAACTGTCAAGTATGATTTTACTTGACACTTAAAAACTGTCAAGTAAAACTCTCTTATTCTTGACACTGGATTACTTGACGCATTGAAAAGTGTCAAGAAGCATCAAGTAGACAGATACCAGTTTTTAAGCGTCAAGTAAAGTCAGTTTTGTAGTAGTGTATGCAAATTGGAAAGAATATTTCCACCTGCTTTCTTCTACATAGTCCCATACGAAACCAAGGTTGTTGGTCCAGTCTCTTATAATGGAATGTATCCCATTGAAAGAAGTCTTCGCACACTAAAACAATATGTTTGTAACAAAGCATGTTCTAAGGGTTCTATCCTAGAAGGATATCTGATAAACGAATCAGGAACTTTTTGTTCGAGGTATCTTAGTGAGATTAAGACCCGATTAACTAAAGATGAACGAAATGATGATAGCATCCTAGAGGACAAGGTGATTAGTGAGTTCGATGTATTCGTTCATAAGGTACGACCATTGAGGACATCACGTTATTTAAGCATATCACAAGAAGAGAAACACCTCTTTTATTGGTACATCCTCAACAATGTGGATGAAATAGCGGAGTACCTCAAGTAAGCATTTCTACCCTCAATTCATACTTCCATTATTCTATATCTTAAGTCTTTGTTATTTTTGTCACACAAACTCGCAATTATGTACTTTAGGAAACACCTGAGGTTGATACCATTTCTGAAATTTTTAAAAGACATCAACAGACATTTTCTGATTGGTTCAAATCAAGTAGATAGAGTAAATGACTTCAAGAATTCGTATATACGTGAATTTATATTTTATATATAACTGTTCATGTACATGCATTTCAGGTTATAGCAGAAAGGCGTGAGAGTTCAAATTTTTCTCAAGATTTCTTCTCACTCATAATGGGACCTTCACTTGAGGTTCACTCTTATAGGGGATGCATTGTCGGTGGCGTATAATTTCACATGGTAGAGCGTGATTTCTAATGCACAACATAGAACAGTAGAGTCATGGTAGTCAATGAAGGTAGTTGAGACGATGTCGACAACAATTTCTACGGTATTTTGGATGAAGTGTTGCATGTTCAATATCAATTTGGACTACGTATTTAACTATTTAAGTGTAGATGGTTTGACACGGACAACAACAAAAACCATAGGACGCACGTGGAACTAGACTTCAAATCAATAAACACGTCCCGTTTTTGGTTTGCTAAGTAATCGATGATTCTCGCAACCCAGGCACATCAAGTTTTCTATCTCGAGAACAGTAAAAATGGTACCAATTAAAAAACTGTTCACGTGATACAAAATAAACGTGTATGGAACGTGCTAAAAGTGGAAGATATCAAGAATGACCAATTAATGTATTGGAAATCGTCGTCTTACATCATGTAGACCAACACATGATTGAGGATGACACTCTATGCACGACTAAAGTTGATCCTACAACGGTGGAAAGACCAAATGTGAGTCATGTCGTGGACAACTTCATAGACGATTATGATGACGAACAATCATCATCACATCAAAGTGGGTTAAGCGACGATGAATAACAATGTCTTCTTCACGTATACACATTAAGTCAATTTTCTATACATTTAGTTCGCGATACTCACATTTTTTTAACGTTTGTTGATTTTTATGTCTAAAGGAATTATAGCGTCATTTCCGAGCAATGTTAATGAGGCAGACATTTACCTAAACTTAGACGTGTTAGATAATGCGGGAGGATCGTCTTCGGTGGGCAACACTTCAGGTTAGTCTAGTTACCCTAAACACTTGTAGTCATGGTTACTGGCCGATCTAATAATGTGTTTTTTAGTAGATCCGTCTCAACCCTCTCCCACTCCCGTTTCGAGAAAACGACAACACTCTAGGAACATTAAGTTGGAGAGATATGTACAACAGAATAGGAGGATCCCCATTTCAATCCCCCTACTAGGGGACATGCCTGTCTCGCCAGACACCCCTCATTTCAGTGACACGATCGGTGTGTTAACGGGAGACATGTTTTCGATCCAGGCCCTTAAGTGGGCTGATGTACCACGATAGTGCATCGAGGTTGTCAAAGGCTGCCTAGTGGTAAGTTTGTAAATTTTTTAACATATATATATGTTGAACCTACATAGGTAGAAAACTAATTCTCAAATCTATTTCTTTTGTAGCAATGGCCTGTGCTCGATCTCAAAGATTTAGCACTTGATCGATTTCTTGAGCATTAAATATAGGACCACTTAAGTCTTTAAGGCTGCTAGAGCGAAGCAACCTTAAAACCACATGAGCGGATCCAAGTCATTAATTCAACGACGATCCAAGCTCACTGAAGAACACTGTCGCCCAGTGGACCGTGTTGAGTTGTTTCGAGAAACGCACGCCAGTAGAACTAGCGAGTTTGTTTCATCGATAGCAGAGGACGCGCATGTAAACTTACTAAAACTTTTTATTACTTTCTATTTTAATTCTGATTATCTTTCCTAACTTACAAATTGTGTTGTGCATAATCAAATGTTGGAACTTCAGTCCCAGCCCGTCTTAGAGGGTTCTCAACCACTCTTTGGGGACAAGATATGAGAGATCGTTTTGGGTAAACGATCAGGATACTCAAAAGGTCTTGATTGGGGCCTCAAGCCTAAGTTTCGGAAGAGTTCTGCTTCTAGTTCTTTCTCCTCTTATGATCAACAGCACATGACGGAGGTTAGCAAGCTAAGGGCCAACCTTGAAAATGCTAACTGCCTGATTGAAGAACAATGACTAAGGAAGGAGAACCGAGATTGAAGAATGAAAGAAGTTGTTCGAGAACTGGAAGAGAACTATGCATGGAAAATGGAGGAGATAAAGAAGATGATCGAGGATATGAGTCATCGACACAAAGAATCGTGATCACTTGGGGTACATATTATTCAACATTTAATGTGGTGTTATTTTTCATCTATGATATTCTAATTACTGTACTTTTATGTCATTTATAGGTTTGACATCCTCTTTTGCATCTGCGATTACTTAAAAGGAGATAGGTGCAGGTTTTTTTTTTCTGTTTTAATGTAATGTTTTTTAAAACATTTTGAACATTATGAACATTAATGTAATTGTAATTTTTGTTATATATTTTTCATATCTTGTATTATAAATTGTAATTTTTAATTTTCATAATTTGTTGCAATATTTAGTTCTTGCCTTACAAAGCGGAACAAAAAACAATACCTCATGATAACAAAAACAAAAATATAAAATAAACTAATAATAATAATAAAATAAATAAAAAAACTAAAAAAATTTAATAACCTTTATCCCGACGCATGATTGGCATCAGGATCAGGAGTTTCTTCAACGTTTGTGGAGGACCCCAGGAAAACTTTATCCCGAAGTGACTTAGAATAACTTTGTCCTCAACGCACTGCAATAACGTCGGGACAACGTTTCTCGACGCACTACAATGACGCTGGGTGTAATCGAAAATCGACGTCATTTACACATCAGAATTTGTTGCGTTGGGTTTAATCCTATGCCGACGATGTCCATGTTCAGCGTTGGTCAAAGTTTTCCTGATGAGGTTTTACCGACGTTCTTACCGTTGAAGGAATCGATGTCGGCAAAACTTTGGGCGATGCACTATGAGTTTTCTCTAACACTTTGCTGCATCGGGGAGAACCCTAGTTTCATGTAGTAAGTGTTTCTAATAATTTCTTTTAAGTGAGAATTCTAGATTAGTTCTTCTTCTCTCCATTCATTTGGGTTCGGCACTCTAACTTGTCAGTACACTACCATATTAGAGTAAGAATTTTACAAATTACTTTTGTCAAGGTAAAATTTGGTAAGCCTTCTATCTTTATTACTATTATTTCCAATAGCAACTATCATTCCGTTTCTAATACCATTTCCCACATATTATTGCATGTTTATATATAAGTGACCTTACCAATAAAATTTGTTACACACTTTCTTTACCCTTGCCACACCCTCTCTCTAGTGACTTGAATCACCTCAATTAGAGTGTTGATTTCTATGGTTGTCCTGAACACTCTCTTAGTACATCAGATGGATGTTAAGACTACCTTCCTAAATGGTGATTTAGAAGAAGAGATTTATATGGAACAATGATAACGTGTATAAACATTCGTTATTATACCCTTTTTTAGTAGAATAATAAAGTAAAAACGCATAAGAAGAGGATCAAAGCGTGTGATTCACATTGTAAATTCATAAATATTTAGAAATACAACTTATATAAGCATCATGCCTGTTTTAAGCGATTACCATGTCTAAACACATGATAAGTAGAAAAGAAGAAAGAAGAAAATCACAAAAGACATCTCACGCAGAGGCTATGCGATGGAGACCTGCTTGCGATTAACAACCTCAGGCAAGGAAACATGTCATCAAGTGAGGAAAAGTTCACTAGAAGACAAGAATGGTAGTTGGAATGATGTGACTTCACAGGGTCAGAGCCAGTGCTGACACGCTTAGAGGAATAGAAGTTTTCTGCCGAAAAGCGACCTATACAAGCACTTCATCCTCACTAAGAGAAAGAGGCCTGAAGGGCCAATTAGAGAGCTTGTAGCTATGGTAGAGGAGAGGGCTATCTCTTTTGGTCCTCTAACTTGTAACATTAATCCATTTCCCTATCTTCCATTTGTTGTATTCTTATATTTCATATTTTACATTATACACATTTTATATTGGCCTACAACCTACTTTCTTTGTATTTTTACATACGTATAACCTTTCAATCCAACATTCCTATACTTTCCACCAGCCAACATGTTATTTGTAGTTTAGGTAGATGATAGGTCTTGATAAGAAGAGTTACTTATAAATCTTATCGCGTTAATCTTGCTATTGTCATCGCTTGGCCAGCATAAGTTGCTAACTACCTGAAAGGAAAAGTAGCTAGAACCTAATTAACTCGTGCAAAGAGGAGTTTCACCTCTTCGCGAGATCATTTCTATTATTTGTATTTCAAAAGGAGAGCAAGTGTGGACATTGGATACCAAGAGGTAGCAGTCCTTATTCGTGAAATACTATTGTATTTATAAGTAGTCTCTTCTAGATATAACTCGTCCCACCATATTTCATCATATGGATTCCTAAAAACCAACCATGTGTGGCATATAATGACTTCGAGAGAAGCATGCCTTAATCATAAGTTTGTTCTAGTGAGTTAGATCGCATCAAGGTTATTCACTTAATTCTTCGCATAATAATATGTGAGCATTCTCGCCTTCATTCTCTTGATACAAGTTAGTTTGCATTACTATACCTTTTTCTTAACCTCGCTTTACAGACTCTCACTGTGTAAGTAGCAATTCTTACGTTTGTTATTCTTTAATTCTTTCAATTCACCCAATTGATGAGTAATTCCATAGATCTAATATCTTGAAACAATTTCCTGTGTTCGACCCTGGATCACTCAGGTAAACCTACTGTTTCACTTGCACTTGGGCGAGTAGTAGGACAATTTGTACTCAACGAGGACTTATGTATTACTCAATGAAGAAGTACATAGTGAGTATTTCACATGCTATGAGCATGATCCATGACATATCATCAAGAATCATAGCACATAATACAGAAAGATATGGTGAACACACACGTGCAATGACCCTACTTAGTGACGTATTACAGTTGCACTATACACATGGGAAACTATTAAGTCCAAACCCCAAAAGAACCAAACAACTTGAAGGTTTTATAGTCCATGGTCAAGGATCTAAAGTCGATAAGCTAGATAAATCCCTCTATGTCTTAAAACAAGCTCCTAAGCAATGACATGAAAAGTTTGATAAATAATCATGTCTAAAGGGTTCAAAGTAAATGAGAGTGATAAATGCATCTACTATAAGTCTGAGAATGGATTATGCACTATCATATGCTTATATATAGATGGAATGTTAATCTTTGAATCAAATTTGCACGTCATAAATGATGTGAAGTCAATGTCGAGTGCAAATTTTGACATGAAAGACTTAAGAGAAGCTAATGTAATCCTATGTATCAAAATTGCTAGGGCTAAAAAAGGAGTTTCTTTGGATCAATCCCATTACATAGAGACGATTCCAAAGAAATATAACTACTTTGATAGTAAACTAGCATGTATACCTTATGATCCTAGTGTTAAGTTGTTCAAGAACACTGGTGACAATGTTAACCAATTTAAGTATTTGAGCATCATAGGCAATATGCGATATGCTACTAACTACACTAGGCCAAATATAGCTTATGTTGTAGAGTTACTATGTAGGTTTACTAGCAGACCCAACCTAAAACACTGGAATGATGTAGGAAGAGTAATGAGATACCCTAAGAAAACCTAAAACCTAGGATTACATTACCAAAAGTTTCTTGCTGTCCTAGAAGGTTACAACAATGCTGATTGGAACTGCCACTTGGATGACTCAAAGGCTACAAGTGGCTAAATTTTTAATATAGCAGAAGCAGTTGTTGGAATTTATGTCCTAAAGCTCGTAGATTGTAAATATAATCCATTGACTGTTATTAATAAAGTCTTATTATTATAATTTCAATAAATGTTATTGATTATATTATTAGTTTTGTTTTAATAACCTAAATCCAATAAACTAACAGCCTAAGATGGTTGATGAGTCTTGAACAGTATGTAGAGACATAGATGAATCAATGTTCGAGATCAACTTAAAGGGTTTATAGTATAGGGGTAAGGTTGGGTACCTTATCTTGGTAACACTATGGATACAACTCACTTTGTATTTGATACAAACACAATGATTCAATGCGTTCATGTAGGTGACATGCGAGTGAGGATATCCTATGCAATGAGTTTACATAAGACCAGACGACAAAATAATAGCCACTAGATGTAACTCTGTTAACTAGCTAAGTTTCTATTTCATTAGGATGACCTTGGTAACTTATTCTTAATCCTAAGTGTATTATTAACTCTTGTTTGCGATGCATTGTCCTTTGATTTGTAAGAGTGAGAGTGGCCAGATTATCGACTCAATATGTTTATCATTTTGGGGACAAGATTGAGTGGGGAGTTGGTGATAAAGTGAAGAAACACTCGTTATTACATCCTTTTTTATTAGAATAATGAGGTCAAAACGTATAAAAATATAATCAAAGCGTGTAACTCATGTTGTAAATTCATAAATATTTAGAAATATAGATGATAATGTGTTTAAACACCCGGTATTATACCCTCTTTTATTATAATAATGAGGTCAAAATGCATAAGAAGATGATCAAAGCGTGTGACTCACGTTGTAAATTTATAATTATTTAGAACTAGAACGTACGTAAGCATCATGCATGTTTTACACTATTATCATATTTACATGTAGGATAAATGGAAAAAAAGGAGCAAATCACAGAGGACATCTCGCACAAAGGCTATGCGATGGGAACTTGCTTGGTGATTAACAACCCCAGACGAGGAACCATGACATCATGCGAGGAAAGTTCACTAGAAAACAAGAATAGTAGTTGGAGTGATGTGACTTCACAAATTAGAGTCAGCGTTGAGACACTCAGAGGAATAGAAGCTTTCCGTTGAAAAGAGGCCTATACAAGCACTTCATCCTCACCAAGAGAAGAAGGCCTGTATGGGCCAGAAAGAACCTGCATGGGCCAGTTAAGAGACCTGGTAATGGAGGTAGAGAAGAAGGTTATTCTCTTACTGTCCCCTAACTTGTAACATTGATTCATTCCCTTGTCTTCTATATTTTTGTTTATTCTCTACAATTTATATTGTACATATCGTATATTGGCCTACAACCTGCATTCTTTGTATTATTACTCATGTATAACTTCTCAATCTAACATTCCTATACCTTTCACCAGTCAACGTGCCATTCGTAGCTTAGGTAGATGATAAGTCTTGATAAAAAGAGTTGCTTATAAATCTTATCGCGTTAGTTGTGTTATTGTTATCGCTTGGTCAACGTAAGTTGTTAACTACCAGAAAGGGAAAGTAGCTAGAACTTAACTAACGCCCATGAGGAGGAGTTTCATCTCTTCACGAGATCAATTCTAATATTTGTATCTCGAAAGGAGAATAATTGTGGACAGTGGGTACCGAGAGGTAGCAGTTCTTTATTGTAAAATTCTATATGGTTCATAAGTAATCCCTTCTACATTTAACTTGCCAAATCATATTTAGTCATGTGGATTTCCAAAAGTAACCATGTGTGGCATATAGTGACTTCTAGAGAAGCTTGCCTTAATCATAAGAATGGTTTAGTGAGTTAAATCGCATCAAGGTTATCCCATTACTTATTCGCGTGATAATACGTGGGTTTTCCTTCCTTCATTTCCTTGATACATGTTAGTTTATATTTCCATACCTTTTTCCTAACCTCATTTTACAGACTCTCGCTGTGTAGTTAGCAAGTCTTACATTTGTTATTCTTTAATTCTTCCAATTCGCCTAATTGATGAGTGATTCTCTAGAACTAATGTCTTGAAACAATTTCTTGTGTTCGATCCTAGAACACCCAGGTAAACCTATTGTTTCGCTTGCACTTGGACAAGCAGTATGAAAACTTATACTCAACGAGGACTTATGTATTGTGCGATGAAGATGCACATAATGAGCATTTTGCATGCTATGATCATGGCTCATGACATATCACCTAAAATTAAGCACGCAATATAGAAAGATGTGGTGACCACATTATGCGCAATGAATCTACTTAGTGACATAATGCAGTTGTGATAAAACTAAGACATGCACAATGGAAAAAAAATCGAAATTCTACCCTAATTGTGATTAATTAACGAGAAAACTCTAAACCAAAAAATAAGGTTTTTAGAATACATACATTCGAAGCTCCGTTTTTTTTTAACAACCACTAAGGTTGACCTACTATCCTTTGAACTTAGAATCAGGTTGTGGGACCAGTTGGATGAAAGAACTGGGAGAGAGAAATAGATGGAAAAAGAAATGGGCTTGGTAATTTTTTTTTAAAAAAAAAGTAAATAAGAAAAAGAAATTCAATTTGGTGTGAGAGCCCAAATTCAATAGTCAACCCATCAAATGAGTTCAAAGGCCTTATTTATAAGGATTTTCCATGCAATACTAAAGCCCAACAACTCAAAGTCCACTTTCTCTAGTGGACTTTTTGTCTTCATCAAAAGACAACACCTAGCCTACTAGAGTTAGTGGGATTTATCAACAAAATGTTGAATTTTTTCACTAACTTTGGTCAAAGGGCAAAATAGTCATTTGGTCAAAAAGTCAAAGTTTTACTTTTTCAAAGTTAAAGTCAACATTTTGACTTTTTACAATTTTGCCCATCTTGACTAATTTTGACCTCCCGAGCATGAATCCACATTCATTTTCTCAAAATTCAAATCATATTTGAATATATTGTCTGTCAAAGTTGGACTTTTCAAAGTCAAAAGTCAACCATATGACTTTTTACAACTTTCACTATTTTCATCATTTTCGAGCTTTTGAGTATGAATACGTATTTATATCTTTAATATTTAAATTCCATTTAAACATAAACCTCTATTTCTAATTTGATAACCGACGACTATATCACACATACTTATCGATTTCTCTATCCTTATCTAAAACGAACAATTCAACTCATTCCATCATTTTGTTCTAAGTTTATTCCATATGAGCTAGCAGAAAAACCTAATGGACCTATAAATCATGGGCTCCAACGATCTGAGATTAACTGGCTAACTATTTTAGACCTAGCTAATTAACATTCGTTAACTAACGGGTATTTCCACTATAGTCTCGTAGTTGCACTCCCCTCACTATAGATATGTTTGTGTCCATTTGATATAACCATGATCAGTAAGTTAATCCTTCACGGTTGTTCGTAACCTCGACTGGGTCAAATTACCATTTTACCCCTGAAACTACATCTTGTTCCTTAAGTCTCACTGATCCACTATTGAACAATTGGTTTAAGGTCCAACCTATAAATCATATCCCTCTCGGGCTAATGAGAGGGTGGGGCCCTTGTTCAAGACCTGAATACAGTGCATAAGGGAACAACTTATCTACTGACTCTAATGAGGTTAGGAGTGAATTCCATCTTGCACCCTATGTCTCCAACTATCCACTCGATTTTACCCCTGAAATGGGAGGCTTATTGGCCCAACGCTGATGAGCTGCCCTCACCTATGCAAATCTAAGGATAATCTCATGTGAACATGAGTTCATAGTTAGCTCAAGATTAAGATTAAGTTACCCAAGTCATCAACAATCGAGGTAGCCAGTTTTAAATAGTAAACGACGTTATAAAGTAAAAGTGACTATTTCATGGTTCAGTCTTATGTAAATACTTTACATAGGATGCCCCCACTTTCATGTCTCCACATGAACGATTCAGGATCACTTCGTTTGTACTAACTACAAAGCGGGTCATATTCATTACCTGTTTATAGGTTAATGGATCCTCTACGCCATCATCAGGTATGACGACTTGAGTTTCAGTTAAACCCAAATAGCGATCAGGCTGATGAACAACCCTTCCACTACGTCGAGGCTCTCTCAACTCTTGAGAAGGATGTGATTGACCAAATTTTCTAGCTTTTATCAACTACTTTAGTGGATGAACTAGGTTTATCTGTAGCACTTTTGGAAATTTCATTTAATACGAGTTTACTGCGAGGTTGATGATCCCTGATGTGGTCTTTCTCTAAGAATGTGGCATTTGTTGATACAAATACTTTATTTTCTTGAGGATCATAAAACAAACCACCTCTTGATTCTTTTGGACAACCTATGAAGAGACATAATTTTGAACGATGTTCCAATTTCTTAGGATTTTGCACCACAAGTGTGCTGGGCAACCCCAAATTCTAAAATGATGTAAACTTCCTTTACGCCCTTTCCATAGATCATAAGGTGTTTCTGAAACACTTTTAGAGGGAACATTATTCAAAATATAGACGACCGTCTCTAAATCATATCCCCCAAAAAAAATCTAGCAACTGAGCAAAGCTCATCATAAAGCGAACCATGTCCAACAAGGCTCGATTTCTTCTTTATGATACACCGTTTTGTTGAGACGTATTAGGTGTAGAGAGTTGTGATTGGATTCCATGTTCTATCAAATAGTCTTGGAACCGTAAATCCATATACTCTCCACCTCAATCTGATCGAAGTATCTTTATTGTTTTATTTAATTCATTTTCGACTTCAGCCTTATATTCTTTGAACTTTTCAAGAAAATCAGACTTATAATGTATTAGGTAAATATGACCATATCTTGAATAATCATCAATGAAGCTGATGTAATATTCATACCCACTTCAAGCTTTGATATTCATTGGTCCACAGAGGTTCGAATGTATGAGCTCTAAAGGTCATTCAGCTCTTAGACCTTTTCCAATAAAAGATCTCTTAGTCATTTTTCTTTCAAGACAAGATTCCAAGGAGGTAAAGAGTTATTTTCTAACTGACTTAGAAGCCCACTTTTAACCAATCTCTCAATCTTATTAAGATTTATGTGACCAAGTCTCAAGTGCCATAAATAAACGTTAGAAGAAACTTTTTTTTCTTTTATTCTGAGTTTCAGTTGTCTAAATATTTCAGTATTTAAGACAAAATTTGTTTTGGTTGGTCTTACCTTTTATAAGTTGTCTTCAAGTATAGCAGAACGAACTAGAATACCTTTATAGAAAACGAACGCTTCATTAATTTTAAAAGATATTCTATACATTTGTTCCAAAATACAAGAGATAGATATTAAATTTCTTCTCATTTGAGGTACATACAAGACATTCTTAAGTATGACATATCTATCTTTAAAAAACAACTATAAATCTCCCATTGCTTTAGCTGAGACCATCTCTCCTGTTCCAACCTTGAGAGTGATCTCGCCTTCTGTAAATACTTTACATAGGATGCATCCACTTTCATGTCTCTACATGAACGATTCAGGATCACTTCGTTTGTACTAACTACAAAGCGGGCCGCATCCATAGTTTCTCTGAATAGGGCATCCAACCTTTGTTCATATACTACAGACTATTTAGGCTATATACTCGAACTTGATCCATGTTTATGTCTCTACATAAAATTCAAGTTTACTAAAAAATATCCTCAGAACTTAGTTTATTCGATTTAAGATTATAGTATTCAATTTCTCAATAACGACTTTATTGAATAGAATATGATTACAAACTACGAGTTTTAGGACATAAAATCCAACAAGTTGCACTATACACATGTGAAACTATTAAGTCCAAACGAACCAACTGGGAACATAATCACACAAGATGAAATTCATTCCTTCCCGACTTTAGGGTAAGTAGATTAGTGTTCCCTTAAATGGTGTCTCTAGGACTTGAACAAAGGGCCCTATCCTCTCTACGACACGAAAGGGATTTTTGTTTATTGGTTGGACCATAAACAGGTTGTTCATTAGAGGAGCACTGACATTTAAGGATTAGAAGTAACCTATGGGTGAAACGGTAATTTGATCAAGCTGGTGTTACAAACACTTGTGAAGGACCAACTTTTGTTATTGGTCTATAAACATTGGACAAGAAATATATCTACAGTGAGAAGAGTTCAATTGTGAGTCTTTAGTGGAGTGTAGACACAATTAACGAATATTGATTAATGTGGTTAATGAATTTAGCCAATTAATCTCATATCGTTGTAGCTTCTGATCTGTATGTCCATTAGGCCCCCTTCCTAAAGAAGAGAGAGTTATAAATACATATAAGAAAACATATTTTTCAACCTAAGGCATTTGCCTCTATGTGAATTCTCTCAGAGACTCTCTCATAAACTTTTTTCCATTCCACTTGGTTTCCACAAACCAATCTCATCTTAGAGGATAGGAAGGTCTCCGACGGATGATGTTCCCGATTCAATAATTTGTAGATTCAGAGGCGTTTTCTTTCTCTAATCTATAATTAGAAAGCATGCTTAGACTTTAAGTATAACAAGAAAATTAGTTTATGTATTATTTTGTCAATGTACGGTATTTTTAAGGTCTCAATTAAATTGATCTAAGGTCTCTGTAAAATCTTCCACTGCCAAGAACTTTAATCTCTTCAGTTGTTGCTTGAAAATCTAAGAAACATATTATTTTAGCCCAGTCAACGATAAAGTAAAAAATTATTGCACTAGCTACTCCTAGTGAAGAAGAAGTTGGCTTCAAAGCTTACTATCAAAGATTCCCACAGGAGAAAGATCGGTACCAGCCATATTGATCCATTGCGATAGCTGTCACACCCCACCTCGAGCACCTGCTTGCTCGTCCCAAGACATGGCGTGATGTTAGCCGAAGCCGTTCACCTCCGAAACAACATCAACTGACACATGATATGAAAACTTGAAACAATTAACAACGAAAGTCTTTTAACTTAAAATACTTAAAACCGTAGTGTGACCCATCTTGAAAGCCTTTTTCATAAATGTATAAAACATGAAATATATGTACTTTTAACTAAAAAGAGTAATACTTTTAGCAAGAAAATTTCTTTTATGGTTACAAACTTAGTTGGCCTGACAACAGTATGTTCAGCATGCGGAGATCCACAATCTGTACTTGGAAAGTGGGAAAACATTTTTGAAAGGGTAAGTCAAAAGACTTAGTGAGCAATGGTTTTATAAAACAGGTTTTCATAAACATTTTAGTATAAAATTGAAGCTTAAATATATATGTCATAAAACAATGGAAACGTTGAAATCTTTGGTATTTTTGAAGACAGTCCTCCATAGCCACGGTAGTATGTACCCCTTCATCTGAAGATGAGACAGTCGATGGGAAGCTATCCCCATCCTTTAAGGCATAAATATATACCCTTCATGATGGCTCATAGTTAAAAATAGGTTTGTCAACCGTACCATCAGTATGGAGTTAACCACATGTATACAATAGGTCTCATGTTATATTTGGGCATGGCACAAAAAGATTTGAAAACATTGAAATATTTTCTTGAAAGTATTTGAAATATTTTCTTAATCATGAAATCATAGTATCACTTGAAAACAGTTCATAAACATTTATCGTAAATTATGACTTGAAATAATAGCTTGGAAATCATGTTCATAAATCATTTAAGACATTTTGCTACTCACAAGCTATTGCTTGTAGAGCTTGAAATTATGTTTATAAATACTTTTGAAATCAGTATGTTACTCAAGCTATTGCTTGTAAGCCTTGAAATCATGTTTATAAATACTTTTGAAATCAATATGTAACTCAAAAGCTATTGCCTACATGAAACCATATGTCATAAATACTTTTAGAAACAATGTGTTATTCACAATACTTGTATAACCTTGGTCTCGGAAATTTCTCCTAATCCTCCTTATCCTGAAAAATTCATATTTTATCCTTAATTAATTCATTAAACATGAAAATACTAGAAAGATCCTTAAAACTTCCCAAACATATCAAGACAGCCTAATACAGCTCGAAAACAATCCAATGAAGTCCATTGACATAGTAAAAAGGTTGTCGCACGTGCATGGCCTGGTGGCATTGCACGTGCTAACCTCACAGTGAGGCACGTGCCATGTGCTAACCTCCTAAGAGGTGCCGCGTACGTGATTGCCGCCTACCCACTGCCTCTTTTGTGCATGGCACACACGCTGGTGTTCTTCGCACAACCTGTGTCGTGCTAACCTCTAAAGCAGTATCATGTGCGCAACCTGAGTGCGTGCCTTGCCTCTCGGTTGTGCCATGACCTTGTCATGTGCGTGTAACCTAGCCAAAAATAACCTCTATAAGGAAAAAGCACGCCCATCTCGCCCACTCATGCATGACTCACGGTTACTACCCTGAAAGCTGAAAAATTTCCAAAATCATGACCATCTTTGAAAAATCATAACTTAAAATCCATAACTTTTTAGCTTTCTAGAAGTACATCTTGCTCAAAATCTCCTGGAAAATGACCTTCTCGCCTTCTCTTGATCAAAAACATAAATCTATTTTATTCCAAATAACCAGAAGCGCTCTCACACAAACTAGACTCAATTTCTAAACTTTTAAGACTAATTTGAGTGATTTTTCACGATTAAGTTGTGAGAAATTTATTGCTGAAGTTGGCCTATTTATAGAGTCTCTTGCATGCGATTAAGGTGACACTTAATACTTTATTAGACTCACCTCTTAAGCATGTATTAACTCCTCAGCAACCCTTCCACATCCTACTTGACCACAAAATGCATGATGACATGGTTGTGACACTTTGATTTATTTTTAACCAAATGCCCAAAACATGTCACGTTCATGTCCAACTCATATGGCTAACCTCTATGGCTTCCTCGCATAGTTTGGTCGCCAACTAACCTCTCAACGCCTAGCAACTTCTTAAACATTTAGCCTTGCTTCTTCACGTGGATAAGGGTTCCAAACGTATAGCCCTTGACCGCAAGCTTGCTAACCTCTCAAAGCCTTCTCACTTAGCACCCTTCTCGCCGAAAGACACCCATTTGAAGGTTTTTCTCGCATAGCCACAAGCCACAAATAACCTCCAAACGCATGATAACCTCTAAAGCCATTTTGTCAAGCCACCCCAAAATACCTAGCAAGCTTTAATGTCTAACATCTTAACACAATACCTTGTCCTTGGAGGTTCTTCACGCCCACATGCCTCTTCTCACCTAGGCCATTTCAAATGTCAACACTTAACCAAATAACCTCTGTAGAAAAGCTCCTTGCCTAGTGACACTCCTTTGGAGGTTCTTTTCTCCTTGACAACCTACTTCATGTCCAAATGCCCATCCTTAGAGGTTCTCTGTCATAGTCCACCCCGAGCACCTGCTTGCTCGACTTGAGATGTGGCGTGAAGCCAACCGACATTGGTCCCTCTTTGAACAATATCAGTTGACGCTGACTACTAATCTTTTACAATGCTAAACAACTTGAGTAAAATAGAACATATGCGTGGAAAGTAAAACATAACTAACATAAACTTCTTTACATTACATCAAAACTAGTTTAGGCTAAATGCCATTACAAACAGACTATCCTTTTTTGTGAACCATACAAAAACTATAATGAACTTAACCCTTTAACAAAATCTATGAACACACAATGGGTAAGCCTAAGTACTAACCAACAAAAGTAAATTTATCTATAACTTCGCACAGCACACTTATAGACAATTGTCAAGTTCTCGAATCACGACCTCTACTTGGAAAGTAGGAAAAACATTTGGAAAGGGTGAGTAAATAGCCCAGTGAGTGATAGTTTTATAAAAACACATTTAAAAACAAACATACTTAAATATTTTTCATAAACTTACCTAAACATAATATCTTTATAAATTCTTTTATCTTTGTATACTCTATACCTAGGAAAACTTAGTTAAGATAACAGAGCACCTTCGGTCTTATTATCCTATTAAACCTCGATCAAACTAGCAGAGCACCTTTGGTCATGCTATTACATAATAAAATCGGTCAAGATAGCAGAGCACCTTTGGTCTTACTATCCTGCCTGGACTCGGTGGTAGTGACTAAGTGGTCAGCATAGCCCTATACGGCTGACTGTGCACATTGACCATCGAGAACTTGGTATATAAAGTACCATTGGTTTCTCTTTAAAACCATTCTATTTAAACTCATGCTTTTAAAAAACTTTCTAAATCAATGAACTTTTCTATTTCAGAAACTCCAACATGCTCGTAAATCATGGCTTTGCAAATATCCATAAACTTAAAAATAATTACATGCTTTGGAATCATTTCTCAGTAACATACTTTAATACTATTTAAAACATGCTTATAAATAGTAAACTTAACATTCAATCATCAAAGTTTGCTTAAATTTTTTAATAAATAATCAGATTTAGAAATCAACTTTAAACTCATTTTATCACTCACAAATCGTAGTTCAAACTCAATGTCTGTAGACTTGTTTGATTTCTTCTTGTCTTGAAATAATGGGAAATAACTCCAATTAATTCCCTTATATCCTAAAAACATCAAAACTTTAATTAAAATTTCCCAAAATATCAAAAATAGCTCAAAATACCATTTTGGCATGGCTGGCGTGAAAGGATGGGCTTCAAGGCATTGGCCGCGCGTGCTGGGTGTCACTGACATATTTTTCCAAAGTGAGTTTACCTTTGGTTATATGCTCCGATTAGCTCCCATTTATCTTATCTTTAAGCACCATAGTTAGTTTAGGCATTTGCTTTTCATTTTAAGTCATAAAGCTTGGGTGTGACGTTTCGGCATTTTCATATGCAAGCCTACCAGAGCCAAAAATGTCAAAATGTACTATAGAGGAGGCACACCAGTTGAATCCCCGCCCAAGCATTAGTTGTACTCTTTGAAAGCAACCCTTTTTCCTTGCAACTGACAGTCTTTAATGCTTATTGTAACGTCTATTTCAATGTATTTCTTTCTTTCCCGCGTTTTATAAATAAAATTTCCCAAGAACGCGAAGGAAGGTTACGACATACGTCGACGTTACCCGCAACTTTCGGATTTTGATCGGCTGACTTGTTCATCGAGTTAGAACAAGTGCCGCACAATCGTTCGTCTCAAGGTTGAAACGCTACGATTGTGACAAGTGGTATCAGAGCCTAAGTTGGTTGAGCGACAGTTGAGACACAAGATGTCGGTTGCAAAACGTACGGGTAAGACCCATGATGAACGATTGGTGGAGATCGAAGAGCAGATGCTCCACCTGATGGAAGTTCCTGATTCCATCCGGTTTCTTGAGAAGCGGCTTGAGGAAGTTTCCAAAAGAGCCGATGTTGTTGATGCAGTGTCCGGTCGCCTGGACGGATTATCCATACAAGATTTGTTGGCTAGAGTTGACACGTTAGAGTCACAAATCAGGAGAACTGGAAATGTCACCTACGAGCGTGGGGACAGTTCGTCGGGCGCTGCTGCCCAAATGGAAGAACGAGTTATTGAGCTAGATAACTCTCAGAAAGACATAATGGAAATGATAAACGGCATGACAGAGGATTTTCGAGCCACCCTGGATGTCGTTAGAAATGAAATCGCAGAGGTGAACACGAAGGTGAACCTTACAATGCGAGCGTTGGAAAATCAAGCTCCAGCTGGAGGAGCAACTACAGTTGGCAAGATAAAGATCCCAGAACCCAAGCCCTTCTGTGGGGCAAGGGATGCAAAGGCACTGGAAAACTTTATCTTTGACATTGAGCAGTATTTCAAAGCCACGAACACTAATGCGGAAGAAGCCAAAGTGACGTTGGCAACCATGCGTCTATCTGAAGATGCAAAGTTGTGGTGGAGATCCCGGTATGTGGACATTCAGGAAGGGCGTTGCACCATAGATACTTGGGACAGTTTGAAGAGAGAACTCCGCTCGCAGTTTTTCCCTGAGAATGTCGAGATTCTGGCTCGACGAAAACTGCGAGAGTTAAAACACACTGGAACCATTCGGGAGTATGTGAAGCAATTCGCGGGGCTGATGCTGGATATATCAGATATGACCGAGAAGGACAAAATCTTCAGTTTTGTCGAAGGGCTAAAGCCGTGGGCAAGGACTAAGCTGTATGAGCATAAAGTTCAAGACCTCACGTCAGCCTATGCAATAGCTGAACGTTTGTTCGATCTGTCTGGTGATTCTCAAGAGACGAGACGTCATCAAAGCTCTTCACCAAGAAGAGACAGAAATAGCCGACCGAATTCTCCCAAGGTTGCCAGTGAAAACAGAAGTCCCGGTAGAGACCGCAAGCCTTCCCAATCCAACACGGGAGACACCAGGAAAAGACGTGATAGTCCAAACACGTCGAATCGTCCTGTCAGTTGCTACATATGTAACGGGCCACATCGGGCAAGGGAATGTCCAGATAAAGCGGCCTTCTATGCCTTTCAGGCCTCTTTGGCTGCGGACTCAGATGACAAGTTGAGTCAACCAGAGGAGGAAGATGGGCAAATGGAGGAAGTTCAAAATGTTTGAGTGGGAGCCATAAGACTCTTGTTGTCCCTCCAGAAGAAAGCGGGGGAGACAAAGGGAAGCACGAAAGGGGGCCTAATATATGTTGACACCTGGATCAACCGAAAGCATGCAAGGAGCACTATGGTCGACTCCGGTGCAACTCATAATTTTATAACGGTGGCCGAAGCCAGACAACTAAACCTTCATTGGAAGAAGGATGCGGGAAAAATGAAGGCCGTGAACTCTACAGCTCTACCCGTCGTTGGAGTAGTGAAACGAGCGATGATACAGTTGGGAGGATGGAGCGGTTTCGTTGATTTCGTAGTTGTGGGCATGGATGACTTTGACATAGTCCTTGGAATGGAATTCCTTCTTGGACATCAAGTGATCATGATGCCTGCAGCTAGATGTCTGGTGATCACGGGGTCTACCCCCACCGTTGTGCAGACAGACCTTCGGCAACCCAAAGGACTGAGAATGATCTCGGCCATGCAACTGAGGGAGGGCCGTGTTCAGGAGGACACAAGGTGTGTCGTGGAGAAATGTTGTGATGGGAAACATGAAAGTTTGCCCATGTCAGAATTGCCTACGAACAGTAATCGTCGTATGCCGCAGTTAGAGTCAACTGGACTCCGGAGACAGTCACAGGGATTGTCGAGTGCAGGATTCACTAGACCTGCAAAATCTCCCTATGAGGGTCAAGCCATCTTACGGAAGGAAGAGAATGGACGGTTGTGTACTGACAACCGTGTCCTGAAGCAAGCCCCGAGGAGAGGGCCAACTTTTGGGTCTGTGAGTGGGACTCAACCTGTTGAAGCTTACGTTAAGGCGTCTAATCATGCGTCGGGTGGCGTCCTAGTGCAGAATGGATGCCCTGTCGCATCTGAGCGTCAGAAACAAAGCACCTTAGAAGGTAGTTATGCGATGTTTGGAGAAGGAACGCTTGCCACGGTACGTAGTCTGAAAGATGGGAGACAGCGTTCCCAAGGACCTACACATGGAAGGGAGGCGAATAACGTTGTGAGCAACCGCGTTAATACTCAGTCGAAATGGACCTTGAGTCAAGCAAAGAGGCAGAAAGACCTGTTCGAACTTGACTTTGAGTCAAAACCAAAGAAAGGAAAGAGTAACTGGGCAGCTGGTGCCCTTAGTCAGAGAAAGGGTCATGTGATTTCGTACGTGGTGATTCGTATACCGGCACGTCAAGTGGATGGCCTAATGAGGAACGCGTCAAGGGAATCCTTGCAGAAAAACTCTGTCACTGAAGTTGGTGTGGGTTTGGCTGAGATCAGTCGGGCAGAACAAAAGAATGGGGTTCAGTTGTGGAAGCTGACCCAATTTTGTGTTAATGCTACAATGAATTCGTCAACAAATAGAAACCAGTTTGGGATTGGTTGTGGCGGAAGTTCCATACTTTCGCGCCCTGTTGATCCCTCCTATGCTGACAAGAATCCACAGGTTTGCAACAATACCAAGAGGTGGAAGCAGAAGCCAGACATCGTTTGGGTCGATCAAGAGGAAGCCTCGAAGCGGAGGGAAAAGTGGGTGGATAATAAATATCGCCCCTTAAATTTTTGTGTGAGAGACCGAGTCATTGTCAAATGGTGACCTGAAGCTGACTCGGTTATGAAGACACGAGAGACAGGCAGAAGAAGTCCTCACTAAGGAAGTGAGGAAAAGTAGAAGACCCACGAGGGGAGGATACACAAGTTCAAGGCGAAGTGTAAGAGCCTCCTCGTGGAAGAAGCATGTGGAAGACGTACCAAGACCGTGAAGCGTGGAAGCAGAAGATCGAAGGATTCCAGCTTTGCCAGTCGACGGGGACGTCAACTGTTTAAGTGGGGGAGTGTGTCATGGACATATTTTTCCAAAGTGAGTTTACCTTTGGTTATATGCTCCGATTAGCTCCCATTTATCTTATCTTTAAGCACCATAGTTAGTTTAGGCATTTGCTTTTCATTTTAAGTCATAAAGCTTGGGTGTGACGTTTCGGCATTTTCATATGCAAGCCTACCAGAGCCAAAAATGTCAAAATGTACTATATGGGAGGCACACCAGTTGAATCCCCGCCCAAGCATTAGTTGTACTCTTTGCAAGCAACCCTTTTTCCTTGCAACTAACAGTCTTTAATGCTTATTGTAACATCTATTTCAATGTATTTCTTTCTTTCCCGCGTTTTATAAATAAAATTTCCCAAGAACGCGAAGGAAGGTTATGACATACGTCGACGTTACCCGTAACTTTCAGATTTTGATTGGCTGACTTGTTCATCGAGTTAGAACAAGTGCCGCACAATCGTCCGTCTCAAGGTTGAAACGCTACGATTGTGACACTGGGCATACCCACATGCTAACCTCACACATAGGCACATCGTGGGCTTCACTTGGCCGCGGGCCTGGCATCTCTCTCGCGTCTCCTTCGCGTGCAGGGTTAGCCACGCGCACACCTTGCACGTGCTATGCATCCAATACAAGCCCAAAACACCTCAAAAACCTCTATGAGTCCAAAACACACGCCTATCTCACAGTCTTACCTTGTCACTCGGCCAGCCTCCAACCAACCCAGAAACTCATAATTTGGCCAGACTTTAGAAATTAATAACTTAAAATCAATAACTCAAATTTATACTTTCTTCTACAAAATTGCTCTAAATTAACTTAGCTTTCTTAGCTAAAAAATTCAGCCAAACCCTCCTCTTAATGAGTTCTATAGTCTCCTTGAAGTGAAGACTACTTAGATTTCACCCGAGAATGACCTTCCTCTCTTCTTCTAGCTCAAACTCAACTTTCCCTCTCTCAAATTAAACCAGCAGCCTCAACTTAGAAAATAGACTTAATTTTTGAACTTTTGAGACTAAAATCATCCAATTCACACGTGTAATTTAGAAGAAATATGAATATGAAATGACCTATTTATACTAAGCCGTGCATGAAACTTTGTTGACACCTCCTTCAACCAAAATTTAAATTAAGCATGCAAGGACACCTAGAATCCATTTGACCGACTCCACCTCTTCCTCATCTCATCTAACCAAAACACCAAAGAGTCAAGGACATGCCAAAACACCAAGTTGAAGTCAAACTAACTTCTCTAGTCTTGTCGCAAACCTCAAAATGCATAGCTCTTGTGTGAACTCTTGTCGCCTAATGACAAGCTTCAAACGCATGGTAACCTTGTAAGGAGTTTTTCTCACCAAGCTTAAATGTCTGTCTAACCATCAATATGACCTTCTTCTCGCCTAGCCCATAACCAAAACGCCAAGCATACTTTAGAGGTTATTTCAACTCTCTCGGCCACAAACTCACAAAATGCTTGTCACCTAGCACAATCTCTTCTCGCCCAAATAACCTCTTTAGAGGTTTTCTTCTTCCCATGGCTACCCAATAAAACCTCTAAACACCTAAACCAAGGCCAAAATGCCTAGGTTCCATACTTAGCCAAAATTTCAATTCTTTTCTAAACTAACCTCTCAAACTCTTAAACTACAACAACTTGGCCTTCCTTCTTTTCACCCAACAAGACACACTTCTCAAGCATACTTCCTTACCTTAACCTCACTTAAAATTAATCCTTTCAAGCTCTTTGAGAAGATCCAAATTCAATAAGATTTGGGGTTTACATTCTCAAACCCTTCTTTGCTGCCCAAGACACTCACTTAGAGGTTCTTTTGGCCTTCCTTGCCGCCCATGCTAACTTCTAAAGACAAAATCACTTCTTTTGGACACTTAGCCAACATTTTCCAACTTTTCTATTTTTCTTAAACTCAAACCTCAAATTAAAATTTCAAATATTTTTACCTTCTTTTCCCATAAATTTCATTTTCTCTTATCCTTAATAAATTTCAAACATCCAAAAATTTGTAGTTTCACAATAGTACTGCAGCTATGGCAAAGGTTTAGAACCATTATTACAATGGCAAGAGATGACAAATACGTCGTAAACACAGTACCATTAGAGAGTTATGTTTCTCACTACTGGTGCAGTAATAGTGGATCATGTATGGACTCGTGATAACTTGGTTGATCCTTTGATGAAAGGATTAGCTAGATAAAAGGTTTACAAAACCTCAGAAAGAATGTGACTCAAGCCTATAGAAAACAGAATCACCTGTGAGGTAACCTAACTTGAAAGACTTGAGATCCCAAGAAACAAGTTCAATGGATAATAACTTATCACAAGTGATATGAAAAGAATCATGCTAAAACACCAAGGAGTCCTATTCTTATGATACAATGATTAGCATGCATCCTAAAGTGAATGAAAAGGCACTGAACTTAGTTCTTAATGAATTCTATACTTGATGTCAAATAGGATGCCTAGCTACAGGAGTACTCTTGATAGATTCACCTTTATGGATGTGGAAGTGAGAGTCGCTTCCTAAGGAATTCTAGGCAAATTCTCTAGAGCATCCACTAAACTAGGATATTCGTGTAAGGCCTTTAAAGCACGACAATTTAGAACTTCACTTGAATAATACTGTGTGTGCAATATTGTTAGAGGTAAAGTTCAAAACCAAGAATTACTTTACAATATTCTAAATCATTGTCACTACGTAAAGGTTCAAGTTGTAAAACACTTTTGCTTAAACATAGTATTACATGGATAGATACTGCTTGATGAAAGTGTTTTTAAAAAAATTCTCAAGTAGGGGACTGGCTAGTAAAAAAATTTCAAGTGGGGGATTGTTGATGAAATTTTTTTGGCCATTACAAACATTACAAAACGTTTCAACAATTACCAAATTGTTTCAGTCGTTATGACCGTTTCGACTGTTACACCATTTATCACGTTGAACCGTTCATTTTTTGCTCCCCTATATATATGCCACACCTCCTTCTCATTTCAATATATCAAAACGAAATACACATTCATGATATCCTCTTATCTTCTACCTCTAATTTTGTTTTTCGAGCAACTAAGTATCTAGCTAGTGTTGGCATACTTGTTGATTCTAGTGCAGTTTCTACAAACGAATTAGAGGTTGTTTTATCCTGGGGACGACAGAGCACTTTACATTTGTTTGCACATCCGAGCAGAGTCGCAAAACGTCTTAAAAAGAACGGATTTGTGACTCAGCCATTTTGTTAACGTGTTTTTGTTTTGTAGGTTTTCCTACTATGATGCTTAGCTCCACTAAAGGGCAAAACAGGTGTCAGACAAAGGTCCATTGAACTATTAATCACGCTCTAGCCACGAAGCAGTGGATTCATCCACCATATGTAGGTTATTGTCTTCTTAGAACTCACGGAAGGTCGAACCCTATTTACTTCATCTCTTTATTTAAATAGTGTAGCTTTTTATCTAAAATTTTCCATGTGTGACTTTGTTGTCAATATGGTATAGGTGTTATAAGTGTGTGGGTTGGCATTTCAATTACGTCAAAAGAGAGTTTTTTTATATTAATCTAATTCAATTATTGGAATCTGAATTTTATCCAACTCAAATAAAATGATAAAAAAACTGAATACTCTAAAAGAAATAAAATAGGTAAAACTTATATTTCAATTCAACTAACTAATTAATTATATGCAGAATTATTCTCCAATAATTTAAAAAATTATTATCCAATAGAATTGGAACGGAGTTATGGATTAAATATAATTGAAAAAATAGATCTTTTAAAAAATATAACAAAGCGGCAAAATATTTACACGGTATAAAACAATTTCAAAAACAGAAAAAGCCCATAGACCTACAACGAAGAATATTAAAAATGTCCTGCGATTAATTGACATCTCACATGCGTAATATATTTGGTAAACGATCGTTTAGATTTGACTATTCTTTTCCATACAATCGTTTAGATTTGGTACACAATCATTTAGGTTTGATCGTTTATATTTGGCTGGATAATTCTAAACGATTTTTTTTAAAAAAAAAAATTTGGTACACGATCGTTTAGATTTGATCATTTAAATTTTGCTACCCAAATCTATTCAATTTTTAAAAAATTCTTTAGTACACAATCGTTTAGAATTTTTTTTCACGATCTTTTATATTTGATACGTGATATTAAACACCTCTTGAACCAAATAACAGTTTGAAAAAAAAAAATTGCAGAAGAAGAGAAAAAGACTATAGAAAGAAAAAGAAAACTTGGAGAAGAAGGGAGATGAAAAAGAAGGGAAAAAGAAAAAATGTAGGATAAGAGAAAAAAACGATGAAAAGAAAAAAAAATCACAAACCTGAAATATTTTTTAAAAAATGACCAGATTCATGAACTTTTCATTTTGTTACGGGGCCGTAAATATTTTGTCGGTTTATTATACTTATGAAAATTAACCTTGAAAAAACCTTGAAAAAAGTTCATGAAATGCAATTTTTATTTTTATCAGAAGCAAAAATTTCAACTGATTAAGTTAAATTCAAGATAATTTTAGAAAAATTATTAATCAAACCAATTACGCTTTTAAAAATAGGAACAATTGCAAATATAGTCCAAAGTTTTAGTTAGTAGAATTTGTAAATATATTATAATTAATATATTATAATTTAAAATAGTTTTTAAATGGTATACTATTATATTTAATAGGATCGATATTCAATCTCAAAATCAATGGGAAGAATAAGTTTCCTTTTTTTTTATCGATATGATTCTCAACATCTCAAACGTATTACATATAGTTTCTATATAACAAACCTAATTATTATATGAGAATAATTTAGAATTATATTTTACTAGAGTATAATCCATACAAATATTTAGGTTGATAGATCTTTGAATAAGTTTAAATTCAGTATCATTAAATATTAGATTCATGTTTGGTTATATTTCATCGATTTTTCTATAGATCAGTAGAATTTAAAAACTGATTACACAAGATGTCTAGAAGTTGAAAAGCTGGGCAGAGAAAGGAGGCTCATTAACTAAGACCAATTCATTACATGTTTGTGATGATATTTTTACAAACATTCATAACAAAAGATTACACTCATTCATACTGAACATACTAAAAAGATGAGCTAATTAAGTACAAAAATTTTAGTACACAACTTGAGGCTCAAATTCTGCAAAATCAACAGATCCTGACTCAATTGGAGGCATCAAGTACGCAGCCAAAATCTCAGATACCAACGCTGCAGCAAGTGGAATCCTCTTCAAGTTCTTCACCAAAGGAAGATCATTGGTTTCTCCCACAGCAATCAGCTTCTCATTGATCTCAACCATCCTGTCCAGTTTCCTTTTGAACTCGGGATTCTCAACGTCTGGTACGGCTGGGAAGATTCTTGCCGTTGTTCGGTTAGTCTGCATTAATAGAAGTAAAATAAATTGGTTGGATGTTTAGTCGTTTTTCTATCTAGGCAGACACCAGACAGAGTTTTGATGATTCGAATATGGTTTAGAATTGACCTAAATTTGAAGGGACAGTTTCATTGAATTTTTGTTTCAAAATTAGAACATTGTTTGAAACAACCCCAAAGTAAAGCACGTGGGCAATGAATGAAATGTGTCGGTAACAAACTTACCTCAATGATTACATGCATGTCAAATTCTTTAGTGTTAAGTCCAATTCCTTCATAGAATGCTGTTCTTTGGCAGTCATTGAGATACATTGTCACATACACCTGCAAAATATTTCATCGAGAGGCAAATACAAACATTTAGGTTAAGTTCAACACAAAAGATTCATATTTCATTTTGTTTTTGGATTCATGTTTTACAAAGCTACACTTATAAGAATTAACTACTTATGCATCAACTTTCTTTGTCTACTTTTTGACTTTCTAAGAATAGCTTAAACTTTGGAAACAAAAATAGATTTTTTTGAAAAACTGACTGAGCATAAAAACATTTTCACAAAGAAAAATGTTAGAAAATAAGCATGGTATTAAAAAACAGATTACCAAAAGACAAATGTAGAACTATACATGAATTTCAGTAAGAACGAGTATCTGGGAATTACCGATAAGCAGAAGAATCGAGACCACAACTTAGCCTTCCAGTCATTGAGGAACTGAGGCTGTGCCTTGAGCAATGCAGAGAAGAAATCACCGTGCCTGTTCTCATCCTGACACCAGTTTTCGAAGTACTTGAAAATGGGATAGCATTGGAACTCAGGGTTGGCTTTGAGATGTCTGTAAATGGTTATGTATCGCCAGTATCCAATTTTCTCAGATAAGTATGTTGCATAGAAGATGAACTTTGGCTTGAAAAATGTGTATTTCCTAGCCTTTGTCAGGAATCCCAAGTCCAATGCCAAGTTGAAATCAGATAGGCCCTTGTTCAAAAACCTGTAGTTAATGGTACATTAGTATAAGAAAATATACGACAAACAAATTTAAAGTATTTTTGTTCCTTGTTCTAAATCTATGACTAAGCTTTCAAATCATTTGGAATTGTGCATTCACTTAATATATTATTTTGAACTTATTTTAGATGGTAAACTTTCACGTTTGTTAGAACTTGGTGCATTAATCTTAAGCACTTTGTGTCTTGGTAACTCTACATAAGAACAAACCATTATGTTACTCTATGTTTAATGGGGAGAATGTTATCACTGCCTTATGTTCCCTAACTATTTGACTTTTGGTCTTTTCAATTAAACTAATAGACGAACAATAATTCTATTAGGTAGAGTTCGTTTTAATTTTAGCAGTTTGACAATGAGTTTAAATTTTTATTTCTTATACACAAAATAAAATAAAAATAAATGTTTTTTTTTAGTAAAGATGAAAATTATGGTAAACAAACAAAAATGTCAAAAACTAGTAATATGATGGTGGAAGGACCTGCGTATTTGAATGTCAAATGTAATTAGTAGCATTCGTTAATATCAATAAAGGAAGCTTATATGATGCTTTTGAGGCTATAAAAAAAGGTACATACCCAGCATGCCTGGCTTCATCCCTGGACATCAGAGAGAAAATCTCAGCCACCACTGGATTGGTTTTCTTATGCACATTAAAACAATCAGCAAAATGAGATAAATATATATATATATTATTCTTCATCCATATTGCTCAAGATAATATAAGGGAGAAAATGCGATTTCGAAGTGAACTTCAGAAACCATTCTGCAGTATAATAAGAACAATAGAACATAGGACAAACTATGCATTTAAATGGCATACCATCAATTCTCTTACATAACCAAAATCAATTACCATAGAACAATGCTGGTCTAACTAGAAGTTACACTTAATTTTGTCTCTAGATATATAGTAGTTTTCTTTTAAATTTGTTAGCGTTTACTAATGTCACGAAACATCCTGATAAAGTCTCAATATTTATGGTTTCTCCTAGTAAACTACAATTAGTTTATTAATTTTTAAACAATTGTGTAATCTTGGTCAAATTTCGAAAAGAAAAAAAGAATCTTAAAAGGGTTACTTTTCTATTTTTTAAAAAAAATATTAAACAGTTAACTATAATTTAAAAAAAGATTATGAAAGTAGCTTAGAAAACCAGAAACAAAATCACTATCCAATTGGAATCAAGGAAGTGTTAGAAAACCATTCTAATCAATAGCTCTCTAATCTTCAAATTTGTTTTCAAAACTCTTCTCAAAGAAATTTCGATGAATTTTCAAGTATAAAGTACGCTAAAACACAATTCAGAATCACAACAATGTCAAAACAAACAGTGCAGCTATGAACAGAATTTACAAACATTCAATTCGAAAATGACAGAAACAATTCATTCTGAAGTTCATGATGAATACCTTAAGCCTCCTTCCCAGCTCTTTATAGAGAAGAAACCCAGAGAACTCAGCAGTACAAGACCTCTCAAGAAACTCAACAAAAATCTCTCTAAGAGCTCCTTGCATTTTATCAGCAGCTTCCTTAAACTCCTTATTCCTCACAAAATGCGTCTGATTATAATCAGTTTTGAACTCCTGGAGCAAGGCCTCAAACTCAGCTTGGTTCAAATTCTTGTTGATTTCAGTATTGAAAAGCGTCTCCATCTCATCAAAATCAGTGGTGTAGAACCTAGGAGTGAGAAGCGTCTCCTTAATCGCAGCCTTGTTGGCGTTCTTAGAAGGCTTAGGAGGCGATTGAGAGGAAGTTGCAGACATTTTAATGGCGGTGAATTTGGAGTAAGAGAATGGAATTGCTCTCGTTCTAGGGCTTCCGAATTCGAGAGTTCTACTGCAGAACTTCGAAATGGGCTTGACGAGAGCCATCTCGGCGGAGGCAGCCATGGATGGAGGAAGCTTTGTTTGGAGGAGCTGCAATGGCGGATGAAGAAAACACAAATAATGAGTTTCAAAAGCTCTGATTTTATAAATATGAAGATAGTGATGTAATATAATCTATCCAATGAAATTGAAGATTTTGCTAAATGATATTGAAACGTGGCGTGTATTTATTGGTTTTTCTGATTACTCGATGGGGCTGATAATGCCATGTCATCACATAAATATGCGGTTCCTATTTTTCTTTTTTCCTTTTAACAAAAAATTAAATTAAAAGGCGTATGGTTGCGATTTCACAGACGTGGGATTCTTTCCGGGGTTATATTTACATGGGCCAAAACCTTGGGCCGCAACTATTTGAGCCCATTTTTTTATCGACAGATACAAAAAAAAAAGAATAATAAGAGATATAGCATGGAATCATTTTGGAAAATGGCAAAACTATTTTTTTTTTTTAATTTGAGCACATGGTATTTTCTTTACGTGCATGATATTTTATAAAATACCAAAATATCCACCTTCTTTAACTATCATTATTTCGTTTCTACATTGTAATACTTTATGTTATGCATTTATCAACATTTAATTATTTTTTACTTAGAAAAGATATAGTAACCTATATCGTAAATTTTTTTTCTTAATATCTCAAACTCAACTAATTGATTCAACATTTTAATAACTTTATTCAATCTTCCTAATTTCAAAATAACCAACTTGAATTTGAATTTCATAATTAAACCTCAAAATAACAAAATTATTATTTTTCAAAATTTGATAATCTCAATGATAGATTTTGTATCAAAATAACCTTAATTGAATTTCAAAATTAAAAAATCTCAACTTGCTTACTATCTTATCTCAAAATAACACTTGAATATAAAGATAACCAAATTATTATTTTGAAATGGGAAAATCTATTAATTTTATTTTAAAATAAATTTCAAAATAACCTCATTATTATTTTGAATTTAAGAGAATTTCAACCATTGATTTTATTTCATAATAACGTTTTAATATCAAAATAACATTTATTGGTTAAATAACAAAAACAACCAAATTATTATTTTGAATTAAAAAAAAAATTATGCTCTTTTTGTTTAAGTGAGAACTCGCTTATTTGTTTGTTTTCTCATATTTCTTATTAAATTCTAATTAACTTATTCTAAAAATATAGCAATATATAGATATAGATATAGATATAGATATAGATATATAATTAGTTCAATATCATTAATTCATAAAATGGTGTAAATGAATTAAAATTAAAAAAAAAAAAACAATTACATTCATTGTGTTTAGAAATACTTTTAAACCAAAACATGTTCATTTTACTTAATAACATTAATTAAATTATAATTTTTAGTTTAAAAGTGTTATTAATATAATTATTTCAATATATTGCGTTCTTATTAAAAGTCTTTTATGCGTAATTAATTTGTGATATGCAGTGATAAGTTTATCAAAAGTCTTTTTAGAATAATTAATTTATGATATGCAATTATAAGTATGTAATTAATTTTAACGTGTTAGTAAACTCTATCATAACCTCTTCCCAATATCTTGGGATTTAAAAGATATCAACAATTTTATTCATTTTTTTATTTTGTTGAAGATTTTAACAACTTTATTCATTTTTTTTATATCAAAGTAATCATATTATTAATTTTTATGGGCTAAATCTCAACCTTTTTTATTTCAAAATATGTTGAATCTTTCGTCAACCCTTAATAACTTGTAAATTAAAATGAGCTTTCGTATTACATCTTAATTTATTTTTAAATTTTGAATTTTGAATTTAAAAAATGAAATTAGTTTTTGTATTAAGATCTCAATTTTTTTTTTTTATTATTTGGAAATTAAATCTCAACCCTTTTTTTATTTCAAAATAAGTTGAATGTTTCAACCCTTTAATAATTTAGAAATTAAAATTAGTTTTCGTATTAGATCTTAATTTATTTTCCTATAAAATAGGCTAAGATATTGTGTTTTTGGATAAAATATCTCAAATTCCATCTATATTTTATTAAATAATTAATATAAATAATTTTAAAAAAAAATAAGCTAAAATTTCCCTCCGAGACAAAGAAGATAACTTTTGTATCTTTTTGTTCTGAATGAAGGTTTTTGTTCTTCCACCCCAAGCATTTGAGATTGCAGGTTGTAGACTTGAAAATCAAAGATAGACGATGCAAAATGAAGATAGTGTTTGCGTGCTTCAAATGTTTATATTCTTCTTCTTGAAAATGCATGATGAAGTTGAAGATGAAACGAAAACTTCAAATGGAAGAGAGTGGAGATTGAGGTTTGCCCACTTCAAGGTGGAAAAATTAGGGTTTGCCCACTCGAAGAAGATGAGATTAAAAAAGAAAAATGGAAAACGGAGAAGAAAGAAGGTTTTCAAAATGGAAGATGAGAAACGAAAAACAAAACTGAAAAATGAAGAATGAAGATCGTTGCAACGCGTTTGGAAAATGAAGATGAAGGGTTCTGACTTTGATTAGACGAGTATGTATTTAAGATTTATTAAAGTCTATTTATTCTATTTTAGCTTTAAGAAAGTAGTTTACACTTTATGTGTATAAAGGTATTTTGGGTTTTTGCAAATTCTTATTTATTATATATTTTTCATTTTGCCATTTTTGAAAAAAAAAACGGTTTTGCTATTTTTAAAATGACAACTTTAAAATTGTTATTCTTTTAGTTGACCCAAAGAAGAATGTCAAAAGTAGAAGTTTCGCTTTACATAAATGACAAAAATATTTTTAAATTAACAAAATAGCAAAACATAAAAATTTAAAGAAAAATAGTTGGAGCACTATCTTAAATGCTCCTACCTAACTAAAAAACTTGAATCATAAATACAGTAATAGAATAAACTCCAAATACACTGTAATTAAAAAGACTTCCCCAGCCAATTATTAAACCTTATGAAAATTCTAACTTCAAAAAAAAAAAATCATCACCATCAAAACTCCACCCAATATCTACAACAATTTCACATCACATTCAAACGATGCAGGCATTGAAAATAGCATTGAAGGCATCAAAACTCCACTTTCAAACCCTAGCAATTTTTTCATTTACGTCCATTGCTCCACCGAAAAGCATTCTTCTGCTCCACACAAATTTACATTCGTTCACCAAAAAGCATTCTTCCGAAAAACATCCCTCCACCTAAAAGTATTCTTCCACTCCACATTCATTCCATTCGCCCGCTTCAAAATCTCCAATCAGTTGAAGATAGCATTCGGTGAACGGTTGAAGAAGGTTTCAATCGGTTGAAGAGCAAGTTCCTGTATATTTAAATGATCTGTCTTATTCATGTGTCTCACCTTCTTCTTCTTCTTTAGAGCAATATGTTCCTCCACAAATGAAACCTAGAAGAAAATATTCAAATAATTGCAAAAATGTCATTGAGGCATAATTACAATTCTAAAATTTAAATTCAAATTCTAACCAAAAATATATATGATGTATTATTTAATAAATTGTTTAAAATATAAAAATGTTGAAAATGTTGTATTTATATTTGACATTATTTTAGAGGAAGGATCCAAAATTTAAATTCAAATTATTATTAAAAATATATATCATGTATTATTTAATAAATTGTTTAAAATATAACAAAGCTGAAAATCTTGTATATATATTTGCCATTATTATAGAGGATGTTGCTACAATCTTGTTCAGACAAAATAGCAAATTTAGTTAAGATTTACCAAATTTGAATGTTGTTTGCAAAATATACAATGTCTTCATGCTATTTCCAATATTCTGTCTCATTTTTTGAGCTATTCAAATACACTGTATTTGGCATATATAAATTATCCAAAAAATTTACCTTTTTGTGGTCCCAAATCTGTCATAATTCATACTTGACATATACTATGTTTGGAAAATCTTAATTTTATTGGTTATTATAAAGTTTGGTTAGTTAAACAACCATGATTATGATTCAATGACACTATTTAGGACATCGTATTGTTGGTTTTGTAACAAATCCATCTTAATGTTAAGTTTTTTGGATTGGAAACGTATATGATTATATGAACAAATAAATATTATTATTTGAATATGTGATCATGATATAGAACGAGTAGTTTATCACATTATATAAAAGCATAAACTACAATGTAATTGTGTCAGTAACCTATGTTATACAGTATGTCAAATAAAGTGGAACTAATGTGAAATGAATAATATTCTCATGTAGTATGTACAAATACATTGTAACTCTATAAAAAATCAACGCAATCAAACCTGACCAATTTAACCAATAAATCAATTTTGTTAAATTAAGAAAAAGAAATAAATAAACAATAAAACAAATGGAATAAATTAAATATATTAAAACAAATGGAAGGTATTCTTGAATTTTTTAAATCTGTGGAGTTGAAGATGAATAGAAAGCTTGAAGAACTAGGAAACAAATTGTACATATTTTTTTAAGAACTCAAGAGTAAGCAACCTAGTTCTTTGGGTGCACAAGAGACTAACGAATATATGGTAAAACATGTGATATAAACTGAAATTTTCTTTTCTAATTATGTGTACATGTACCAGAATGTTAAAATACATTGTATTTGGAATTCATGGAACAAGAGACTTTGAGGAGCACCTTGACAGAGTAGAAGAGGACAAAGAAGAAGAGAAGAAACAAAAAGACCAAGATGACGAACTAAACTTGGAATCAAGCAATCCAAAAGTGCTTAGGAAAAAAAATGATAACCTTGACGACGAAGGAAAGGAAAACACAACTGGAAATAGGAACCAAACTTCCGAAGGGCCAGATGGTGGACAAACTAAATTAAGCACATCAGAAACAACCCTCTACCACTCAAGGACAAGAGGGAGATGGCTCACAGTATGAGGAAAAGAAAAGAACTGAATATAAACAACATATTCATAATGTTTAGAGTGCATCTTAGTAACTAACATGTGTACATAATTGTAATAGGGGCACAAAGGATATTGAGGAGAAATCAACATGCTGATAAGATCAATTGACAAAAAAGTTATATATGATGAAATTGAAGAAAAAAGATCGGATGAAAATGGTATAGTACTGTATGTTTGACATATGTTTGTTATAATGAATTATTATTAAATTTTAAGAATTGTGAATCCCAATTACAAGGTATTTGTGACTCTAACCGTGGAAATAGGTTAATTATGTTGTCATCAATGAGATATATATATTTTTGTTATGAACAAATTGGATCTGTTTGTGAACCAGTGACTTGTAACTTCTAGAATTGTGTATTTGAATTCTAGAGAATTTATGGTTTGAGTACTTTATTGATGAGATAAGTAATGTGTATGTAAATTATAGTGTATCTGACGTACTGAACCTATTGATGTGATTTTTAATTACAATAAAATTTTAAATTCAAATTGTTATTAACAATACCTATTTTGGAGGTATTTAAATTCAAATTTTCTATAAATATTTTAGAATATAAATAATATGAAAATGTTACGAAAATGCTGAATTTATATTTGCTATTATTTTAGGGATATAATGTAATATTTGAATTCAAAATATTATGAAATATAATGACTCGGGAACAGTTGAAATTCTCTGAGCCATTTTTATTATTAACCATACATACTATGTATTATCTAATATTTTTTAAAAATAATTTGAAATATAAATAATACGAAAATGTTGAATTAATGTTTGCTATTGTTTTAGGGATATGATGTAATATTTGAATTTAAAATATTATGAAATATAATGAATCAGGAACGGTTGAAATTCTTTTAGCCATTTTTTTAGGGGAAATCGTTTTAAACATAAGAATCCGAAAATCCAAAATCTGTTATGAATTATAGGCATATATTTAGGGGATATTGGAGAAATCTTGTCAAGCCCGAAAATATCATAAATTACTTAAGATTTTCTAAAACTGATTGTAGTTTGCAAATATACTTGTTCGCACGAGATTTCCGAAGAAATTTGATTCGTGGTGTTGAACTTTAGTTGATGTTGTATTTTTATTGATTTGATGCGATGTGGTTCGATCTCTAGAATTTGATCATCTGATTCTCTCTCGATTGGATGCTTACGCTTGATTTGAGGAAGCGAAGCACGTGATGTTCTTGAAGTTGGTGTTTTGGAAGAAAGTTTGTATCTTGAAGTTGGAGTTTTGGAAGAAAGTTTGTATCTTCAAAGAAGTTTTAATCTTCGAGGATGGTCGACTTCAAGAGTTAGGGAATCTTCTAGCTCTTGGGAGAATTCTCTTTAGAACTTCTGGAGTAAAAAATTTTCAACTCTTATAAATGAGGAGAACACCTCTATTTATAAAGTTCTCTGGTGGGCTTTATGGGTTTGCGCCTTGTTGGTCCATGGACCAGACCCATGGACTCAACTACATGGATTTGAGTCATATTTACCCTTTGGACTCAATTAAACTTATTTTTGAGCTCAATTGAACTTAATCAAAGTTAATAATATTTAATTGAACCAAAATAATTAACTTGATCCAACGTTTAGGATGAAAACATTTGGCATCATCAGAATTGACAATTTATGTTTTCAATTTTAATTTGGGACACATGTCAATTTTAATTAGTCCCAAATTCAATTATATATATCTTTTATCATTAATTTAGTAAATGACGTGGCCATTTGTGATTGGTCTAAAAATTTCCTATTCAACAATACTGTATTTGTATTTGTTACGGAGTATCACTGTAAAATATGTATTGTCCTACATAAATGGGCATAAACGGGTAAAAAAAAAGTCAAAAAAATCTGAAACCGTCGGTTTTGCCAAAAAAAATTTAATATTTTTTAGTTTTGCTATTTTCAGTTTGTTATATTAAATTTTGTCATTCTCACGGTTATATCTTCTTGTAGTTGATGTGGGTTGTTCCAAACACGTGCTGAACGTTTTTCTTTGTAGTATTCTGTTTAAAAAAAAAATATAAAAACGAAAATGTACTTATAAGCAATTTGAGGGATACTATTTGTATGACAGTATTCTACAAAATAAAAAATATAGCAAAATCTATCCTCTTATTGTCACTGGTGATAGACCAATACTTGCAATATGTAACAGTAAGAGACTTTTATTATTGATAGACTCTTAGATATTTTGTTATATTTACAATTTTTAAAAAATTTGAAATTGTTCTAAAATGAGAAGTAATCAAACCAAACGAACCCTATATTTTCTAAACTTAAAAGTTGTTAATTTAATTAGTGTAAGAATTGGATTAATTTAAGTTTTTAGCGGTTTCGTTATATTTGAAAAGCAACCCTAAATTTTGTTAATTATTTATATGTTAGAAAATTTTGAAGTGTAATATTTAATTTTAAAAAGAAAAGAAAAACTAAAAGCTAAAGGTTAAAGAAATGCGACTTACTCGAGCAAAATTCACAACATTTGTGTTAAGAAGCCGATTTCTTCTTGGTCGTTCCATGGATAATAAAGGTAAGATAGTAGATTGACTCGTCAAATAAAATTTTCACAACAAATTTTACTAACTCGTGCATTAGAATCATATACACCTTATTCAAATTTTCCAATCTAAGTTTTTCGCATTGCAGATTTCTATTGATTGTTTTTTAATATGTGTATATACATATTTTTGGTATTTGCAACTGCTGTGAGATGTATAATAATATGCACCACCATCATGTTCATTTTTTTAATCCATATCAAAATATTGTTCTCGTGACTAAATGCACTTAGTTTAGAACAAATTGTCTAAATTTATAGACAATTTATACTTTGACAACTATTTCACTTTTTTTTTCTATAGTGTGAAAACAAGCCGTAATTGACATGACCATTTATGAGGTTTGAATCCTCCAACCTTCAATTATCGTACCAAAAAAACTTTATTAAAATTTAAGCTTATAACAATGGAGTTTTTTTAAAAAATAGAAAAGAAAACAAACTATTTAAAATTTATTACATTTGATTTTTATATACATCGTAAATAGTTTGATATTTTTTTTTACAATTTCCCTGTAACAACATTATTTTCACCTATTTATTTGTTTTTTTAATCAAATCAAACTATTTCCAAAATCCAGTAAAAGTTTTGAAAAAAAAAAGGAAAAAAGAAGACCATTTTTAAACTCCATATCTGTTTTTTTATAAATTATACTTCGATTTCTCAATTTGCATCTATTCCAAGAGAACATTAGTATTCATATCTAAATATCAAAGACCTTTTTAAAAACTATTTGTTTTAGCATTTAGAACTTGGTTTGGATTTTAGAAACGCCCTAAAAAGTAGACAATATTACCAAAAAAAAAGAAAAAAAAACCCCAAATTTAATTTTCAAAACCAAATAGTCATCCAACAACATTCTTGTTTAGAGTTTCATTTTTGTTTTAAAATTTAACAAATGTTTCTTAAGAAAAATGAAACTAGAGTTGAGAAATTGTAAGGAAAGCAGACATAAATTTCAAAAACTACAAAATAATTTTGTTTTTAAAAATAAGACCTTAAAATTAAGCATTTTCTCTCTAATTCTTACATTGTTTTTTCAACGTTATTAAGTATTGAATTTCTAGCTAAATTTCAAAAGCAAGTTGTTAAAAAATTATTTTTTAAATAATATTCGTTAAAATACATTTTAGCCTTAATCTCAGCAATATATTCAACAAAAATGAAAATAGAGAACATAGATACTGACTCAGATTCTTCACAATCTAAACAAATCTATCAACCAAATGGAAAATGAGTTGAAAAAGAATAGAAGAGAAAGCGAATGTCATACAAAAGATACAGTTACACCACAATCAAAATATTTTCTTCAACATTGAGCTCAATTAACTATTATAAACAAGGTACAAGTTTCTTTTTTCTTCAAATTTTTATGGCACTGAGTCAATCCATAATAGATTTAGGCGAATATAGATATGAAGAGGCAAATGGACTTGATTCTACACATTGCTTACAATCATTTCCTCATGAAATCCACTCCCAAATCCATTTAAGAGTAAATCCCTATTCAAAACAACTCGACATCAATGCTCAATCCGTCGTCTACAATCACTTCGAAGGAAATATCTCCACGAGACCTGAGAATAACGCATGTGTGCATCAGGCAACTTGAAATAAATTTGAATGTATAGACTATCCTACTAAATATTTCGATTTGACAAACCCTGGAGAAATTTGACCGTGCTTCGTTGAACCAAATAACAGACACGACAAAGTTTTCATGACACGTCAAACTTTGCAGCGAAAGCAAGAAGCAATACCTTTGTCTCCAAGAATCTTGGTGGTGATGAAATTGAATTTTACGGCGCTACTGAGTTCTCTTATCATTCATATCGTTTAACATCGAATTTTGTAAGGCCCGTTCTTGCATAGAAGGAAACGCGTATGCAATATTTCGGTCTACAACATCCTTTTTCTTCAAATCATCATCAATATTGGCGTAATCCAAATTTTGCAACATATTAGGAAGTTTCATGTTACCATCCTTGGGAAACATCATGTCCATTTCCAAGTCAAATTTGTCCTTTGAGATGATGAAGCCTCTATTGGTTGAAGAAGCACTGTATTGTAGGCTGGCTTCTTCGTCTTCTGTTACCCATGCTCGAAAATCAATCATTGAAGGAGGGATCTTAGACCAGAAAACATCCTTCAGATTTCCAACAAACCCTTTGGTAAAAGGGTTGACCTTCTTATCATAGCGGTAACGAAAATTTTCATAAGTTGTCTGCAAAAGATTAACGTTCAAAATGCAACCAAGAATAGTATGTTATGTATGCAAATACTTTCAGAGTCAAGTTGAACAAAATAGAAGGCTCTTATCCATGACTAAAACCACATTTATATTTGGTTTAGACACTTTCATGGATGACATACTCAAATGGTAAGATAAATACAGGTGTTATATGTAAAAACATAAAGCTCTACCTGGTTGGTACACATTAGATAGATATGGAAAACTGTCAGCCCTCCGACGAACCAGACAGATACAAAGCAGTATACAACAAGGATAACTGACAAGATATCATTTGAGATGACACTCCATACGCTACCAGTTTGTCGAACAATGGTAATCCACGAAAATGTGAAGACGTATATACACAAAATGGTAGATGTTGATATAAACATTATGAAAAATCGATAATTTCTCTGCAACAAAATGCAAATAAAAAATGGTTAATTTGTTGCAGGCAAACATATTTAAACTAGCACGTTCAAGCTGCTGTTTGATATGCTTTCACAAACAGTTGAAGAACTCCATGTTTAAGTAGCAGAAAGTAGTCTAGAGATATTGAAAAACGGATCAAATGGAAAATAACTCGGCTTCGATCAGCAAGCCTTGTACAAAAGTGAACTGGTACCACAATCATTGCAAACAAACATGATATAAAATATTTAAAGAACAAGTGAAGTTCCAAGTGTTCATTCACATCATGCTTGGTTGAGTAGACGGTTGTTAACATGGATATTGTGTAATGTTGCAGTTATTCTTTTTATCATAAAAGGTTGAATCCCATACTTCAGGATGACTTACCAGCCCAATGCACTGACCTACCCATGGGCAGTGGTGATCAAACTTCTGAACACAATTGTTGCAGATAGAGCAATGAGAAGCCCGTGGTGGACGATATAAAAGGCAAGTGTCACAAAACTTCACTTTCACCGAGTATCCGTTGATTGTTATATCCTTTACTCGAGGTATTTTCAGATTAGGCGTCTTGTGATTGACCCACTCCATAGAAGGGGTGGTCATGTCTATTTCTTCTGAGTCAGGTGGTATCGAGTTTCTTGGAATGATCCCGGGATCTCTACCAGAAGTCAAGAAGAGAAAAAGAAAATCCTGCACAAAACAACTTACTGATCAGGTTGGCACCATCAGTTGTTGAAGAGCTTAAATTAGACAAGCAAAAGTCAGCCTTTCACAAACCAAAACTGTAAGAACCAGTCCTCCAATCAATGCAGGGAAGTGAAAAGGTTGATTAGCACTACGGATTGCCACTAACATTCGTATGCAGAATGTTATTGCAGGACCACCGATTAAAAATGATGTTAAAAAGAGCGATGCACCGTCTTGACCAAAAACTAACCTCCCACCACATAAGAATTTCTAGCAGACAAAAGAGTATGCATCAGTACCAGAATCAGCACAGCCTTAAACAGCAAAAGCTTATAAGATACTGGAATGAAGGATCCTTTCTATTACCTATCAACCATACATTTATAATGGTAACTTCTTCCGTGAACATTGAAAACTACCAAATTTAATAAATATTAACAGAATCTTCATAAAGGATTTGCACCAAAAAATATCTGCATTAGATTCTAAACAAAAAGGAAAAATAGCACAAATTAAGGGGGTGAAAAATAGATACAGAGACAATTACTGCATATATGATAAAGTATCTCACACAATCATAGTAAATAGATTATTTAATATAAAATGGTTCAAACAGCTCAATCCATAGAATTGAGGATATCACATGATTACCAAGGGAGGCCCTTACAACAGACATCTTGGATTCAAAAACTAAGAAGATCAACTAGCTTTTAAAAGAATTAAGGAACAAAAGAAAAGGGTAGAAAGATAATGAATGCCTCTATTACCCTGAGCAAGGTAAATTACAGAGAACAGATTTTATAGATTAAGAAAAGTTCAAACAATTTAATTCAATGAATTGAGGATAAATCATGATCATCATTCATCAAGGAAGATCTTTATATAGATATACATAATAAAACCCAACGGCTACATTAAATTCAGAAACTAGAAGGGCAACTCCTAACAACAAATTAAGAAGAAAGAAAATGAAAGAGAGATAATGGATGAAGCTACTACCTCACTATGTAACTAACTAGAGGGAATAAGATGATAACTACATCAAAAGATAAAGAAAAAGAAAAGGTTCATCAAAGAGGATCCTTATAACAGGTATGCACTAATGATTAAAACCCAATGGCCGCATATGATTCAAAAACTAAATGGGAAAATAATGTCACCCAGGTAACTACTAAGAAAAGTGCAAAAGAGTTAAACAGTGATTAAGGGAGATCCAAATAACATTATAGATTAAACCCAATAATGTGCATTGGATTCAAAAACAAAATAACTAATAACATATTAACAAAGAAAGCAGAGAAGAGAGAAATTTACATTGTTTCCTTTCCAGACATGGTAAAGCCTCCTTTGAGGTGGTTTATGAGAAGGAATATGAATAGCATTAGAGGGAGAACCATCCCAACCCTGTTCTTCGTTCATAATTTCTAAAAGAAATTTCGTTTGTCTGATAGAAAACACAAAATCTTAGGGTGTTCGTGGTAATGATTCACAGACACCCACATTAAACAAGCAAAAAAAAATTCCCCTTTCAATTTCCCTCATCAAATCTGTGAAAGAACGACATGGGTTTTCAATTTCAAACAATAATAGTTCAGAATCAATCAACCCGAGAAAAAAATGATTTCACACCCTACGATATAGAAAACAAAAACAAAAACACAAAAGCAAAATTCCCCTTCTCGTGTCGCCTCCCTCCCTCCCTAGCTCAGAATTCTTTTTCCTTCCCTTTTCTCTCTCTTTAACCAACTCAGTGGCTGAGACCCTCTAACAATTTCCCTAGTAATTGCGAGGTTTCCGCCGCGAAACCTCTCATGACAGGGAAAAAAAGAGAGGAAGAGAGAGAGAGAGAAGGGAAGAGAAGGAGAAAGAGAGAGGTGTAGAATGGTTTTGCGAAGGCCAAAGAAGCTTAGGGCAAATTCGTTTTGATGCTTCGCCGTGAAGCGCTTTTCCGTTGGGATGTCGTTGGATCTTGCTTGCATTTGCATTACCCGCCAAAACCATTTCTTCTATGTTATATCTGTTTTTTAGTTACCATTTTATGTATTTCTTTTCCCTTTTTTTTTCCCTTTTAATATTTGCACAAATTTGGTTATAATTTATACCCTCTACAGCAAACGAATATGTAAGTTATATTCACTAATTAAATAGGGAAAGTTTTTAGTGCTATGATGTGACTGGTCACAAAAGATGAATTTCGGAATTGTATGGGGTTAATGAAATCAATATGTATATTGCTTAATGCTAAATTGTTTTTCCATGGACTACTTTGTCATGTTACAGTTAAATCTATATAAACTACAAGTATAGACCTTTACATATGTGTTAAACAGACCATTACATTTTGAGAATGTAATTTAAATTAAATCAACTTAAAATTATAAATTTAAAAACTAAGCTTATTTTTCCCTCTATATGGCAAGGGTTGAATTGTTAACAAAATTCCAATAAAAAAACTAAAGTTTTATTGGAAAAGTATAAATTTAAGAAAGAAAGTAAAAAACTAAAGTTTTATTGGAAAAGTATAAATTTAAGAAAGAAAGTTGAAGATGAAAGTAACGTAGATTTCTAAAAGTTGAGGATGAAAGTAGTATAGATTTAATATAAAAGTTGAAGATGATTTAATATAAAAGTTGAAGATGAAAGTAGTGTTTATAAAATTAATTTGCAAAAACAAAAACATAGCCTAAATAAACAGAACCATTTTAGTAGATAAATAAGTACACATTTGGTAGTTTAGCTCTTAAAACACACCTTGGGACTTAATTTTACATTTTTAAATGCATACTTCACAACATTAAAATACATTTACATGTGATTTTAAACCTCATTCTTACATGTTTAGACCACGCTACACAATAGACGAAGCATTTTTAGATTTGAGCATTCATTTAATATTCCATTCCATCACACCAAATCAAAATGGTAAGCTAAAATAGATTCAAACCAAAATATAGGCCAGCCAAATATCACATCAGTGTATTTTTAATATCTACACAATTGATCTTCAATTGATCTTCATGAGATCCATATATTGCTTTCTAAGGACAAGATCAGTCTCGTCCTCGTAGTTAAATACAACTTGGAAACTGTATATTCAATCCTTGAATCTTTGAACCTGCACAATTTATCCAACCGAGGACCATTACCAATACAAATATTTTAATCACAACAGTTCTAGAGCAGTTTCCTTTCAGCTATTCATCAGGATGGCCAAGATATTCAAGTGGGAATTCTAGGAGCACATTTTGTAAACATTTCGAATCCTCCTGTGATTTAAAATCACATCAAACTCATTTATAAAACGACATAAAAACATATCATCCAGTAAGATTGTAATGACCTAAAAACCTTAAACTCGTACTATGTTGTGAGCCACAGTGATGGGTTAAATAAAAGGACGGAGAATCAGCAGAGCATTTAGGAGGAAAAGGGGAAAAAAAACAGTATCAGTTGCTGGTAATGAATAGAAACCCTGTCATTTTCTTTCCACATTCAAGAAGAGCATCCATGGCAAGTACTAATAGGCATATCATCTAACGCACATGGAGAAGAAGATACAGCTAGATCATAAACATAACTAATATCTAGCTAAAGAAACAGATAAAAGAGCAAAGCTACATCATTAAATATGTATTTTACAGCTTTTACAACAAAAGAGGAAAATTTGGCCATTCGTGAGAGAACTTGGTCAACACTGCTGCAGCGACAACACAAACCGAATGCCCAGAGTTGTTACATATTCTGAAGTGTCTGTCATTTCTTGACTTCATCTGGGCATCAAAGATGACAATAAGGCATGGTGATGAAAACAAAGCAAAAATGATTATCCATTTTATACACTAAATATAGCTACTATATTCAACTACTTTAAATGTTCACTTCACACCACCACCACCTTCTTTTTCTAATAATTCGGTGTCATGAACATCACTCTTTCCCAACATTTTGCTCATGGTCCCCCCAACCAACGAATCCTGGAAAGACTTCACCAAAGACAACTTAAGGCCCAAACCTAGAAGAACCTTCAAGGGTCTAAACATTGAAGCGGTCACTACCAGGGTTGCCCTGAGTTGACCCCAGAATTTAAAAAATATGAAATTTATTCAATCCAAGCCAGATTATATCCGTAACACAGTATACTGCAAGAATGTGGAATGAGATTGATTCAAGCAAACTATACTGCAAGAATGTGGAATGAGATTGATTCAAGCAAACTATTACAGTGAGCTAAGATATCATTCCAGAACGTAAATACTACAAATCCTTTACAACATGCAAGGTTTCCCAAACTCACTCAAAAACACCAACTAAAATACAACTTTAGTTCCCTCTATTTAAAATGCCCGAAGAAATCTGTACCACTGTTTTACCTACAATCTAAAAGATCAAGATCAGAGTGGTTAACATCAGATAAATATATTCTTAAGAGCGTAAGCCGTAAGCTATCAAGCAGCCTCTTTTTTTTTTTCTCCTTCTTTCTAACATTTGCACAAAGAACAAAGCAACATGAAACAGGCAAGAAATCAGTCGTACCTCCACAAGCAAATAGCAAAAAAGAAGTTGAGAGCTCTAACCTTATTTCAAAGAGCACAAATCAGCCGATTCATCCCTATTAAATACACTGTTTCACAAAGCACTAACAAAAATAGCCTCTACATTTTAAAGACCCACATAGGCAATTGATCTTCCTTCCATCAGCGCTTTCAGGTGGGATTATTCCATAATCATACGTCAACTCCATCATGGGAGGTATATGCCTGATTGCATGAAAGGCAATATGGACATCATGCTCGCCTTTATTTTCACGTATAATTGGTTTCCAGTATACATTTGGACAGCAACTATGGTTCATAAAACGAGCAACATTGCCAGCATTTTTTGCAGTAATAACTAGGGGAAATTGGAGTTTTGGAGGCCCGTCAGAATCACCAGAAATAACTTCAAGGTTTGGATAAGAACGTGTGGCATCAAAGATATAACCATCTTCATTGTCCCGCACAGAGTCCTTAGCCTTTGGACTATCGATGACTTCCCCTGCATATTGGCAGATAAAAGCTCCAGCACGAATGGGATCCCAAGACCTTAGCCCCCAGCCTTTACCTTTAGTTCTGAATACCTCCAGCCGAAATTTAAGTCCTCCTTGGGACACACGATTCCTGCAATTGGGAGGGCATTGACATGAGGCTCCACATTCATATATCATAGACTGTTGACTTGCAAGAACCCCATTTGAACTATAGGGGAGATATCCACCATTTTTCTGCATGCAAAGGCAATTGATATTGCCTGGAAGGCATCCACCAACACAGTTACAGCCAGCTGAAGGTTCCATCGAGTATACTGGTTTTAAATATTTCAGACCAGCATAATATGTGAAATATGCAGGGCCCTTCTCGTCATCAACATCATTAACAAGTGAGACAGGTAGACTTTCTGCACCAGAAGCCAGATCTGGTATTATGACCCCAATTCGAGATACATTTCCATCCTTCCATTGTTGGACTAATTTCCAATTCAAAAATGCTTCCCGCTGTCCAGGTAATCGCACCAATTTGTATTTAAATACATTACAGCCAGATTTGCCTTTCTCTACCCAAGACTCTTGGATTTTATAAAGACCATCATAAACATAGATCTTCCCTGTTGGGTTACTAAAATCTCTCACCCCTCGAATAACTCTGACATCATTTCCACGATGCAAGCTCTTCTCCAGAGCAAGATTACCCCTTTCAAGCTTTTGATCTATTGATTCCTTATCCTTCCTGTTCACTCCACCCTGGCCACTGTAGATTAACACATCTGTATCATTTGTATCATCCTCATACCCACCAGATGAGACAATGCTAACCGCAACTGGTTCTTCATCTTGACTGACCTTTAAACCCATGTAGTCAATCCCAGCCATGGATGGAGCATGCAACCCAACCAGGCACAATTCCATCCTGAAAAAGAAGATATCACCAATTTCCACACCAGGAACAGTTCCAATCCTTTTATTAATATTTGTTCGAATCCCTTTGGTCATCAGAAATGCACCTGTTTTAAGATCTGGACGCCTTATACTTCCAGGCATCGGTTCCTTAGACTCTTCGACTTGTGAAATCCTCCGCCTCAACAGGTCAAATACCATGAGCACGCATGAAACTGCTTCTATGGTACCATGAGCTTGTCGATTTGAATCTAACACTGAAAGGTTGTACGTTGAAACCATTTCATTGAGCATTGCATCAATATCAACATCTGATGTAAAATTATTGTCCTGACCATTCCTTGTCTTCTTCTTCACCTTGTTCTTCCGACCCACTTTACTTGAATCTTCCCCATCATTTACACCCATGCCATAATACTGACAATTATCATTTTGGCTATCACTGTAGCCATCTTGTAACTGGGCACGACTTCTAGTATTTTTTCTAGAGCCAGTATTTTGTGTTGAAGTACCCTCAGTTGGTGTCCTGAATGAAGATATTGGAACTGCAGTTGATATAGGACTATTGAGGCCAAAAGATGCATTAGTATTTGTTGTTCCACCTGGTGTATGTTGATTTTGTTCAGCTGGTGAAAAAAAGAAGGGATAGAATGGAGCAACCCCAGGTGGAAAAGGACCAGAAGGACCAGCACACACAAATGGGGCAGCACCTTGGGGAGTTGAAAAAGATGACACGTTTTGTGCTGATGGGAATACTGGAACTAGTTGGCGCAACGGTTTTACATTCAATACCTTAGATTTGTCTAATGACCCGACAGGAATGGAATCCTGATCCAATTGTTGTTCCATAGAATCTCTCTCACGCTACAGAAATAAAATCTTACAAACGGATGCTTGCACAGTAAAACCCTCTGTACATCATTTCCAAAACTACAAACTAAAAGGAACAACTCTGGATGAAACTCGTTCTCGCTATCATTCTCCAAAAATACCCTTCCAGTAGTTGATGTGCGAATTATATAGCTTGAAGTCTGAAGAACACAATAAACAATTACCATGATGCATAGAAGACAGAGCGAGGGAGAGCACAGAGCCATTAGAGTAGTTTAAAAATACTATTGACTAGTCACCAATAGTATAGCTGATTTATTTACCTACCAATGCAAGACAACTAATATAGAAGAAACCGAGTTTGAAGAAATGATATCAATTCTCCAATGAGTGTAGATGAACTATAATGTGAAAAATCTTCCCCACAACATGCAAGTGAAAAACTGTGTTTTTCGGTTGAATTGACTCTGTCTAATCATTTAAGAAGAGCTTCTAAATCCCTCTTTCCAGCTTTCAACTTAGAAAACAAGGCCAAATCTTTAGATAAAACGCAACTAGAAAATTTCTCTTACCAAAAACTTCTGTAATTAAAATTATCCTTCAACACCTGTACATCAGGATTTCCTCGTATCTTTAATTCAACAACAAACAAGAAGAAAAACAAAGCGAAATTGAGAACCTTTTAGCTACTTAGGACTGACAAACGAAAAAAGAACAGAAGAAGCATCTCAACTTTCTTCAATTCCGCTCAATTTGTTCCTAACAAACAAGCAAGTAGCAACCGAAAAACAGAAACACAGAAAAGAAAACAATCAAATGATCTCGAAAGCCAAAAATGAAAAATGAAAGAAGAAGAGAGGGAAAACCCTACTTTTGAAACAGGGTAGGCATTGAAATGCTGTCAGATCAAAACCAAAAAAAACAGGGAAGAAATCACAGATCAAAGAAAAACAAAGAAGAAATGAAAATCTAAAAGGCATACGTCGAAAGAAATCTGAAATTTTTTTACTTAATTCGCGGCGAGTTTTACCCTCTGAAATCTCCCAAAACCCTCCGTTTGAACATGCGGGAGTTTCTCTGTTTGTCCTTTTGGGGGAGTTTTTGAGTTTTAAGTGTGTGCTTTGTTTTGTTTGCTTCTTTTTTTTTTTTTTTTTTTTTTCATTCTATCTAAAAGAAGCAAATAACATTTTCGCTTATTGTTTTAATTTTTTTGGTCATTGCTCACCAGCCGTTCGATCGTTTAACGTTTAGAGATCATCTAATGGTTGATAGTTGTTACGGAAGCATATTTGGAGTTACTATAGCGGGCCCACCCCCACTTAACGACAAAAAAAAGTAGTGAGATGTATGACGTGTCGTGATCTTGTGAGATCCGAAATGTGAGATTGACCGTACGTGATTGACACCTTGGTTCTGGGATCTAACTTGTAATTGGGCCCAAACTATTCGGCCCATTAAGTCTTACTCACGTGTACCATTTATTCTTGGTCAAACTAACTGTACTATACATAAATTTGTGGGAAATTGCACTATATTTCAAAGAATTTTTCAAAAATAAAAAAAAAATAAAAGAAGCGTGCGTCACCAGATTTTTCATAATTGCAGATCAAATTCCAGTTTTTCTTTCTTCTTCCTCCATTTCCATATTAAATTTTCGGAAATTTTCTTCTTCTTCCGTTTCTATATTTTCCTTTCTCAGATTCTTCTTCTTTCGTTTCAGAATTTTAAATCTCTCCTTCCTTCGCGATTTTTTTGTATGATTTCCTTTTCCTTCTCCTTCTCCTTCTCCTTCTCCTCTTGTCTTCTACATTGATCTCTCATTTTGCCATTTATAATTTCGTGCTCTTATATGATTTTGTTGATCTTCGACGATGTTATTGTATGAATTTGTTTTTTATTGCTTAATTTTTTTTAGGGCTTTCTTCAATTTATGGACTTAGGGCTTTCTTCAATCTTGAGAGTGGGTTTTTCAGTCTGATTTCTTTCTTCAATCTGATTTAGCAATTTATTTTCTTCTATACATTTTACGGGTTTTCTCTTGAATACAAGACCTCCAAAAATGAATAACAAGTGTCTCTATTTATAGAGAAATTTTATGGGCTTTAGGTGGGTTTGGGCTGGGCTTGGACTTGGGTCCATTTGCTTGTTGGGCTTGGACTTGAGCTCATTTGCGAGTTGGGCTTGGACTTGGACCCATCTGCTTCTTGGACATGGGTTTGAGCCCGTTTGTTTATTGGATCTGAATTAGGTTGGGTTGGGTAAATTTAATTATCCAAACTCAAACGAAAGTATAATCATTACCATATTTACTGTGATGATGTGGCATAATTTAATTGGTCAAAATTTCTTGCTCAACAAATGCCCCTTTTCGAAATTAGTGCACGTGTATGGGTGGGCGAGTCTCGAAAACGATAAGCTGAAACCAAAATTACAAGTGATTTGTTCTTGACTTTGACTTCAGTTAATATGTCAAATTAATCACACTATGCATTTGGACATAAGTGTAGTTAAAATGTTATATGAAGTTTGGAATACAACCTAATGTCAATTTTAAAGTGAATTTTGATTTAATAAAAACCCTTTGGAATATGGCCAAGAGAATTTTTTTTAAACCCATGAATTTAATGGGATAATTGAGACTTAAAAAAATGATAAATTTGGAATATTGCCAACTTATCAAAATGTGAATTTAAGTCAAAGTTTTGATTTTTTTTTATCCCCTAATTTGATTTATTTTTCTTTGCAATAGAAGCAAAACAAAATGATTTGGATTTTTTTTTTCAATTTTTTCAATCCTAGATTTATTTAGGAAAACAAAAATTTAAAGAATTAACTTATTTGTTTGTTTTTTTTTTTAATAAAGAAAAAGATTAGGAACGAATCCAAACTACTATCTCAATCTTAACACATTTGTTGAGGAGTTGGAGGAAAAGTTGGAGATTTGAATATCTTTCTTTCTCTATAAATAGAGAAGAAAGTTAGAGTAAAAATCATTCCCCTTAGTTGCTTATCACCATTCCTTATGTATTTGCCTTCTCCAAAGTTTTTTTTTTTGTTTTTTTTTTTTTTTGTTATTTTTTTTTTTTTTTTTTTGTTTTTCTTTTTTTTTTTGTTTTTGTTTTGCTTCTTCATTTTCCTTTTCCGTTTTTTTTTCATTTCTTTTTTCTTTCTTTTTTTTGTTATTCTTTTCTTTCTCACTTTTATCTTTTGAAGATGGAGCACACCAAGCTTGATCAAACACAGAAATGGAGATGGAGATCCGATCGACTTCGGCACATCGAAGATGGAGATGGAGATAGAGATCCAATCGACTGCGGCACATGGAAGATGGAGATGGAGATTTGCACATGGAAGATGGAGATGGAGATTTGCACTTAGAAGATGGAGATGGAGATCCGCACATCGAAGATGGAGATGAAAATCCGCACATCAAAGATATGAGATTGAGATCCGCACATCTGAGATAGGAGATGGAGATCCGCACATCTGAGATAGGAGATGGAGATCTGCACATTGGAGATAGGAGATGGAGATTCGCACATCGAAGATAGGAGATGGAGATCCGCACATCGAAGATAGGAGATGGAGATTTTATCAGTTGTGGCACGTCGTAGATGCAGACGACGACGACACGTCGAAAGTGCGGATGACGACGACGGCTGCGGCACGTCGAAGGTGCAGATGATAATCCTCTAGCCTGCGGCACGTGGGAGAAGATGGAGATGAATCCTCTCAACTGCAACACATGAGAGAAGATGGAGATGAATCCTCTCGACTGCAACACATGGAAGAAGATGGAGATGAATCCTCTCGACTGCAACACATGGGAGAAGATGGAGATGAATCCTCTCGACTGCAACACATGGGAGAAAATGAAGATGAATCTCGTGGATGCAACACGTCTCAACTGCAACATGCGAAAGAAGATGAAGATGAATTCTCTCAGCTGCAATACGTGGGAGAATATGGAGATGAATCCTCTCGACTGCAATACGTGGGAGAAGATGGAGATGAATCCTCTCGGCTGCAATAGGTGGGAGAAGATGAAGCTAAATCCTCGCAGCTGCAACACATGGGAGAAGATGGAGATGAATCCTCTCGACTGTAACACGTGGGAGAAGATGAAGATGAATCCTCTCAGTTGCGGCACGTGGGAGAAGATGGAGATGAATCCTCTCGACTGCAACATATGTGAGAAGAAAATTCTCTTAACCACAACACTTGGGAGAAAAGATAGAGCTCGCTACTTTGACTTTGTCCCCTTTCTTTTCTGTTGTAACTGCTCATGAATTTCATTTTCTATTGAGATTACATCATCAGGATGAAGCATAATAACTTTTTTTTTCGTGCGACTGAACTTAAAGTAAACTTTAAGCTACTTACGTACATTTTTTATAACATAGGGATCAAGTCATAACGTAGTTCAATTGAGTTTTTTTTTTTTTTTTTTTATCATTCACGTTTTAAGCTCTTGTGGACTAGGAGCATCATGCAGTTTAAGCTCTTGCGATAAGGAGCTTTACACATTTAACAAATATTTTCATAAAAAATTTGTTCACCTTCTTCATTTGTAGAATTGGTGAATATAATAATTTTTGGCTTCACGATCAAGGGACCTTCTGTGTTTATGTCAACAGATAACTTCCTCTTCATGCGTGATGGGACACAACTGCGTATCTTCTCGCCATTGTTTTCTTCATGAAGTGATTTTACCTTCAAAGTTTTCATCTCTTTTTTATGTTGATTGCTTGTCATATTTAGTCGATCAAAAATAGATGTTGAAGGTTGATCTTTCTTTGATGTGGAGATACTTAGCCTTTTGAAAGCTGAAGTTCGAGTGGAAGTAGATGTTTAACATTGGTTTTCTTCTTCTTTCGTGGCCATACTCAAATTTTGAAAGACTGAAGATCGAGTAGTTGAAGGCCTGATACGATCAAAGACAGAAGTCCTTTGCTTAATTTCATTTGAATTGTCGATTTCTTCAGAAGATGCATAATTGTTGTCGGCTTCTGTTATACTGACAACATGACATGCAGTGACTTCTAATACTTCCTTGGAATGATCATCAAGGAAGCTTCTTAGGAGGAATTCTCTCAAAGCTATCGACCGTTGAGGCCGAAAGAAGTCCTAAACTTTTCCTTTGATAGGCTTAGGCTTCCACATCTTCTTGTTTCTTTTTCCCTTCTTTTTCATGGAAGATGTTTCCTTTTGCATGCTCTTGACCGAATGACGATTCCTTTTGAATGGAATTTGGTTGTCTTCCTTTTCGACGAGTCACAACTATCCATCCTTCGTCATCATCTTCAACAAGCTCTTTGTTTTGGGAGTTTGTCGTCACGATCCTTTGTTGAAATTGGACCATTATAGGTTCAAAAGTTTCAAACTAAATTAAGTTTTTCCTTTGATTATAAAGTTGTGTTGATGGTGGAACACTTGAAGTAATCTCGACCGCAACATGATTCGTCTCAGCTAATTCATCAATATCCAGCTCGATCTTCTTTTCACGAGCCAACTTTAGAATCAACTCTTTCAACACGAAACACTTTCCAACAGGGTGACTAATGACCCGATGATACTTACAGTATTTAGGATCATCTACTTTTCCTACTTGTTTCGGTCGTTTGCATTCTGGAAGTTGAATAAGTTGCTTCTCTAGCAGCTGCTCTAACATGTCTGCAACATCAGAGTCAGGAAATGGATAAACTTTTTCTTGTCTTTCTTTAAGAGTTGAACTTCTCTTTTCCTCGCTATCATGCTTTTCTTCAATTTTTGTTTCTTTTCTTTTAGAGAAAGATTTCAAAGGGGTTGCATGAACAACCATAGACTCATTTATGACACTATTTGCAATCATTTTAGTGTCATCAATTTCATTCTTGTCACTCCTCATTTTTGGAACCAAGAAATCTTTTGCTCCTCTACGTATGATACTTAGTTCCATATCATGGGCACGAGTTGCCAACTCTTCAAACGTGCGTGGTTTTATCCCCTGCAAAATATAGAGAAGTTTCCAATGCATGCCTTGGGTGCACATCTCAACTGCAGACATTTCTGTGAGCCTGTCTTTGCAATCCAAGCTTAGAGCTCTCCATCGGTTTATGTAGTCGATGACTGACTCCCCCTTCCGTTGTTTGGTATTTGTCAACTCCATCATGCTGACGATACGTCGGGTGCTGTAGAACCAATTGAGAAAGTCCTCTTCAAGCTGCTCCCAACTATCAATGGATTCATGTTCCAGGTCAATGTACCATTCGAAGGCGTTTCCTTTCAGAGTTCGAATGAACTGTTTTACCAACAAATCTCCTCCCGTACCAGCAGTTTACACGTTTCAATGAAGTGAGCAACATGTTGTCTTGGGTTACCCTTTCCATCAAACTGTTGGAACTTGGGTGGTTGGCATCCATTCGGCATTCTGAGATTGTCGATCCTCTTCGTATATGGTTTGGAATACAGAGAGAGAGTTTGAGCAAGTCCACCATATTGAGTTTTGGTGGAGTTTGCAATCATCTCTTGCAACTGCTGAATAGACAACGATGCAATTGAGGTCAAATTTTGTGGTTGACTTTCTTTCATAACTGCCTTCCCTTTGTCGGTATTTTTTATAGTATGTGTATGGCTTGATTCAGCAGCATCATGACGTTCGATGTGATTCTTGAGAGATGCAATCTCATTATCCTTTTCTTCAACGGCCTTTATGAGCATGTTGATCTTCTTTTCAAGCTCAGTCATTCTGTCTTCACTTGTATCCACTCCAGTCACCATAACCGACATGATATTTGGATGAGGCATCTCCTCATTCGAACGTTCACAGGAGGAAATTTGTTCGTCAATCACAAGATTTTCTTTAATTATAATTCCACCTTTTGGTAGCTTGGACAGTTGTTCCCAAATGTTCTTTGTGACCTCAAAGGATGACATTTCCTCAGATGATTGAGTCTTCCTCGAGAGGCTGTATGTATTTGGCTGCTTGCCGATGTCACTTGGAGTTTTGAAAGTGTTGCCTTAGGATGTCATGATTTCTTTAGATGTTCTTCAAAAGAGAAAGAGATGAAAGGTAGAGATTGTCCCACTAGGTGTGCTAAACTGTTCACACGAGATTTCGAAGAAATGTATTTAGTGGAATTGAATTTTGTATATTGATGAATATTGTGAATACAATCTCTAGTATTTACTCCTTTGATGCTTTCTCTCGAATACAAAATAAAAACTTTAGAACTTCTTGGTCTTCGATCTTCAAGATGTTGTAGTTGCAAGTCGATTTGAACTTAAATCTTCTAGAATCCAAGAAAATTTTAATCTTCCAAGTCTCCAATCCTTTAGAAGATGATGATCTCGAAGTTGATATGAACTTGCACGTCTTGAGAGCTTTATAGAAGTTTGAATCTTCAATTCTTTAGAGCTTCAGTACTTCAGAGCTTCAGTACTTTAGAGCTTCAATTCTTCCTTCAACCAAAGACCTCCAAAAATGAATGGCAAGGGTCTCTGTTTATAGAGAAATTTTATGGGCTTTAGGTGGGCTTGGGCTCATCTGCTTGGTGGGCTTGGACTTGAGCCCATTTGCGAGTTGGGCTTGGACTTGGGCCCATCTTCTTCTTGGACATGGGCTTGAGCCCATGTGTTTATTGGACCGGAATTGGGTTGGGTTGAGTAAACTTAATTATCCAAACTCAAACAAAAGTATAATCATTACCATATTTACTGTGGTGATGTGGCATAATTTAATTGGTCAAAATTTCTTGCTCAACAATGGTTATGTTTATAGTTTGTAAACAAATGGAAATAAGGGTATGTCATAGTTTAAATTTTTATTTTGATTGACATTTGATTTCTATCTGATTTTAGTTTGATTTTTGTTCTTCGACAAATGATTTCTATATGATTGTCATTTAATTGCTATTAGATTACTATTTTGTATTTACTAATTTAATTTAAGTTTTTACATTGTTGCTAACATTTTTTAGTTATGGTTAAAATTCCAATAGTTGTTTTTCATAGTGGTTAGTAGAATGATCAACAATGTTATATAGGTTACCAAACTATTCGTGTTTTGGAAAAAGGGATGGATTTCCAATATTTTGTTAAGTTCATAAACTTCAAATTAATTTACTTTTAGTTTTAACGAATTTGGGTACTATAGGGGTTCAACACATTGTTAAGATTCTTGAATATAAAGATATATGTTGGTTTTTTAACTATGGTTAAGAATGATCAACTTATAAAATATCATCAAGTTGTCCATGTTGTGAATACACTTTGAGAGGTCTCAATTGCTTCTTCTTTTGTATGTGAATATGATTTTGGAGGTGAACTAGAAGTTTTTAAAGGTTTCCATGTTGATAATATGTCTTCTACATTGTCTTTGAAAGAGAAAGACTTGTTTGGTAGTAAGGAAATTTTGTTAAATTCGATCCAGTTTATAGTTTTTAAGAACATTTTTGAATTTAGAACTATAAGGTCAAATTCAAAATCTATTGAGTTGGTATGTACTCAAGATGGTTGACAAAGGTTTCTTATTTCATCACGTTATGAACATGGTTTGAAGTATATTAGTGAGCATAATTGCTCTATGACGGTTTGTTCTTCTCATAAGCAGGCATCTTCTCATGAACTAGGGCTAGACACAACGAAATTAACATAATTTTTTTTATCTAACCCATGAATGTAAATAGATCATGTATAAACAATTAAATCATGAATAAACATACCTTTATGTCGAACTTATCCAAATTGAATTACCTTTGTTCTTGACAAGAACGATCCTCCAATTCATATCACCAAAACGTTGTGAAATCACAAACGTTCTCTCACAATATCCACACACGAACTGAAAATTCGACTCCTCAAATTTGGGTCTGCTAGAACCTCACAAAGTGAGAATTTCGACTCTCTCTATTCTGTCTCTGTGTAGAACAAATTTTATGTCTTTGGTTGTATGTAAAATAAGACCCCCAAGGTTCTATTTATAGGCTTCCTGGGGTTTCCTAATAAGCTTAGGATTCTTAATAAGCCTCAATTCTCCAATTGAGCTCATTAATTACGTCTCCTAATAAGTTTCCAATCCTTCAATTAGACTTATTAATTAGGTTTCCTAATAGGATTCCAATTCTTCAATTAGATTTATTAATTACCCAGCCTAAAGACAAATTCGACCAAATTATTTTGTGTGCGGCTCGTTAGGTTAATTTAATATGGCAATGGACCCATAACTGTTTTATAGCCCATAAGTCATAATTGGTCTCTAGCAAGACATTATGGCTACCCATATTAAATTAAGTCGGTGATCCAACATAACCTAATATAATTATTGTTTTAATCCTTTTATCATGCGATATTTATAATTGAATATAAGGCATGGACAAAGTCACCTTATCTAATTCAATTGCTTTCTCGATCAATAAGCATATTGAAATAATAAATGATATTAATACCCTTATTAATTCATTTATAGCATGGTCATGCATTTCCACAGTCAAACTTAATCGAAGGGCCTAGAGATATCTCTCGATTACAAGAGGGATAAATTCCATCTTGATTAATCCTTGTCAACTGCATAATTCATAACGTATTCGAGTACAACTTTTATAATTATCCGGTTACAGAAAATGTTTGATTGCATTAGAATAGATTAATTCTTATGTTTGACACTAAGATAATCTTAGGTCTAAGGATAAAAAGACAATCAATTATTTGAGATTATTATGACACATGTCCATGTGATAATCTCAAAATGGGCCAGTCCAATTCTTATTCTTTAATAAGAAGATATGATTATTATTTATGTCTCTACATAGATAATCATCAATTATAACTCATACTAATCTTAATTTATTATTGTTCCCGTAATAATAATCTATTAGGGACATTTAAAATATAACAACATATTCATGGATATTATTATACAATAACATGCAATTGAATAATGATGAGAATAATAAATTTTATTAAATAACTAAATAATAAACCAATTATCCATAAAATTATTATAGAACACAATAAAAAATCGACAGTTCTCTGACTTGCTCTATACATAATCAGCTAGGTATCTAACACCATGCCCCTAGTATGATAGTCATGTTTTAACTGTGGAAGAGCCTTAGTTAAAGGATTTGCTACATTATCATTCGTAGGTACTCTGCATATTTTCACATCTCCTCTTTCAACAATTTCTCTGATGAGATGTGCTTGGTTTTATCTATGCGATTCATTTTTACAAGTAATGTGCTCATAGATTTAACATGAATGGCTCTAAATAAACGACTATTAGGTGACTAAAATAGGTTCATGCGATAAAAGGTGTACTCGTATTCATGCATTGCTAAATTGATGAAAATAAGCATTATCATGTAAGTTTTCCTCTCTATTGCTCAAGTATAAGCGAAGAGAGATTTCCTAGTAAGTTCAGGGTTGAACACGGGGAATTTAAGCTCCTAATTTATCCTATCGCTCACTGAATCATGTGGTAAAAGTTATACAATATAAATATGAACAATATACTAATTATCCTAACTATTTACACTACTGTGCTTGGCGGTGCAAGGTGAGCATGAGGAGATGGAACAATGAAATATGAACTCTTTATAAGCATGGCGAAGAAGGAAAGTTTAATTGCCTAAAGGAAATAATTTGTGCTTTAATACTTCAAGGCGATATAAAGCATGTATTAACAAAGACTTAGGGCGAGCAACCTCTCAGTGCTTTTGCCATACTTGCTCGCTTTTCGGATACAAATACACAAAGTTAAGCTATGATTTGTATCTGATCATCTTAAATGTTTTATTAGTAACTTATCTTTAATCAAGGCAGACAACCTCTCGGTGTTATCGCCACACACAATATCCTCTCGTAATGTATGCAAAGGATGAGTTTGGCGATAAGATTACATTGCTACATTCTTCTTACCACTCGCTTAGCTAAATGCGGTTCTCACTTGTCAAGTGATTACAATCTATATCATTGCTCTTCTCTCGAATGCACAATGTTAAGATACTCGTGTTTAACTCAGTGGAACACATATTACATTCATTCTAATTCTTTAAGTATAAAAAACACAATTTATTACTAGTTAGCTAACAAAACAGATTGCATGGAAAAGATAAGAAAGATGGGAGAATGGAAGAAGAAATGCATTGCTTTAATAAAAATAACTTTAGGTCTTTCAACCATAGTGTTCATCTTACAAAACAATACAACATAAAAATACTAACTAAATACAATAGAGATGTTACGTCGCAGAGTCTGATTTCTCACTCTTTGGTTCTGATTTTTGCCTATTGATGAGGGGGAAGATGGGAGGTGGGGGATTCTCTCTCTCTTTTTGTTTTATGCTCTCACCTAAAACTCAAGGGAAGGGAGAAGATGGATGATATATGAAGTTTCTCTCCGACCAAATTTGCACACTAAATTCTGGAGTGAGAGGCTCTATTTAAAGGCAAGAGTTGATGTTTACAGGATGCCATGCGCCATTAAGGCCTTTGAAAAGCTGCAACGGTGTTGCACATACGTCCTTTTATCCTTTCTCTAAATTTTCCCGCCAACCACTTTTGTTTCCTAGTGCCTTAAACACGTAACTTGTACTTTTCTTCGCAGTAAGGATTGAATGGGTTCTCTCGCCTAGACATGATATCTCCGAGCTTTACTCCTTTTCGCCTAAAATCATGCGATAAGAGCACTAAAGCATAGTAAAACATGGATAAGGTTCTTTTGTATCATGCATTTCGTGGGATAATCAAATCGCCTACTTTTTTCTCTGTTTTCTTCTATTTTCATGCAATAAGACTTTGTTATTTTACTTAAAAGGCTATAATAACTTGTATTTCTACAAGTATTAAGATGGTATCGCCTAAGTATGTGTTTAGACTGTTGATGTGATCTAGGTTCCTTTGCTTGTGCAATTGCCTCGTTGTTGTCACAATACAAGGTAACAAGGTTTGCAAAATTGGGAACAACTCCTAGATCCCCGATAACTTCTTTATCCAAATAGCTTCCTTAGCTGCATCTGAGGCAGTTATGTACTCAGCTTCTGTAGAAGAATCAACAACAACTGCTTGTTTAAAACTCTTCCAACTCACAACACCTCCATTCCAGCAAAACACGTATCTTAACTGTGATCTATAGTCATCTTTGTCAGATTGAAAACTTGCATCTGTGTAACCATTTACAACTAGCTCATTTTCAAATCATCCATATACCAAGAATGCATCCTTAGTTCTTCTCAAGTACTTAAGGATATTTTTCACTGCCATCCAGTGTTCTTCACCTGGATCTGACTGGTATCTACTAGTCAAACTCAGCGGGCATATTACATTTGGTCAAGTGCATAGCATCACATACATGGAAGTATATTAGTGAGCATAATTTTTCTATGATGGTTTGTTCTTCTCACAAGCAAACATCTTCATAATTTATTGGTGATTGTATGATTGAAAGTTTTAGAAATAGCTACAATCATTCCACACCAAAGGATATTGTACATCACATGCGAATGAATTATGGGGTAAGTGTTAGTTAATATAAAGCTTGGAGCGCAAAGGAATCCATGCCAACGATTCTTATGACTTGATTCCTAAATTCTTTTTTAAGTTTAAAGAAATGAATCCAGGTTTGATATTTTCATTTACATTATTATGTAATTTATGAATTTTATAGTAATTAGTAAGTAATATATTAGTAATAATTTCTTTTTACTATTTTTTTAAGGACGTTTACTGAATATGAAGTAGATTCAAATAGTCATTTCAAATATTGTTTCATGGCTATGAGCTCATCAATTGAAGGTTGGACATATTGTAGACAGAACATTTATGTTGATGGGACATTTTTAAAGTGTAAATTTTATGGAACATTATTGACAACATCAACAATGGGTGCTAATAGTAAACATTTTCCCCTTGCTTTTTTTAAAAGGTAATATTATTATACAACAACAAGGATGACCTCACAACTTGAGGCCAAGGCAGAAGAGAAGAAAATACTCACAAACACAGGAAGAAAACAAAGCACCAAAAGAAAAAACATCAAAACCATAAAAGAAAAGAACAAAAACAACCCCACAAAACAGGGGGAAAAATAACACAAAGACAACGACCTTGTCACACCCCGCCCTGGGCACCTGCTTGCTTGTCCCGAGATGTGGCGTGATGTCAGCCGAAGTCATTCACCTCTGAAACAACCTCAACTGATGATAACTTATAGAAATACAAGTTATTATAGCTTCTTAAGTAAAATAATGAAGGCGTACCACATGAAAATAGAAGAAAACAGAGAGAATAAGTAGGTAATTTAACTATGCAAAAAGTTTACTGCAAAAGAACTTCAAGTCTATTTTATCCTCTTTTAGTGTTCTTATCGTAGATTATTAAGCAAAGAAGAGTGAAGCTCAGCGAAGAAGACATGGTGCGTGAGGAGATTCTGCCAACCTCTACAACGGAAGAAAAGGTTGTGAAGCTATCAAGCCGCTAGCAAATAAAAGAGGTTGGCAGGAATGTCATAAAAGTACAACTGGGGTAGGCGGCGGAACATAATTACGACTTTTCAAAAGTATTAATTGCGCATGTCGACTTGTCAGCACCACTCTGAGTATATTAACAGAGTTCCCCCCTTTAGTGTGTGCTCATTTAGCCGAAAAAACAAGTTCTTTACATTCTCCGTTTTCTCTATACCTTGAGCTTTAGGTGAGAGCTTAAAGCAAGAGAAAGAGAGATTAATATTCACCACTTCTATTAACCCCGTTCACATATAGGCAGAAATAAGAGCTAAAGAGAATGAGAGATTAAACTTTGCAGCATTAAATCTCTATTGTATTCCCATTTTTGTGCTTTAATATTGTAATGCTTTATAAACATGATGTTATGGCTGAAAGGTCTAAAATATTATGTATGAAAGCAATGCATTTCTTCTTCCACTCCCCCATCTTTATTGTCTATTTCATATATGTATGATAGAATAGTTAGACAACATTGAATGAGATCTTCGTTACTTAGAAAGTTATATTGAGTGTAGTAAAAGTTTTGTTCAGTTAAGGTTGAGTATCTTAACAATGTTCATTCAAAAGAAGAACAAAGTTAGGGGCCGTCATCACCAAATAGGTGAGACTACTCTTAGCTGAGCAAGTGGCAAAGAAAATGCAGTAATGCATTCTTGTCGTTAAGCTCATCCTCGTCATACATTACTAAGAGGTTAATGTGTGTGGTAAAAATCACTAAGAGGAATAACTACTATCACTACATCCAAGACAATTAAATATAACACATCATTTAACCTGTGTATTTGCATCCCGAGAGGCGAGCAAGTATGGTATAACACTCAGAGGTGCTCGCCTTAATTCACGATTAATAGTTGCTTGTATCTCTTCTAAGTGCTGAGGAATCATTTAGTCTGTCTAGTAATTACATTTCCTTTTTCCACCTTGCCTATGTTGAAGGACACTTTTCGTCATACCACCTTACCATGCTCACCTTGCACCACCAAGCACAATAGTGTAAATAGCTAGGATTATTCACATATTGTTTATATGTTTTACTGAACAGTTTATACAACATGATTTTGAACACAATTAGATAAGTTAGGAGCTTGAAATTTCCTGTGTTCGACTCTGGACTTACCAGGTAACCTCTCTTCGCTTATACCTTGGCGATAGAGAGGAAAACTTGTACGATATCGTTTTATTATACTGAATAGCAACACATGACTAGAAATGCACATTTTATCGCATACTCCTAGTTCGCCATCTGGTAGTTGTGACCTTTATAGTTAGTGCTGACATCATACAAATACCAACCAACTGACACATGCATGAAAACGTGGAACAACCAACAACGGAAGTTTTTTAACTTAAAGTACTTAAAACAGTAGTGTGACCCATTTGAAAGCTTTATAAAAAGTATCATGGAAATTGAATAAATCATGAAGTTATGAATATTAGAACAGTTACTATATTATTTCGTAACAAGATAAAGTCCTTGTATAATGAAAGCTAAATTGGCCTGACAGTAGTATGTTCAACACATGGAGATCCACAATCCGTACCTGGAAAGTGGAAAAATATTTTGAAAGAGTAAGTCAAAAGACTTAGTGAGCAACGATTTTATAAAACAGGTTTTCATAAACATTTTAGTATAAAACTGAAGCTTAAATATATTTATCAGTAAGCAGTCATAACATGAAACTTGAAACATTTGTATAGCTTTTCGAAGACAGTTCTGCATAGCCACGGGCAATATTTACCCCTTCGTTTGAAGACAGAATAGTTGATGGGTAGTTAGGCATCAAAATATACCCTTCCTGATGGCTCATAGTTAAAAGTAGGTTCGTCAACCATACCATAAGTATGGAGTTAATATTCGGGCATGGATAAAAACATTTGAAAACATCAAATTTTTCCTTGAAAGTATTTGAAATATTTCCTTGAAATCATGAAATCATAACATAGTTTGGAAATATCGTTTCAGTAAATATTTATCAATAGCATAACTTGTATAAGAACTTGAGATCATGTATAACAAATCATTTTATGTTGTCTTGCTTGTAAAGCGTGAAACATGTTTAATAAATACTTTGGGAATCATGATGTTACTCACAAATTATTGCTTGTAAGTTTGAAAACATGCTTAAGAAATCAATTAGAAATCTTGTGTTACAATCACTTGAATATAGTCTTGGTCTTGAAAATTCCTCCTAATCCTACTTATCCTAAAAAAAATCATATTTTATCCTTAATTAATTTCTTGAACATGAAATTATCCAAAATTTCCTTAAAAAATTCCTAAAAATATCAAAACAGCCCAAAATAGTTCGAAAATAGCCCATCGAAGTCCATTGACATGTTGCAAAGGGTTGGCTACGCGCATTGCTTGGGGCATGCCGCGTGCTAACGTTGCAAGGGCGTTGTCGATTGCATGCTTGCTGTCTACCCAATGCCCCTCGCATACATGGCGCACGTGTTGGTGCTTCCTGCACACGGTGAGCCGTGCTAGCCTCTAAGGTAGGGGCATACGCACAGCTTGAGCGTGCACCTTACCGCTCAGCTATGCCATGACCTGATCATGTGTGTACAATCTGACCCAAAATAACCTCTATAACCAGAACGCCAAGCTCATTTCTTCTACACATGCATGACTCAGAGCCACTTTCCAGACATTGTTTAACTTCCATAATCATGACACATCTTTGAAAAATCATAACTTAAAATCCATAACTCTTTTGACAAAACTTTCTTCTAAAAAGTTGCTCTAAATTGTCTTATCTATCTTATTTCAAATTTGTGAAGGAAAATTCCAAGTAACGAGTTATGTAGCTCTCTAGAATTACACCTTGCTCAGAATCACCCAAGAAATGACCTTCTCATCTTCTCTCGATCAAAACACAAACCTTCTTGATTCTAAATTAAACAGCAGCCGTATCTTTGGAACTAGACTCAATTTCTAAACTTTCAAAACTAATTTGAGTAATTTTGCACGAGTGAGTTGTGAGAAATTGACTGATGAAGCTGGCCTAAACCCTAATCCTTGATTAGACTCACCTCTTAAGCTCTTGTTAACTCCTCCACGTCCTCGTTGGCAGTAAAAATGCATGATGACATGAGTTAGACACCTAGACTTACTTTTAATTGAATACCCTCCTCATGCCACAAATTTTTTCTACTCATATGACTAACCTCCAAGTCTTCTCACATAGCTCTTGGTCGCCTGACATCCTTCCTCGCCTAGCCTTGCTTCCTCACATGAACAAGCCTTATACTAACCTCTAAACACTTAGCCAAACCTTCCTCGCATCAAGCCTTCCTCGCATGCACTTTCCCTCGACTAACTAACCTTTAAATCTTCCTCGCGTGGTTCTTAGCTTCCCAAAGACAAGCCTCAAACGCATAGCTTTGCCTACGTACCGTGTCCTTCCTTGCCTACAAGCTTGCTTGTTCCCCTAGCCCAAACCTAGATAACCTCTTTGGAGGTTATTTTGCCTAGCTTCAAGCCCAACGCCCAACAACTCCTTGGATCAACTTGTCTTTGGAGGTTCTTCACGGCCACAACTCTCTTCTCGCTTAGGTATGCAAATCACCTAGACACATTCCTTTAGAGGTTAGTTTCACTACTTTGGCCGCCTACTCTATATCCAATGCCTAACTTTAGAGGTTCTCAAGCCTTTTCTTTCAGCCTAATAACACACTTTTGGAGGTTTTTTTGGCCTTCCTTTGCCACCCACATAACCTCCAAACATCCAAAAACCAACATTTTGACACTTGGCCAAAATTCTTAACACTCTTATTCTCAATCCTAAACTCAAATTTCAAATATTGTTACCTTCTTTTCCCATAAATTTCGTTTTCTCTTGTCCTTGACTAATATTAGCAAATTCCAAGGGTTTAAGAAAATTTTTGGGTTTCACAGACCCTACAACCCAGGGACAAGCAGACAAAAAAATGAAAAGAAAACAAGCAAAATAAGATCTTGAGCATCCTCACGCCAAGAAACAACACGAGCATGAATACAAGTTTGAATAAGCTGAAAAAAGACAAAGGGCTCACGAGCCTAACCACCATGGAGACGATGATTTTGCTCCTTCCAAATAAAGTAGATCTAGCACTCTAGAGAACACGCCACAACTTCCTCCTCACACCTTTCCCAATACCTTGATGACAAATCCAAGATAGCTCAACCTCCCAATACCCAATCCTGTAAGAAGAATCCATAATCTGAATTACCCCAAACCAAATATCACACCCAAAAGGACACAAAAAAATAAATGATCACGAGACTCGCAAAGAATGCACGATATATCGGAATGAATTGTCCCACCTACGCAACCTATCTCTAGTACCCAACCTATCTTTGATGGCTAACCAAGCACAAAAGGAATGTTTGGGAACATTCCCCCCACCCCACAATAAACTCATCCAACGAACCAGAACACTGTGAGGACAAATGGTATCCCACGCACTCGCGATCGAAAAACCACCATGATGACCTGAAATCCAGACCCACCTATCCCCAACACTCAAACACGGACTAACAGTCTGAACCCTATCCCATAAATTAATCAACTCCATAGACACCTGCGATCACCTCCACTCCCCATTCGGACCAATAAACTCAAAAAGTCTAGCCTCTCTCCGACTAGCTACATCATAAAGCACCCTCTCACCAACTTGCTGAAGGATAGGACCACCTTGTAACCACGAATCCAGCCATACTCTACACCGTCTGTCACCCCCTACCTCCATTCGAACATGCTCTTTCAGCCTATCCTACTTACGCAAGATAACCCAAAGACACCAAGACCAACCAACCAAACAATTAACCGCCCACAATGACCTCCCCTTAAGAATGTATGCCTTTATCCAAGCCAACTAAAGAATCTTCATAGTACTTGCAATATTCCCAGAAGGCCTATCAAGGATAGCAATCCCACCCTCCTCAAAAGGAAGACACCCCTCCAAGCCACCTTAACACCCCATTTACCCTCCTCCTTACCCCTCCAAAGATAAGACCTCAGGGTTTTATTGACCTCATGATGCACACTCACATGCAGCACAAACATACTAGCCCAGTAAACTTGAAGACTGCGAAGCACAGAACGAACAAGTTACAATGTATCAGCAAATGACAAAACTCTAGCAGACCAAGAATGAATTCGACTAGTAATACGCTGAATAAGAGGAGCATAATCAAAAATCCATAATCAACCAGAAAGTAAAGGAATCTTAAGATAACGAACAGGAAGATGCTCAAGAACAAAGCCAAAAGTGGCAGCCATATGAGAAGTAGTCTCACTATTAACCCTCGTAACAAATATAGAGCTTTTCCTAAGATTTGCAAACAGACCCAAAAGCTCACTAAATTTCCGAAGCGTCTTACTAACAAAACTCAGAGAGGATCACCAGCTGATAACATGTATAAATACCTGTTATTGCAACCTCTTTTATTAGCATAATGAGGTCAAAATGCATAAGAAGATGATTAGAATGCGTAACTTAAGTTGTAAATACATAAGTATTTAGATATACATCTTACATAAGTATCATGCTTGTTTTATGAGACTGACATGTCTAAACGCAGGATAATGAACAAAGCAAGAAACTAGTGAATCGTAGGAAACATCTTGTGCAAGAACTACACGATGGAAACTCATTTGACGATTAACGTCTCTAAGCGAGGAACCGCGTCATTACATGAGGAAGGCTCACTAGAGGAACCACGTCATTAAACTCATTTGACCTTACAGCGCCAAAGTCAGCATTGACAATCTCAGAGAAATAGGAGTTTCTCGACCAAAAGTTGTCTATATAAAGCCTTTTCCTTCATTAAGGAAGGGAAGACATCTGAATGGGCGCAGAGCCTAAATGAGTAAAAGATGATTGTATGGGTAAAAAGAGATCCACATGGGCCAAAACCTAGAGAGCTGGTGGTAAGGATTAGCCTAACCATCATGTGTACAACACTCCTTCATCTGCTCTGACCAAATTGTAACGTGAAAACTGAGAGTTTGAGAGGAGAAAAGTCCATCTCCCGTTTCCCCCTAACTTGTAATATTTTTTCATTCTTCTTTCTTTCCATTTTTGCACTTCTTTGTAATATATGTTGTTCATATTGTACATTGGCTAAAGGTCTACATTCTTTATACATATATTACATGTTTATACCTTTTCAATCCATCATTTCTTGACTTCTTATTTGTCAATGTGTTATTAGCAATTAGGGTTGTGATAAGTTCTTGATAAGAAGTCTAGGTTATAAGTCTTATCGCATTAGTTGAGTTATATTCATCGCCTGGCTAGTGTCAATCACCAACTACCTGAGAGGGCAAGTAGCAAGGATAAGGCTAATGTGTGCAAGGAGGAGTTTGGCAACAAACTCCACCTTAACGAGATAACGTTCAATATTTGTATCCTAAAAGGTGAACAACTGCGAATGTCAAGCGTTGAGAAGTTGTTGTCCTTAAACGAGAAGTTTTATAAGTATTATAAGTGAAATCTTGTAGATACATCTTGCATAATCAAGTGCAATCATTTACATCCCGATAGGTGAATAAGTGTGGCGTCTAAACACTTCGAGAGAAGGTCACCTTAATCATGGGCTGATGCAAGTTATATCGCATCGAGGCTCTCGCATTGCTTAATAGCCTAATAATGCATAGACCTTCCTTCACCTTTCTCTCGCATACAAGTTAGTTTGTTCAATCTTCCATCTCGCTATAATTTATTCTTCTGTGCATGAGTCTCTAGGTGTAAGTAAATAGTTTTAATTATTTTTATATTCTTTTAAGTAGACTTAGAACTAATATCTGGAAACAATTCCCTGTGTTCAACCTGGATTACCCAGGTAAACCTAATGTTCGCTTGCACTTGGACAAGCAGTAAGAAAACTTGTACTCAACGAGGACTTAGCTATTATGCAGGGAAGAGGTACATAGTGAGCATTTTGCATGATCATGACCCATGGCCTATCACATAGAATTAATCGCACAATACAGAAATATATGGTGAGCATTTTATTTGCGAAGAACCTGCTTCATGACTTATTGTGATTGCACTATACAAATGCAAAACCATTAAGTCCATCACACACACCACAACCACCAGCAGCATAAAAAATCATAAGGTCATCAACAAAGGTCAGATGGGTTTAACTAACCTTTTAACAATGTTAATGAAATTGAAAACTCGGGGGAGGTCGATTCAGCATACGAAAAAGAACCTCCATTGCCATAATAAAAAGAAAAGGAGATAAAGGATCACCCTGCTGCAAACCTTTCCTACCATGGAAAACCCCCTCTAAAGAGCCATTAATCATAATATATAACATCAGGGAGGTAACACAAGCTTTAATCCAACTCACAAACTTCAAGGGAGTTTCAATAGCCGTCAACAAGCCAAAGAGAAAGTCACAGTTAACATAGTCATAACCTTTTTAAAGATCAACTTTCATGGTACATTGAGGCTTACTAGAGTTAATATGATAACCCCCAACCAGCTCCTGACAAAGTAGAATATTATCAATAATACTCCTCATAGGAATAAAGGCTGACTGATTACCACTGATAAAAGAAGGAAGCAATACACAGAGTCTATCGATCAAAATCTTAGAAAAGCATTTGTAGATCACATTACAACAAGAAATAGGTCTGAAATCCTCCATATACTTAGCCCCACAATGCTTAAGAATGAGAGTAATTATAGTAGCATTAACTCCTTGAGGTAAATAGCATGTCTTGAAGAAATGTAAAACAACATTTCAAAAATCCTCACCAACCACATTCCAGGCACCTTTGAAGAAACCAACAGAAAACCTATCACGATTAGGAGCTTTACCACTATCCATAGAAAATAACACCCTCTTAATCTCCTCAAGCCCAATAGGAGCTTGTAATGCTGACAACACTCCTCAGACCACCTAAACTGAACAATGTCATCAATCAAGGGAGACGACTCCTTATAGCCAATAACCTAAGATCCCAAACTGTTACGAAAATAATTAACTGCCAACTAAACCACCCCATCATGAGAAGTCAACTGGGAGCCATTCGAATCAACTACAGAGGGCAAAGAATTATGGCTCATACGAGAATGAATAGAACGATGGAAGAAGGCAGTATTCTAATCACCAAGCTCCAACACAAATCCTAGACTTCTGACGAAGATTTTAGCATTTATGTCCTAAAACTCATAGATTGTAAATATAATCAATTGACCGTTATTAATAAAGTGCTATTATTATAATAAAGTGTTATTGATTATATTATTAGTTTTGTTTGAATAACCCACCTTCTCCGGTTAGTGAAGGAAGACCTCGAAAAAGACCCGCTCTAGAGCAAGAAAGAATAATTATTTCATTAGGATGACTTAGGTAACTTAGTCTTAATCCTAAGTGTATTTTGAACTCCTGTTCGCGAGGGATTGTCCTTTGATTTGTATGGATGAAAGTGGCTAGATCGCCAACTAAATGTGCTTATCGTTTTGGGGGCAAGATCGAGTTGGGAGCTGGAAACATAATTACACAAGATAGAATTCACTCCTTCCCTCTTTTAGGGTAAGTAGATGAGTGTTCCCTTAAATGGTATCTCTGGGACTTGAACAAATGGCCATACCCTCTCTATGGCATGAAAAGAGTTTCTGTTTATTGGTTGGAGCATAAACAAGTTGTTCATTAGAGGAGCATAAAGACTAAAGGTAACCTAGGGGTAAAACGGTAATTTGTCTCAGCTGATGTTACGAACACTTGTGAAGGAATAACTAACTATTATTGGTCTATATCCATGGACACATAAATATATTTACAGTGAGAAGAGTTTAGTTATGAGTCTTTAGTGGAGTGTACACACAGTTAACGAATATTGATTAATGTGGTTAATGAGTTTAGCCAATTAATCTCATATCGTTGTAGCTTTTGATTTGTAGGTCCATTAGGTCCCTTTCCTAGCTCGTAAAGGGTAATGAGATTTATTTATATTGGTTGTAATTTGAAATGTTCAAATTTACTTTGGGAATTACTATAATGTATGGTACATTATAATATAAAGTTTATATATTTTAATGAAATTTTATTAAATAAATTTAATTTTGGATATGATTCAAAATTAATTTATGGGAGATAAAATATTTGAATGAGTTCAAATATTAATTTAATGAGAATTAGATTCATATTAAGATTATTGGTTATGAGAGAAATTTATATTTGAGTATGATTCAAATTTAATTTAAGTTAAATATAAGATATTTAATTTAGATATTAATAAATTTGAGAATTAATTAATTAGTTAATTTGAAATTTCTATTAATTTAATATTTTTTAAATTAATTTTATAGCATTCAATTTTCACTAGTAAGTCCTCAATAACCACTTTATTGAATAAAATATAATTTAAACTACAAACTACGAGTTTTAGGTCATAAATCCCCACAGCCTCTTGAGTACCAATCCTCTAAATTCCAACAGTTTGATGGAAATGATGACGAGAAGCAACACGTTGCTTATTTTGTTGAAACGTGTGAGAATGTGAGATAGAGAAGAGATCAACGGGTCAGACAATTTGTTCGAAGCTTGAAAAGGAATGCCTTCGAGTTGTACACAAAATTGGAGCCTAAAGTGATTGACAATTAGGAACAATTGGAAAAAGAGTTCTTAAACCGCTTCTACAGCACCAGATGCACCATAAACATGATGGAGCTTACAAATACAAAACAACAAAAGGGAGAACCAGTCATTGACTACATCAACCGATGGAGAGCTCCGAGTTTTGACTGTAATGATTCTATTTTGTATACCCTTTTTGTTGACATGTTTATATGTGATCTGAAATCTGTCATGACAAACAAATTTGATTTGTGTATATGGTTTAATTTTTTTGAAATTGTTTTAATATAAGATGGATCGTCGTCTTGCTTAGTCGTAGCAGCTTAAAATCATTTTAAGCTATTAATTGCATTTTGTGAAATACATCTTTTATATGTTATGTTTTATTTGTGTTATCATATGTAATTATGGGATAATTTTCATATACTTATTTTTCACATTAAAACATAATATATAACCCTCTTTATAATATAAGTTGTATACCTTCTGTAAGGCCCTAATTGTATGTAACCAACGAGATGAAGGCTTTGCGATAAGAATTAGAGTGTGAATAACATATGTAGAATAATTCTACGAAACAAATATCTGGTATGCAAGAGGCATACATAATGATAAACTATAAAATGATAAGTTACTCTATTGAAATGCCAATTTTCTTATATTTGATTGTAAGGCCTTACGACAACTTTGGCTTGTTCATCGTGACTTCTAAAAGAACCCACTCACTAGGCTTTTTCATCTAACTTTCAAATGTTTGTTTCATTTCCTCCCCCCCCCCCCCCCGCGCGCGCGTAGTGAAGGACATCCAACGTTGAACTTGCAGCCGTGATCGCCTTCTGTATCTTACAATTGCATCATTTTGGTAGTGGCCACTGTCATTCTCCACAACATGTAGGGGTTTGGCGAGTAAAGTCAAGTTAGTCTGCATTTTGTCCCTTTTGGAGGACTTGAGTACCCATGATCAAATGTATCCTTTTAGTTGTTCATCACTGAAGTGTTCTTCTTTCCTTCAATATCATCTTCCCCATTTAAAATTCTAATTTATGAAGTTGTTTCGCATATTGGGCGTTTGGTGCATCATTTTGCAAGAAAGATGCATTGAATGTCTAGATGACACGCCTTCCATTGATCGCATGGTGTGACAATTGGACGAAGTGTGACACCTTCCATGTGTTAGCACTCATCGAAGCTTGGATCACTTGATCTTTCCACCAAAGTGGAAGTGTATTTGGTTATCTGAGTTAGGCAAGATGAAGTAATTGTGATACTTATACGCTTGAACATGGTTAGACTTAATTAGGCTATCAAAATGGTTTTGGGCTTAATGGTATATGATGACACTGTTTTAACATGCATTGATATGTGATATCTTTTGTTTCATAAACGTTCTAAAAGTTACATGTGATGTAATTATTTATGAGGTTGTTGTCTACCTAAATAACTTGATTTTGAGTGCTATACCAAAGTTGACTTGAAATCTGGTGAAATATGAATCTTAGCCTACTAAATTAAATTTATTATTATGAATGATCATTTGAGGCTATGATTTTTTAGTAGGAGTATTGATAACTTCTAGAAATACAAGTTATTGTAGCTTTTAAGTAAAATAATGAAGTCTTATCGCATGAAAAAGGAAGAAAATAGAGGAAAAAGTAGGTGATTTGGTTACTTCGTGAAATGAATGATACAAAACAACTTTATTCTTGTTTTACTATTCTTTAGTGCTCTTATGTAGGATTTTACGCTGGTATATCTTCACATGGGTGATCCCCAAACTGTCCATCATTCTGAATCATCTAAAGCATTATGGGCTTAATCTCAAATCTTGCATTGTCACCAAATACCGGATACACGATACCTAGATTGAAATCATAAAGATTTGGCGATCATATGATTTGATCGACCTATCCAGATCATGGGATAAGTATGCATGATTCTGTTGTGGGGGATTTTGATTGGCAGGGTTGTTGTTATTATTCTGATTCTCCATGTTTGCATGGTTTCTCTTCTGCCTTTATGTTTGATTCCTTAAAAAAGTTCGCTCAATCTCAAGTTCAAGTTGTAATTCTGCTTGTTCACCTTCACCCATAAACTTATTCACGAACTTTTAAGCTAAAGCTTATGATTCAGTTGAAATTGAACTTCTACACAATTTAGCGCACAATTAAGTAAATAGGAAAAACATGAAATTCCCTGGCAACGACGCCTAAAACTTGCTTGGTTTTATCTATGTGATTCATTATACAAGTGTATGCTTGTAGATTTAATGTGAAAGGTTCAAAGTAAGCGACTATTAGGCAACTAAATAGGTTTATGTGATAAAAAAAATGCACTCTTATTCATGTGTTGCTAAATTGACGAAAATAAACATTATCGCGCAAGTTTTCCTCCCTATCCCCCAAGTATAAGGGAAGAGAGGTTTTCTGGTAAGTCCAGGGTCGAACACAGGTGCTCCTAATTTATCCTACCGTGTACTAAATCATGTGATATAAACTATACAATATAAGTATGACTAATATACTAATTATCCTAACTATTTACACTACTATGCTTGGCGGTGCAAGGTGGGCATGGCGAGATGGAAGCATGGAAAATGAACTCATTTTAGCAGGGCGAAGAAGGAAAGCTTAATCATCTAGTTGCAATCATTTGTGCGTCAATAGTTCAAGACGATACAAAGCATGTATTAACTAAGAATTAGGGCGAGCAGTTTCTCAGCGCTTTAGCCATACTTGCTCACCTCTCAAGGTGTAAATACTAAAAGTTAAGATATGGTTTGTATTTGATCATCTTAAATGGGTTGTTAGTAACTTATCTTTAATTAAGGCGGCATCCTCTCAGTGATGTCGTCACACACACAGTTTCCTCTCAGTAGTGTATGCGAAGAATGAGTTTAGTGATAAGATTTCACTACTACAATCTTTTCGCCACTCCATTAGCTAAATGTGGTTCTCACATGTCAAGAGATTACAATCTATATCATTGCTCTTCTTTCGAATGTACAATGTTAAGATATTCATGTTTAACTGAATAAAAATATTAATACATTCATTATGAGTCTCCAAGTATAAAAAAACTATTTATCGCTACTTATCTAATCAAACAGATTGAACATAAAAAAGATAAGAGATAAGGGAGAATGGAAAATGGAGAATCGAAGAAGAAATGCATTGCTTTAATAAAAATAACTTTAGGCCTCTCGGCCATGGTGTTCATCTTACAAAACAATACAATAAAAAGATACAAGTGGAATACAATGCAGAGTATGATTTCTCATACTCTTTGGCTCTGATTTTTGCCTCTTGGTGAGGGGGAAGATGGAGGGGACTACCCTCTTTCTCTTTTGTTTTAAGCTCTCACCTAAAACTCAAGGGAAGGGAGAAGAGGGATGATATAGGAGCTTACTTTCTGGCCAAATTTTTTACACACCAAATTCTGGAGTGGAAAGCTTTATTTAAAGGCAAGAGTTGATGTTGACAAGACGCCACGTGCCATTAAGCCTCTAAAAAGCTGCACCAGTGCTGTGCAAACGTCCTTTTGTCCTTTCTCCAAATTTCTCGCCAACCATTGTTGTTTGCTAGTGTCATAATTGCAGGCAACTTGTATTTCTTTCGCTGCAAAGGTTGAACTGATCTTCTCACGCTTAAGATAATTTGATAGAAAAAGTCATGAAGAAGTTGTTCTCGCCCATTGAGAATGCTCGAAGAAGGCAAGACCTGATGACCTTCGAGCAGTGAGATAGCGAGCACCATATTGACGCGTGGAGGAGATTCAAGAGAATGATCAGGGGATGCCCTCACCACATCAATCTAGGATATGTTGTGATGGAATAATTTTATTTTGGGTTGAGCAAGGATACACAATAATTAGTGGACGTTGTGTTTATGGGTGGGATGTTGAGATCATCCTACAATCATATCAAAACTACGCATCACGCTATGTCGAGCAACAATCAAGAGTGGAGAGATGATGTCTTTGGATCGTGCATTGATAACCAAAGAAATAGAGGAAGGATAGAAGATGGAGTAGATAAAAACGCAATGATCGTGTTACAAGGACAAGTCACCGAGATGAACAAGCTTCTTCAGTCTATGGCCTTGTCGCAAGTCAATGTAGCGGGGAGCTCAGTTCAAGCGGTACAACAAGTGGTTGAGATGAGATGTATGGGATGTGGAGGTCCTCATGGTGCTGATGCATGCCCATTGAACACAAAAACTATCGCTTACGTTAAGCATAACCCTTACTCCAACACGTACAATGAGGGATGAAGAGATCATCCAAATTTTGGTTGGAGGGTCAAGAGCAGAATAGCTAACAATGACAAGGTGGCCAAAGGAATCACCAAGGCAAAGCATCTGGCAATTGCCAAAGGCATTATAATAAAAGGCCACATCAACCAACCAAATGCCACCACCATCACAATAACCCTAACCACTCTACATCTTCTTTCGTATCATCAATGAAGGCTCTATTTCGTGAGTATATGTAGAGGAATGATGTCCTTCTGCAGAGCCAAACATCATCCATACATAATCTGGAGTTACAAATGGGGTAACTTGCAAGTGATATCTCAGAAAGACCAAAAGGATCCCTCCCTTGCAACACTGAAACGCCAAATTAGGCGTGACAATCAGGGAAAGAAAAGTGTCAAGCAGTGACACTCAGAAGTGGAAAGAATTTGACCATCCGTGATCCAGAATCTAAATGTTGAGATTCTATTTCTACCTCTGCTATCGAGATTGGCAGCTCAAGTAATAATTCTAATCCTTCAAACACTTCTTTAACTAACAATGATTCTTCCTTCCAGAATAAAAATGTACCACCCAAGGGAGTGGAGAACACGAGGCGAGAAGAGCAACGTGGTGAAGTGTTTAACCAAGCGACAAGCTCCAATCCTTTTCCATCTCCTTCATTTCCTGGTCACCTAAAGAAGAAAGCCGACGATTAACAATTTTGTAAGTTTTTGGACGTTTTGAAGCAATTACACATCAACATCTTGTTTGTTGATGCATTAGAGCAAATGACCTTCTACATCAAGTTCTCGAAAGACATTTTGGTGAAGAAGAGGAAGATTAATGATTTTGAAACAGTAGCTCTAACGCAAGCAACAAGCGACGTCTTGAAGAATGGGGTGCCAAAGAAGATGACATACCCTGAAAGATTCACTGTTCCTTGCTCGATAGGCGGAATGGACTTCGGTTGTGGTCTATGCGATCTTGAGGTGACCATCAACTTGCTGCCTCTTTCTATCTACAAGAAATGAGGGATAGGCGAGGTGCAACCAACTCTCATGAGGCCCTAATACGCCAACAAATCCATCGCTAAGCCAGAAGGAAAAATTAAAGATATTTTGGTAAAAGTGGACAAGCTTTTATTCCCTGTAGACTTCATTGTTTTGGACTCCGAAGTCGATTGGGAGGTTACTATTATTTTGGTACGGCCATTCCTGTCAACTGGTCGCACCTTTATAGAAGTCCATTAGAAGGAGTTAACACTGAATTTTAATGATGAGGAAATCAAGTTCAACGTTGTTGACACGATGAAATTCCCCGTAGATGTTGAAAATAGCAGTGCAATAAAGTCTTTTGGATGAGACTATTGCAAGGAAGAAATCTACTTTAAGTTGTTTAGCACTAAAGAATTCCTTGAAGAAGATGAATCCAATTGTATACTAGAAGAAGTGAACGTCTTGTCTGGCAGAAAGAAGTTTGAGCCTTTGTGTAACCTCAAACGTTAAGGAATTTAGATCTTCTCAAGAGCTTGAAAGGATTAGTTTTGAGTGAAGTAAAGACAAGGAAGTAAGCTTGATAAGTGTTATGATAAGTCTGTCTTGATAGGTGAAAATAAGGAAGGCTAAATAGTTGTGGTTTAAGAGTTAAAGAAAAGTTAAGTAGAAAATGAGAAAATTTAGCTAAGTCCACATGTGTTGACGTTTTGGCCTTGGTAGGCGGCCAAAGGAAGAAGAAAACAAACCTCTAAAGAGGTTAGTTCAGGCGAGAAGAGCCTTGTTAGGCAGCAAAAGAAGAGAAGATAACCTCTTAAGACGTTATTTGAGAGTTTTGGAGTGATGTTAAGTAGCCGAGAAAAATGAAGAAAACCTCTAAGGAGTGCTAGGCGTTTGGACTAGGCGAGAAAGGTGTCTTTAGAGGTTAGTAGAGCGTTTAAGATGGGCGAAAAGACATGGTTTATAAGTTAGTTGAGCGTTAGGACTTGGCGAGGAGCGTGCATGCAAGAAGGCTTTTGAGGTTAGCATGCGATTAACTAGGCGACCAAGGCTAGGTGTTGAGAGGTTAGTTGGTGGCCAAGCTATGTGAGATGACCAAGGAGGTTAGCTATGCGATTAAGACTAGTATGTGGCATGCTCTAAGCAAACGGTTTAAGGTTAAGCTAGGTGTCCTAATCTTGTTAACATGCATTTTGCGGCCAAGGGGGACGTGGAAGAGATGATGAGGTGTAAATAAGAGCTTAAGAGGTGAGTCTAATCAAGGATTAAGTGTCACCTTAATCTCATGCAAGGACTTCAATAAATAGGCAACTTCACTTAAGAGTTTCTCACTACTCACTTGTGCAAAATCACTCAAATTGGTCTTGAAAGTTAAAAAATTATGTCTAGTTTGTGAGAGAGGGCAAATGTTCAATTTGGATTCAAGAAGGTTGACGATTTGATCAAGTTTAGGTGAAGAGGTGTAAGACCCGAACTTTAGCTATCTTAGATTTTCCAAAGAGCTTGAAAGAATTAGTTATGAGCAAATTTAAGACAAGTAGGCTTGAGAAGTGTTTTCGTAAGTGTGTTGTGATGGATGAAAAGAAGGAAGGTCATTTTGTGGAAGTTTAAGAGTTGAAGAGGTTAGAAAGAAGGAAATTTTTTGGTTAAGTATCAAGTAATAGCACTTTAGGTGTTTTGGGTTGACTTGGTGATATGGTTATAAAGGTTAGAAAGGGTTTTTGAGTGTTTAAGGTTAGGCGTTTTAGCTAACTTCATAAAGGAGTTTCTCAATACTCACTTGGGAATTTTTACTCAAATTGGTCTTGAAAGTTCATAAATTGAGTATAGTTTATTGAGGAAGACTGTTGGGTGTTTTGGATATGAGAAAGTCGATGTTTTGGATAAGAGAAGGTCAGTTCACGAGTGAATCTGAGTAAGGTGCACTCCCAGAAAGCTACAGAATGCACAATTTGGTTTTTTTCTATGAGATTTAGAGGTAAGAATGTTAACTCATTTTAGAGCAACTTTGTAGAAGTAAGTTTTGTCAAAAGAGTTACGAATTTTATGTTATAACTTTTCTAAGTCAAGTTATGTAGTCTAGGCGAGAAATTAGGCGAGACGGTCTTGGAAACTAGCTATGCGTTTTGAACAACTATGTGGCATGATTAAGGCAATCAGTTTAAGAATTTAGTGAAGTGTCAAAGCCTTGTTAGCATGCATTTTGAGATGTAAATGTGAGCAGGAGGTGGCTTAATAAGGTTTAAGGTGGCATTAAGCAAGGATGAGGTGCTAACGTAAATTTATGCAATGGACTCTATAATTAGGTTACTTCAGATTAATTTTTCTCACAATCTACTCGTGCATTTTGAATAAACCTAATCTTAAAAGTTTCCATTTTGAGTCTAGTTTCTAAAATGGGGCTGCTCATTTAATTTCAGTAAGGGAAGGATGAGTTTTAGTTGTAGAAAGCGAGGAAGGTTAGAATTTGGGTGATTTTCAAGACAAGAAAAAATTGGACAAGCAAATAAACCAAGGGTTTGATCTACAATCAGTGAGTGAAAAATGAATTTACTAAGATTATTTCAACTTATAATTTGTAAAATGATTCCTAAACAACGATTCTAGTATGTTTTACAAGCTATAATTTAAGTATGCTTTTAAGTGAGTCTTATTTCTATTTATCTGCATGTTTATAAAAAGTGTTAAAGCATGTTATTTAGAAAAGTGTTCCAAAGCATGAGTTTAGAAATGTTTTTAGCAAGCATGTATTTATAAGATTTACAAGCAATGATTTATAAAAAGCATGAGTTTAATTGAATAGTTTTAAAGAGAAAACCATGGACTATATATCGAGTTCTTGATGGTCAATGTGCACAGTCAGGGGTATAGGGCTATGTTGACCACTTAGCCGCTACCCCGAGTTCAAGCAAGAATAGTATGACCAAAGGTGCTCTACTATCTTGACCAAGTTTATTATGAATAGTTGACCAAAGATGCTCTGCTGTTTGATGGAGGTTTAGCGGGATAGTATGACCTAAGGTGCTCTGCTATCTTGTTTAAGTTTTCTAGGTATAGATTATACAATAGTAAATGAGTATTTGAATGTTAGAAAATGTTCAGTTTAAAGAGATTTCTTAAGATTATATGGTATGTTTATGAAATGTTTAAAGTATGTTTGCTTTAAAAGTCTGTTTTATAAAACCATCACTCACTGGGCTTTTTAGCTCACCCTTTGAAAATGTTTTTCCACTTTCTAGGTAGAGGTCGTGATTCGAGAACCTAACCATTGTCTTCAGACTGCTGTGCAAAGTTGCTATTGGTTTAGTTATTAAGGGTCAGTTATCATCTTATTGTGTACATGGTTTTGCATAAGGTTAGGTGTTGTTGTATAATTTTTGTTTGGTTTGTAAGTAATCAATGGCATTTAGCCTCGACTATCTGTTTAAAATATAAGTTGATCAAGTTGTTTCTCATAGTTTTTGCTGCATAAGTTTTAATTTACGTAAGTTGTTTAGCATTGTATAAGAGTAGTAGTTAGGGTCAATTGATGTTGTTCAGAAGAATAATGACATCAGTTGACTTTGCGCTGTGTCTTGGGACATGTAAGTAGGTACTCGGGGTGGGGTGTGACAAGAGGTGATTTTCCAAAAGAATCTGAGCTAGGTGCACTTCTAGAGGGCTACATAACTGGTTTCTTGGAATTTTTCTTTTCAAATTTTCCTTTGATTTCTGGAATTTTCCTTTTCAATTTTCCTTTGATTTCTGGAATTTAGGATATTAAGCTTTAAAGTAGGGTTAAGGTTCTAGTAGAAATTGAGTTTCTGGGTAGTAGAGGTTGTTCGCCAACTGTCAGGGGTTGTTAAGCGAGATGGGCGTGAGTTTTGGGTTTAAAGAATGTTTGGCATTTGGGGCTAATTTTGGGCATATAAGACGCGCAAGTAAGCATGCAGCAAGCTCTACGCACGCGAAGGCCATGCAAGATGCATTAGGCGCACCCAGGATGATTAGGGAGATGTGTGAGGCGTGTGCGAGGAAAACGTCTTGTGAGTTTAGCATGCGGCAGGCTTGCCCAGGCCATGCGCGTGTGCAGCCTCTGCCACCCACCCCCTACGCGTCAGCCATGCCAAATGGGTGTTTTGGGCTGTTTTTGATATTTTGGAAAATTTTAAGCAAAGTTATGATGTTTTTAAGATCAAAGGGAATTAATAGAATTATTTCCCGTTATTTCAGGTCAAGAGGAGATCGGGCGAATTTATAGATCGAGGGTCTAAGCTATTATCAAATGTTTTAAGCATGCTTTGATGTATGACTATTTGAGTATACTGATTTAGAAAGTGTTTCCAAAGCATGAGATTTGATTGATATTTGATAAGCATATATTTATTGATGTATTTGTTAACAAGATTAAGCAAGTATGTTTATGATGAGTTTCCAAAGTATTTAAGCATGTTTTAGACTATATCGTCTGATATATATATATATATAGCAACCCTTTGGGGGATATAGCCTCTACACAGAGGTTCGTTTGATGAGCGTATTCAGTAAATACCTAGTTTCCATCACAGAGGCAGATTGATGAGATGAGTGTCTACAAATGCATAGTTTTCCATCTTAAAGGATGAGGGCTTGTACGAATGCCTAGTTTCCATCTCATTGTAGCTATAGCGAGATAGAGCACTACTGGTACTTAGTTTTTGTCCAATAAGTATCATATCACAGGATGTAGGCCACCAAAGTGTCTATGATTCCACCTTGTGACTCGTGTGGTATAGTAATAAAGAATAGAAAGAGGTTTTAATAATATGTATTATGATTTATTTGCGTAAAAGACAAAATTTAAAGTTAAATCGTTTTGAAAGCATGTTTTGTAAAATCATCACTCACTAAGATTTTCAGCTTACCCTTTCCAAATGTTTTCCCACTTTCCAAGTAAAGATCGTGATATGCAAGCCTGATCGTTGTCTCCAAGTCTGCTGTGAAATAGTTGTGGATAGTTTAGTTATTGAGGGTCATTTTTAGTTTAAACTTTATCATGTACATGGTTTTGTGTAAGGTTAAGGGCAGTCATCTAATTTCTATTTGGTTTATAATCAATGGCATCTAGCCTCGACTGCTTTTTAATTAATGTAAGAAGTTTGTTAAAGTTTGTTTCTCATTACTGCATAGGTCTTAAATTACTCAAGTTGTTTATCATGGTAAAAAGATAAGTAGTCAGGGTCAATTGGTGTTGTTCAGAAGGGGAGCGACGTCGGTTGGCTTCATGCTGCATCTCAGGTTGAGCAATGGTTAAGGATATTAAAGCGTTGTTTCTCTTCAATAACTGGGACTTAGTGTGTGTAAATGATGAATGCAAATTATATTAAGTCTAGGCGATATATCACTGAGCATGTTCACTGCATGCGAGTTGCTTACTATGTCTCTCCATATCGCGTAACAGCTAAGCCCTCATTGAGCACAAGTTTTCTTACTGCGTGTCCAATTGCAAGCAAAACAGTAGGTTTACCTGGATGATCCAGGGTCGAACATAGGAAATTGTTTCAAGACATTATTCTAGGAATCACTTATCATCTAGGTGGTATGAAAGAATTAAAGAAATCAAATATGAAAGAATCAGTACCAGGATTAAAACTACTTATGTACGCCTACAGAATCTGTAAAGGGAGGGTAAATGGATGCGAGATGCAATTGCAGACTAACTTGTATGTGAGAAAAAGGTGAAGGAAGGTCTATGCATTATTATACGATTAAGTAATATGAGAGCTTCGATGCGATATAACTTGCGTAACCAACTCATGATTAAGGGGACCTTCTCTCGAAGTCTTTAGACCTCACACTTGCTCATTTTTTGGGATGCAAATGACTGTGCTTGATTAGACAAGATATATGTAGAAAAATTCACTTATAATACGTATAGAACTTCACGATTAAGAATAGCAAACCTCTCGGTGCCTAATGTTCACACTTGTCCTTTTTGCCACTCTCTAGGGATTGGCCTATTCTCGGGCCTTTGGAGTATGGCTCATTCAAGCGTGTGTTCCTTGATGAAGGATGGGGCTTTATATAGGCAACTTTTGAGCGGAAAACTTCTATTCCTTTGATTCTGCCACGTCGAAAGTAGCATGTGGTACATTAGATCATCTTCAACTATCCTTCTTGTCTTCTAGCGAATCTTCCTTGCGTGATGACGTACATCCTCGCCTAGAAATTGTACTTGTTAGACGGGTTCTTCTCGCATAACTACTTGGTCTTTTTGCCTGGTCTTCTTGTGAGCACTTGTGCGATTCACTAGCTTCTTGATAACGTGTATAACACCTGTTATTATAATCCCTCTTATTAGAATAATGAGGTTATTAGAATAATGAGGTCAAAACGCATAAGAAGATGATCAAAGCGTGTGACTTATGTTGTAAATACATAAGTATTTAGAAATACATCTTACATAAGCATCATGTCTGTTTTACGTGGTTTTCATGTTTAAACGCAAAGTAAGTGGACAAGAAGAAAGGAGCAAATCACTGAGGACATCTCGCGCACAGACAATACGATGGGAACTCGTCTGGCGAATAACATCTCTAGACGAGGACCCACGTCATCACTCGAGGAAAGCTCACTAGTAGACAAAAATGGTAGTTAGAGTGATGTGACTTCATAGGATTGAAGTCAACACTAATAGTCTCAGAGGAATAGAAGTTTCACGCCTAAAGCTGCCTATAAAAGTACTTCATACCCATCAAGAAAAGGGGGGCCTGCATGGGCCAACTAGAGGTCTGAATAGACCATGAAAGAGAGTCATGATGAACTACAATTGTAAAGAGTTCATTCTTCTTCTTGAAAGGATAAAAGCCTAATGCCAACGAAAGATTTAAAGAACCATAACTCAATTTAATTTGGGAATCTTAAAATACCAGTACATTGGCCAAAATTGAGAATCAAAATTCTAAATAAAAACTAAGCATGCTTTTAATTTAAAAGATACAGAGAACTTACTTTCGTTGACGTCTCTGAATCTACAAACTACTGAATTGGAGACACCACCCGTCGGAAACCTTCCTATTCTCTGGGATGAAATTGGTTTGTGGAAACCAATTGGGATGAGAAATAGTTTAGAGATAGTTGAGAGAAACTCTTTTCTTTTTGCAGAGCAAAAGCCTTGGTTTTTTTTTTTTTTTTTTGATTAATTAGTTAAAGAAAACTTTTTTCTTCTAGATATTTATAACTCTCTTTCCTTCTTGGAATAAGAAAAGGAGTAGAAGAGAATCATGAGATTCTATTATCAAATCTACTAATTAATTAACAATTAATCAATTAATTAAATCATATTTAATTAATATTTCATTCAAATCTTATTTGAATGAATATCTCTCCAATATCTTATAGATTTATATTAATATAATTAATTAAATAACATTTAATTGATATTTCATTCAAATCTTATTTGAATGAATATCTCTGCAATATCTTATAGATTTAATTAAATAAAATTTCATTCAATAAAACTAAACTATTAATTAATTCTCCAATTAATTAATAGCTAAATTAAATATCTTATATTTAACTTAAATTAAATTTGAATCATATTCAAATATAAGTTTTCCTCCTAACCAATAATTTTAATATGAATCCAAGTCACATTAAATTAATATTTGAACTCATTCAAATATTTTATCTCTCATAAATTAATTTTGAATCATATCCAAAATTAAATTTATATAATAAAGTTTGATAAACTTTATATTATAATGTATCACTATACATTAAACTAATTTCCAAATTAGATTTGAACATTTCAAATTACAACCAATATAAATAAATCTCATTGCCCTTTACGAGCTAGGAAGGGGACCTAATGGACTTATAGATCAGAAGCTACAACGATCTGAGATTAATTGGCTAAACTCATTAACCACATTAATTAATATTTGTTAACTGTGTGTACACTGCACTAAAGACTCACAGCCGAACTCTTCTCACTGTAGATATATTTCTGTATCCATGGATATAGACCAATAACAGTAAGTTATTACTTCACGAGTGCTCGTAACACCAGCTGGGTCAATTTATCGTTTTACCTCTAGGTTACCTTTAATCCTTAAATACCAGTACTCCTCCAATGAACAACCTGTTTATGGTCCTACCAATAAACAGAAACCCCTCTCTATGGCACAAAAGGGTAGAGCCCTTTGTTCAAGACCTAGAGACACCATTTAAGGGAGCACTCTTCTACTTACCCTAAAGTAGGGAAGTAGTGAATTTCATCTTGTGTAATTATGTTCCCAGGTCCTCACTCGGTCTTATCCCCAAAATGATAAGCTTATTGAGTCGACGATCTGGCCACTCTCACCCGTACAAATCAAAGGACAATCCCTCACGAATAGAAGTTCATAACACACTCAAGATTAAGACTAAATGACCTAGGTCATCCTAGTGAAATAGAAACCTAACTAGTTAACAAAGTTACATCTAGTGGTTACTATTTCACGGTCCGATCTTATGCAGACTCATTGCATAGGGTACCCTCACTCGCATGTCAACTACACGAACGCGTTGGATCATTGTGTTTGTTTCAAATACAAAGTGCGCTGTATCCATAGTGCTACCAGGATAAGGTACCCAGCCTTATCCCTTTACTATAGACCCTTTAAGATGATCTCGAACATTGATCCCTATATGTCTCTACATACTGTTCAAGACTCATTAAACAACTCAGGATGTTAGTTTATTGGATTTTGGTTATTAAGACAAAACTAATAATATAATCAATAACAATTATTACAATAATAACACTTTATTAATAACGACCAATGGATTATATTTACAGTCTCCGAGTTTTAGGACATATATCCCAACACTTCTTCTACTATGGCCATGCTGTGAGATAGGGAGAGAGAGCTTGAAGCCTGAGTGGAGAAGAAGGCCATTCCCCTTTGTTTCCTAACTTGTAATATTGTTTCATTGTTCTGTCTTCCATTTTTATATTCCTTGTAATGTGTACTATGCATATCGTACGTGGCCTACGACCTACATTCTTTGTATATATTAAACGTTTATGCCTTTCAATCCAACATTCCTTTGCTCTCCATCAGTCAATGTGTTATTTGTAGCTTAGGTAGATGATAAGTTCTTGATAAAGAGTGTTACTTATAAGTCTTATTGCATTAGTTGAGCTATTCTCATTGCTTGGCCAACGTAAGTTGTCAACTAACCGAGAGGAAAAGTAGCTAGGACCTAACTAATGTGCGTAGGGAGGAGTTTTGTCTTTCCTTGCGAGATAATTTCTTGTATCTCGGAAGGAAAACACTTGTGAACAATGGGCACTGAGAGGTTTCAATTCTTAATCGCGAAATCCTATACGATTTATAAGCAATCCCTTATAGATATAACTCGCCAATTTGTACTTAGTCATGTGGATCTCTAAAAGAAGACCATGTGTGGTATATAATGAATTCGAGAGAAGCAAACCTTAATCATAAGTATGGTTTAGTGAGTTACATTGCATCAATATTATCTTGTTACTTATTTGCAAGATAATACATAGACATTTCTTCCTTCATTTCTCTGATACAAGTTTGTTCGCATCACCTTATAACTTTCTTATCCCCTTTCTACAAACTCTCGCTGCTTAGTTTAGTCATTAATCTTAGTAGTTTAGTATTTCTTACATTTGTTATTCTTTAATTCTTTCACATAGCCAACATGAGCCTAGCTCAACCGACACCTGTATGAACCTATGGACAAGAGGTCTTGGGTTCAAATCTCCACCCTTGCATCTATTAATTCCTAGAACTAATATCTTGAATCAATTCCTTTGCGTTCGACCATGATCATGCCCCATGACTTATCTCTTAGAATTAATCACACAATACAGAAAGATATTATATTATACATATACGAAACGACAAGTCCACATACAAAATCGCAGTCTACTTCTTCTTTTGTTTATTATTCTTCGTTTAGAGACTGCAAACCGAGTAAAACAGGCATAATGCTTATGTAAATTATATTTCTAAATACTTATGAACTTACAACACAAGCCACGCGTTTTGACCTTCTTCCTTTGCATTTTGGCCTCGTTGTTCTATATAAGAGGTTATGATAATGATATGTCTGCACATTATCAAGAAAGCAGGTGCTCAGGGTGGGGTGTGACACTTTGGATCTGCAAACCAAAGGCAAGAAGAAAATAAAGCCATCAATTGAAGAACCACTAGAATTAGAGCTCAAGCCTTTGGTCGATCACCTGAAGTATGCATATTTGGAAAGAGAATGACACTCTACCCATCATTATCTCTACCCACTTGGAGGCCGCAGAAGAGAAGACGTTATTAAGTATTCCAAGAAGGCAATATAATGGACCCTAGTGGACATTTAAGGCATAGGTTCATCTTATTGCATGCATAAGATCGGGTTGGAAGACCGTCAAACGAGCACCATTCAGTTGCAGAGGCAATTGAACCCCGCAATGAAAGAAGTTGTAAAAAAGGAAATCATCAAATGGATTGACGTGGGAGTTGTCTACCCAATCGTAGGTAGATAAGGGGTTAGCCTAGTCCAATGTGTTCCCAAGAAAGAAGGGATGACTATTATTGAGAACGAGCGAAATCACTTATCGTGTTTACATGTCTTTATGGTACATTTGTATTTCGCCAAAAGCCTTTTAGCCTATGCAATGCGCCAGGGACATTTCAAAGGTGCATAATGGCTATCTTCTCAGACTTCTTGGAGAGATCAGGAGAGATATTTATGGAAGACTTCTCAGTATTTGGTGATTCTTTCAGGAAATGTCTCAGCAGCTTAGAAGAAGTGTTGGAGAAATGTGAACAGACAAAACTTGTTTTAAACTGGGACAAGTGTCACTTCATGGTTAGAGAAGGAATTGTGCTTGGGCATAAGATCTGGCATTAGGGATTAAAAGTGGTTCCCGCATAAATATTAATGTTGTTCGTAAACTACCACCGTCTCAAGATGTCAAGCTGTTGAGGAGCTTTCTGGGTCATGCAATATTTTCTAGAAGATTCATTCGAGGATTTTCCCATATCGACAAGCCTCTTAGTAACCTATTATGTGTCGATCAACCATATGACTTTGATTAGAAATGCAACCTGATGATTCAGACTATAAAAGGCCCGTTGACCTTAACACCTATCCTCATCACGCCAGATTGGTCACAACCATTTGAACTTATTTGTGACACGAGTGATGTGGCAGTAAAGGCTATGCTAGGTCAAAAGAAGAACAAAGTGATCCACCCTATCTACTACGTGATCAAAACCCTCAATGAAGCTCAAGAGAATTCTACTACCACTGATAAGGAGTTGCTCCTAGTAGTATTTGCAATAGAAAAGTATAGGAGCTACATTGCAAGCTTCAAAGTTATAGTGCATTCTAATCATTCTACGATCAAATATCTCATGGCGAAGAAGGACGAAAAACTACGATTAATCAGATTGAGTCTATTGCTCTAGAAGTTTGATTTGGAGATCGTAGACTGCAAAGGCATCGAAAACCAAGTGGCAGATCACTTATCGTGTCTTCAAAATGAAACGTTTCAACGTGAGAAGAAGGAGATTGAAGATGGGTTTCCAGATGAACAACTCTTTCGCGTTGAAGTAAAATAACCTTGGTATACAGACATAGTCAACTATTTGGTATGTAAAACATGGCCGCAAGACTTCAACAGCCAACAAAGAAAGAAGTTGTTTCATGAATGTCGTTACAAAATCGGATGAGCCCTTCCTTTATAAATTGGAGCCATATCATATATTCAGGCGGTGTGTCCCTTAATATGAAACAACTGATATAATCGCCAAGTGTCATGAAGTACCTTATAGAGGGCACTTTGGTGGACAAAAGACAGCTTCAAAAGTTTTGCAGAGTGGGTATTTCTAGGCTACTCTCTTTCAAGATGAGGAACTTTGTGATCAAGTGTGTAAATTTTTGCAGAGTGAGAAGGCTTTTAATATTATTTTTTTTGTTTATTAATTTATTATTTCTTTTATTTTATTTCTTTTTCTTTTTGTAATTATTGTTTTCGGTTCCACTTCGCAAGATTAACAAAATTTACAGTAAATTATGAAAATTATAATATTTCAATTAATTACAAACAATGTACTCGAAATATGTTCAATACAAAAACAATTATAGAATTCAAAACAATTACATTAACAGAAAAAAAAAACCGAAAGCTATGTATTATGCTCTAGTTACAGACGCTAAACCTACAAATGACATAAAAGTAGAGTTAGAATATCACATATGCAAAATTAAGCAAATTAAATATTGAAAAGTACGTACCCCAAGTGATCACGACCCTCTTTGTGCCCGACTCATATTCTCGATCATCTTCTTCATCAACTCCATTTTTCGTGCATGGTTCACTATTTGTCGGTCTCGCTCCTCCTCCCTCAGGCGTTGTTTTCAAGGCTTGCCTTTAGTTCGCTAACCTCCGCCATGTGTGCCTGGTGGTCATACATATTAGAGAAAGATGATGAAGTGGAACTCATCCTAGACTTTGGTTTTTTGCCCCAACCAAGACATTTTGAGTAGCCCGATCATCTACCCAAATCGGTCTCACATATCTTGTCCTTAGATAGTGGTTGAAAACTCTTTGAGACAGGCTAAGACTGAAGTTCCACCATTTGATACTACACAATAGAAGCTTGTAAGTTTGGGAGATGATCAGACTTAAAAACAGAATTGAAAATATAACAAAACAAAAGTTTTCTTAAACTTACAAAAGTGTCCTCTACTGCTGGTGAAACGAACTCACCAATACTACTGGCATGAATTTCTTTAAATAACTGGACACGGTCCATCGGACGATCACGTAGTTCAGTGATCTTTGTTTGTCTTTAAAGGAATGAATTTTTGCCGCTCCTGTGGTTATAAGGTTGTTGCGCCCTAACAGCCTTGCACATATTTGATTGCTTCTACATTCCAAAAATGACGACTATGATCAAAACGTTATACTTTCAAACAAACTAAATAAATAAATGTTAATTGATTTCAGCATAAAACTATATAAATCACCTGAAACTGTCGAGTGATGTAATAGTCAATTAGAAGGTGCCAATCTTGCATCTGATTGACCAATCTCAGGGGCGAGTTTGCCTGTGCTTGTTCAGAGTCGCTAAACTTCTTGAAATGTTTATGGTTATCTATTATAATTCCTTCCACACGGTGCGCATTTGATGCTCAACAAACCGATTAAGTGTTAGATCGTTTAGATCGAACACAAAAAATTGTTACAAAAGAAATAGGTTTCAGGACAGTCTTTTATAAGTTATTGAAGCATATATAAGTGTTTATGAATTTACAGACTTACCGTTAGGCCATTCTTGATGACCTCGATGCATTCCCGCGGTACATTTGTCCACTTCAGGGCCTGAATCGGAAACGTTTCTCGCATTAACACACCGATCGTGTAGCTGAAACGACGGGTGTGTGTCAAGACAGGTTTGTCCTCTTCAAGGGGATTGAAATAGGGATTCTCCCATTCTGTTGTTCGTATCGCTCGACATCTATGTTTCGCGAATATTGTCATACTCTCCTCGTAGTGAGAGTGGAAGCGTTGAGAGGGATCTACTAAAAATGCTTGTTATTAGATACAATAAGCATTAATAAAGAAGGTTGAGAGGGATGTACTGGAAATGCTCATTATTACGAATCTGAAGTGTCGCCCACTGAAGACGAACCGCCTGCGTTATCTAACACATCTAAATCAAGGAAATAAACTTCCTCATATGCACTACTCGAAAAGTTAGACATAATTTCTTTAGACATAAAAATCAACAAACGTTAAACAAATGTGAGTATCGCAACGTAGTTAATGTATAGAAAAATGAGTAAATGTATATACGTAAAAAAAATACATTGTTATTCATCATCGCTTGACTCGCTTTGAAGTGATGATGATTGTTCGTCATCTTCATTGTTTATGAAGTTGTCCACAACATGACACACATTTGGTCTTTTCACTATTGTAGGATCAACTTCAGTTCTGCATAGAGTATCATCCTCAATGACACGTTTGTCCATATGATGTGCGACGACGATTTCCAGTACATTAAGTTGGTCATTCTCGATATCTTCCACTTCTGGCATGTCACATACACGTTTATTCTGCACCACTTGAACATCTAATTGGTACCATTTTTAGGGTCCTCCAAGTAGAACACTTGATGTGCCTGGGTTGCGAGAATCATCTGTTCCTCAACGAACCAAAAACATGACGTGTTTATTGATTTGTAGCCTAGTTCCTCGTGCGTCCTATGATTTTTGTTTTTGCTTGTGCCAAACAATCGACATTTGTATAGCCAAGCACATCATTCAAATGGATATTAAACATGCAACACTTCATCCAAAACATCATAGAAATTGTTGTTGGCACTGCCTCCACTACCTTCATCAACTACCATGACTCCACTATTTTATGTTATGCATCAAGAAACACGCACCAACGTGTAAAATCGTACGCCACCGACAATGCATCTACTGTAAGAGTGAACATCAACTGAATGTCCCATTGCAAGTGAAAATAAATCTTGAGAAATGTTTGAATTCTCACGCATTTTTGCCATAACCTCAGCTTTGAACCAATCGACAAATGCTCATTGATTTCTTTTAAAAATTTCAAGAAAGCTTTCACCTCGATGACGTATCGAAAGCAAGTGTTTTCTAAGGTACGCAATTTTGAGTTTGGGTGCCGACAATAACAAAGACTTAAAATATATATTCTCAAATAGATGTGTGAATTGATAAAGGTGTAGAAATGCGTACTTGCAGTACTTTGCTATTTCATCCACATTGCTGAGGATGTATCAATGAAAGAGTCGTTTCTCTTCTTGTGATATACTTTGTAAACGTGACGCTCTCAATGGTCGTACTTTCTAATAGAATACTTTGAACTCACCAATGACCTCGTCCTCTTCAATGCTATTGTCATTTAGACCATCTCTGGTGAATCGGGTCTCAATCTCACTTATATACCGCGACAGAAAGTACTTGATTCGTTCATAAGATATCCTTCTGCAATAGACCCCTCAGGATGTGCTTTGTTACGAACATATTGTTTTAGTGTGTGAAGACTTCTTCCAATGGGATACATCCAACTGTAAGAAACCGGACCAGTAACCTTTGTCTCATATGACAAGTGAATTACAAGGTGTACCATGACGTTGAAAAAAGTAGGTGGAAATATTATTTCCAATTTGCACAATATAATTATAATATTTGAATCAAATCTTTCCAAATCACTAATTCTTATCATCTTGGCACACAAATCACGAATAAAAATGCACAGTTCAGTAATTGTAGTGTACACATTTTTGGGTAAAAATACTTAAACATCGATCGGAAGAAGTCGGTGTAGCAGAACATGACAGTCGTGAATTTTGAGACCTGATATTTTTCCCTCATTTGCATTCATGCATCGTGAAATATTAGAAACGAATCCATCGGAAAACTAACTGCTTTCAAGAACTTACAGAACTCAATTTGCTCGTTGCTAGTCAACGTATAACTTGTATGTGGTTTCACCAAGCGATTACCCATTTCTACCAAATGTAAATCCTTTCTTATCTTCAAATCTTGTAAATTCAACCGGACATTCGTGGTATCTTTCGTTTTTTCTTCAATATTCAACAACGTACCGACAAAGTTATCCCAAACATTCTTTTCAATGTGCAATACATCAAGTTTGTGATGAATAAGTAGTCTCGACCAATAAGAAAGATCGAAAAAAATACTTTTTTTAGTCCAATTAAGAACTCTTTTTCTTTTTCTATCTTTTAACGAAGGATGCTTACTCATTACTGAAAACTCCAACGAATCTAGTTGTTCCAAAATTTCTTGGACATTCATTACCAATGGAAGTGCTTTACGCTATACCTTTCCATCATGTAGCCTACTTCTACGCCAAACATGGTTATCTAAAAGACAACGTCGATGTCCCATAAATGCTATCTTTCCTTGTATCCCGAACGATGATCTATTCTTCATGGAAATGGAACATGTCTGATACCCTTTTGTACTCCAACCGGATAAATCACCATATGTCGAAAAGTCATTAATTGTCCACAACAAGGTTGCATACAATTGAAAACATTGATCCGTCAAACAATCATACATACACACACCAAATGTCCATAGATTTTTTAGTTCCTCAATTAATGGTTGTAGGTACATATCAAGTTCTTTGTCAGGAGATTTTGGACCGAGAATGAGTAATGACATGAAGAAGTTTGACTCTTTCATGCATTTCCATGGTGGAAAATTATACGAAATTAACACCACATGCCACATACTGTATGACGTACTCATTTGACCGAACATATTGAATCCATCTGAAGCTAATCTCAAACGAACATTTCGTGGCTCTAAAGCAAAATCAGGAAATTCGTAATCAAAGTGCTTCCATCCCTCTACATCGGCTGGATGTCTCAACACATCCTTTGTTTCCACTCGTTTATCCTTATGTCATTGCATGTATGCCAAACTTTCTTGCGATACAAAAAATCATTATAATCTTGACACCAGCGAAAAGTAACGCAATACTTTTTGTGGAATTTTCTTCCCTGTTCTGTTGGAATTAATCTTGTACTAAGACTCACCACAAGTTGGACATTGTTGCAAATCCTCAAACTCCTTCCAGAACAATACACAGCCATGCTTACAAGCATGAATAGTCTTACACCCCATACCCAAATCATGCAATTTCCTTTTGGTTTCATAGAATGAATTAGGGATGTTGGTAGCACAGATTGGAAACACATGTTTTATTAATTCTCACATCATATCGAAGGACTTGATACTCCAACCATTGAGAACCTTCACATGCTTCATTTTAACCAAAAAGTTTAGTGACAAAAATTCTGAACAGTCGGAGTATAGCTCACAACTTGCTTGATTTAGTAACTCCTTAAATACCACATTTGTTTTGTCTTCTTCTAAATCAACCTTCCTCCATCTCTTCTACATATTCAATACCAGCTTGTAAATCATGCAACATACCAAACATTTCATTTTTGTCAATAAGTGTGTTACTGCTAGTTCCTTCATCAAAAGGATTACTACTACTCATTCCTTCATCAAATCTTTGCATACCTATGTGTAAGTTCACGGGCTCTCCATGATACACCCAATTTATATAGGAGGAGACTATTCCAGTGGTTAATAGATGTCGCCTCACACCCTCTAATGAGTCTCAATTAGAATTCATACATTTCTTGCATGGACACGTTATTTTTCCAAAATTATTGGAGTGATCATTTGCAACCTCTAAAAATTTAATTCAAATATGAAATTGTTACATATTTATATCATATACATAATTCAATATAACCAATTCAAATTTAATCTAAACTCTAAATACTGAACATTATATCATATACATTTATTCAACTCTAAAATTAAAATATGAAATTGTTACATATTTATATCATATACATTGCTTATCATATTCAAAGTTCGAATCCATACATCTGTTTCTAAATTCAATAAACAAATATACATACATACATTTTCCTAAATTCATACATTTTTTTAAATCTATATATTTTTCTAATTACAATATAAAAAATATACATACATACATTTTTAATTATCTATGTAATTTCTAAATTCCAAATATACATACATACATTTTTCATTATACATACATTTTTCATATTACTTAAAACATATATACGTTTTTCATATTACTTAAACCATACATATACATACATTCTATCATACAAATTTATATGCTTTCAAATCTAACAAAATTCAATACAAAATAACAAATCTACATCAAATGTAATTTTCTAAGTTCTCAAAAAAAAAAAAAACAACCTTAGCGGCTGCGAAGACGAACAACAGCACTTTGGGAGATGATGAAAACAGACGACGACGGCAACGACAACACCTTTCCCCAACGTCTGCTCCTCTCCCTCTCTTTCGATCGATTTTCTTTTCTATTTCATTTGTCATTCACCTTTCCCCGACGTCTTCTAAAATGTTGAGGAAAGTCACCTTTCCCCAGCGTTTTTAGTACGCACGTTAGGGAAAGGTCACGTTTTAAAATAAATATTTAACCTTTCCTCGACATCCCTCTGTCATACATCGGAGAAAGGTGACCTTTGTCACTTCAATATGTCACATTTTCCCAGCGTGTGACAGAGGCACATCGAGGAAAGGTTAAATAATAATTAAACATTTAAACTTTCCTCGACGTCCCTCTACCACATGTTCAGTAAAGTGGAAATCATAACGACTATTTTCCACTTTCCCCGATGTGTGGCAGAGGCACATTAGGGAAAGGTTAAATAATAATTAATCATTTAAATGTTCTCCGACGTTCCTCTGCCTCACATTAAGGAAAGTGAAAATCGTAACGACTATTTTTCACATTTCCCAACGTGTGGTAGACGGACGTCGGAGAAAGTTTAAATGTTTAATTATTATTTAACCTTTTCCCGATGTCCCTCTGCCACACGTTGGGGAAATGTGACATATCAAATTAATATTTACACTTTTTTCGACGTCCCTCATCCACACATCGGGAAAAGTGTACATATCAAATTAATTCTTATACGTTCATCGACGCAAGGAACGTTGTGTCGGCGTTAGGTGGTCAACCCCGACGCATGGTTCACCGACGTCTTTTGTGGTGTCAAAATTCTTCAGATTTCTTGTAGTGTAAGGTTCAATTGTTCCTCGGTTACCCTATGAGGTCTAAGGAGATCACATGCCCAAGAAAAGTCTCTAAGATGTTTATGTGGGTCTTCTCCATTGGATCCTCTAAAGATGGGTAAATTAGAGATCAAATTCGACCTAAGGTGAAAGTTGGTTGTGGTAGGTGGAATCACTATACCTATCGGCCTTTGATGGACATCGGGCTCATATAGTTCTCTGAGGGTTTTCTCGGGTGCCTCTTCTCCCATTGGATTGTTCAAATGGCTCTCTAGGATAGACTCTAAGGGTTCTTCTAAGGATGGTTCAAAAGTGTAAATGTGAGATTCTAAAGATGAACTAACTAGCTTTTTCTTTTCTTTCCTTAGTCTTCTTTCTTCCAAAGTTATGTCTTCAACAAATTCTAATGTAGATGCATTGAAGAACCTAGTCATGCACTAAAGAAAGCAAAGAAAAAGAAATTGGCATGCAACTTTTTTTTCTATATCAAAGAAAGACTAATGTAATATGTTTTTTTTTCTGAAAATTACTAACAAAGAAAAAATTGTAAGCAAAGATTCAAGAGATATGCTATACCGTGCCACTCCCCAGTAACAACGCCATTTTGACTAGCAAATTTATATGCGTAAAGAATTATGCAAAGGTAAGGTCGTTACAATTAAGCACAAGTATGTTTGGAAATGAAATTTGTTGCAAAAGGGTACTTACCTAGATTCGCTCTACAAAAGTAATTTGTATTTTACCCTTACTCTTACCGTAGTTGGTGGAAGTACGGGTGTCGAACCTAAGAGAGTGAGGCTAAGTAATTTTCTTGGATAAAAGCTTCAAAGAAGTGATGTTAGTAACAAAAAGAAAAGCATTAGAAAGAGTTTGGGAAAATCAAGTAGAACCAAGAATTAAGGGGAAATTTAATTTGCAAAGTCAATTCACAAGAAAAAGAAAGTAAAGATTGAAACTCAATGAGAAAAGTGAGGGAATGGGCTTAGGGCACTAATCAATCCTTATCATTGAATTAAATATGTGATTTTTTCTTAATTAAGAGGGGTTCTTGATCAAGATTCTTTGCAAGATCAAGCACACTTGCTTGATCTTGGAAGGATTTTGATCAAGATTCCAAGAAAAATGGATGATCTTCATAAGGGATGATCTTCATAAGGATTTAGTATTCATTTTTGCAATATCAACTAAAGCCCTAACTCGTTCTTTAAAGAAAATTAAAATTTCCTTCACAAATTTACAAGCAAAGAAAAGAATTAATTGAAATTAATTGTGCACAACAAAATTGATGCAATTAAATTCAAAGAAATTGCCAAGAACAAGGGAGATTCAAAGCATTTAATCAATTTCAAGATTTGATATGAAACAATCAAGAATTAAAGTGAGATTTTGTGAGACAAAGGTAATCTAATTATTAATCTTGCATTAATTTTCATACTTAAGTATCTTGCATACAAAAATTGAATCAAAATCAAAATCAAGAATTAAATTGACAAGAAAGATTGAAATTGAGAGATGAATTTAATTCTTGATACAAGAAAAATTAGAGATTCAACAAAAACTTACATGAAATTCAAGAATTGATCAAATCTAATTACATGGGAAATTTAAGAAAATAATTCTCAAATAAAAGATTAACCCTAAGCCCACATACATCTAAGTAATTACCCCTCCATCAATGAAGAAATCTGGAATTTAATTAAAGAATAAAAAAATGGCAGAATGGAGAAAATAATTTTGGAAATTAGGAAAGCTTTGGGAGAATTTGGGATTAATTTGGAAGTGGGAAATTTTGGATAGTTCCAAAATATTTACGAGAATGTCACTAAAAAATGTGAAGAAAAAATGTTTTCATGTATGTAAGATTCGAACCCAGGTGGCTGAGGACGCGCGAGTACGAAGAGATCGACGCATGAGGGACTAGAATGGGGAGGCAAACGTGCAGACAAGGAATTCAAATAAATGGGATTTATTTCACATTGGCTAGGGTTCGAACTCTTCACATTTAGGTTGAGCACGCGTGTGTGGGTCAATGACACGTGTCAAGCCTTCTTGAGTATTTACCAAAATGCCCCTGATGTTCAATTTGACCGTTCTCTTTGCTTGAACTTCGTTTTAAGTGATTTTTTTTGTGTTGGGTTCGTATCGAAGTCTTCCTTCATATTCTGCATAAAAATATCAAAAAACTAAATATATGCATGATAGGGATTGAGAATAAGCTACATAAAAATATATTTTTCCCAACACAAGTCTGTCACACGTCCTCTCAAGCCAACTACTCTTAGCTCGAGAGACGATGCAACTAGTCAACAGATATCACCATTTACCTCAGTGACACCTATTGACCCTAAACCTACTTCTAATTTAAACTAGATAACATAGCAAAAACATAAAGAATATTCACCACTAAATAACACAACATAATTATAGTGTAACCCACACTTACATAATATAAAACATCACGAGCCTGACATAGACATATAAACATAAACCAACATTCGAGTTAAAACTAATAGACTCGAACAACCTCCAGCCGAAACTCCAAGCTTATGCACAACCCAAAAGACTAACTTAAAACAATACATACTTGAAGGAGACTTAAAACTATGCCACTAGCAGATCAGAAAATGGAGTCAAGTACCGATTCCATGATCTCTACCTTTAAAGTTAGAAAACATTTGGAAGAATGAGCTAAATAGCTCAGTGAGTAACTAATGAAATAACCTAAACATGCTTAAATATATGCTATGAGTAAAAAAGTTAAAGCATAACTCGAGATAAGTACAAACTTGTAAATGTTCATCTCAATACATATTTCTTAAACAAATACTTTACCAAAATGATTTTCGAAATAATAAGACTTAAATCTTCTCTTTCATGCTATATCATATATCTCTATGTTTCAATCGAGACGAATAAGCTAGGTATGGAAACCCTATCTCATGATACAATACTTACAGCACAAAAAACCTAGGTATCAATAGTTGCTCTATCCTGTAGATAGCTAGAAGATGGAAAAGTTAGGCATCTGTGGACTCTCTCATCTCAAACACCTAGTCAAAAATGGTGGAAGAACTAGGTATCTACTGAATACCCTCACCATAAGACCTTTGTGGCACAGGAACAATAATACCCCCATAGGGTTGCCATATGTATCTCATAATAACCTCGGTATAGACTTAAAACATATAAATTATATGTTTATGGAAATCCATTCATAAATCTCAAATGATGCTTAAAACTTGCATACTGAAATCACTTTACCTGTAAAACATTCTTAACTTATAATCTTCACTTCAATAAAACTTTGCATACTCAAGCTATTTACTAAAAACTCATGCTTGAATTTATAAAACCTTCTTCAACCCACATTTACCTTGGAAAGCATACTTATAAAACAAGGAACTTCACAACTTAGAAATTATTTTAAAAATATTTAAAAGTCACTCACAAATACTTACTTACCCCTCTAGTCTATAGATTTGCCCAATACTTTCTTGTTCTGAAAATTGAGAATTTTAACTTAGATTAATCTTCCAAAATTAGAAATTATCAAACCAAACTCCAAAGTTCCAAAAACTTCAAAACTTGTCAAAATTGGGTGTCATGGCACTGCTAGCTGCATGGCCTGGGCGGCAGTCATGCAAGCATGCAAGCAGACCATCAAGGAATCTGGTTGTGTACTTGTCGTGCACGCCTAGCCTAGCTGCATGCTTGGGTGTCGTGCATCTCACCTCCCATGTCAAGCTTCCCACGCGCATGGCCTATCGCATAGCCTGGCACGCACCCCCTTGCCACCTAGATATGCATTTGGCCATTTTGCATGACACACCAACACCAAAAAATAACCTCTTTTACTTGCCTTGTGCGATCAACAAATCCTTCCACCCTGACGCTCGGCCAATCTCAACAACAACTCAGAACACTGAAATTTTTCAAAAACCTACTATCAACTTCAAATGTTCATAACGTTTAAAATGAAACTCAAAATGCAACATTTTTTTATTCAAAATTTCTTAGAAATGAGTTAACTATCCTACCTCAAAATCTCAGCTTCAAATTCAAAGAATTGAGTTCTGTAGCCTTTATAAATTCAACCTTGCTTAGAATCCTTCGAAATTAGACCTTTAAGTGTTCTTGATCTTCAAACTCAACCTTCCCTTAATCTTTTCCATTTGGAAGCCTCCTATTAAAAAATATACTCACAAATGAAGCTTCTCCAACTTGAATCACTCAATTTGTACTAGAGAACTGAGAGAACGTTTGTTCTGAAGTGAGCCTATTTATAGAGTTTTCTGAAAAGTGGAATTTGTCACCTCCTGCTTGCATGAAACCACCATTTGCATGCTTAGGACACCTGAAAACCACTTCACCGTCTATCCAAAATACCTAGAATCACTTTTAGTCATTTAATATTCACTGCTCCTTGCCAAAAGCATGTCTTCTCGTCAAATAAAACCTCTAAATTCCTTGACCGCAAACCTCTTCTCGCCCAAGCCTCCTTTGCTTTCCAAAACCATTGTCTCAATGCCTAGATAACCTCTTTGGAGGTTATCTCGCCTAGTCTCAAGCCAAAAGCCTAACAACTCCATGCATGACTTTGTTCTTTGGAGGTTCTTTACTCCAACAAAATTCTTCTCACCTAGGTCATCTCCAAAACACCTAACACCCTTAAAAGAAACCTCTCAATACTTAGTCAACAATCAACCATTAAGCCTTCTTCTTCCTTTTTGGCCACGAACTTCAAACCCTCACACTTAGCCTATTTTCCTCTCTTCTTGACCACTTAATAATAAATAACAATAACTCATCTTCTTCTTAGCATTTTAAATGCTTGGAATGCTTAAAGAGCTTCAAGAACTAGGGTTTACAAAGTTTATCTATAACATTAATACTAAGAAATTTAAATCAAATGATTTGAATCTGACCAATTTTTGGCATTGTCGTTTAGGGCATATAAATGAGAAACGCATTTCTAGGCTCCATAAGAATGAACTATTAGATTCTTTTGATTTTGAATCATTTGAATCGTGCAAATCTTGTTTATTAGGAAAATGACAAAGAGTCCTTTTCTCGAAAGGGTAAAAGGGCCACTAAGCTGTTAAGTCTTATACATAGTGATGTATGTGAACCGATGACCTCACCTTCTAGAGGAGGTTATCAGTACTTTGTCACATTTATTGATGATTTCAGTAGATATGGTTATGTTTATTTAATGAAACATAAATTTGAAACTTTTGAATTGTTCAAACCTTTCAAGAGCGAAGTACAAAAGCAACTTCGCAAGGATATTAGAAATTTAAGATTCATAAATAAACGCTGAACTGAGTGAGATTCTTGAAGACGTTCAAACAACCTCACAATCGATTGTCGTAAATGAATCGGAGCTGGAATTAGTACCAAAATAAAAAACACAAGAGATTCAAAGATCTACTAGATCTCATCATGAACCTCAGAGATATAAATTTCTCGTGACATCTAATAATGATGTAATGATGATGAACCCACGTCATATCAAGAGGCCATGGCGATTTCAAATTCCGAAAAGTTGCTCGAAGCCATGAAGTCTAAAATGCAATCCATGTATGATAATCAAGTATGATCCTTGATTGATGCGTCCAAAGGTATAAAAACCATCGGATGCAAATGGATTTTCAAGAAGAAAAATGACATGGTTGGAAATGTGCACACTTACAAAGCATGTTGATTACGAAAGGTTTCCGACAAACTCATGGTCTGGACTATGATGTGACTTTTTCACTAGTCACGATGCTTAAGTCTATTAGAATTCTTCTTGCCATTGTTGCATACTATGATTATGAAATATGGCAAATGAATGTCAAAACAACATTTCTTAACGGAAATCTCAGGGAGGATGTGTACATGGCAAAACCTGAGAATTTTGCTGATCCAAAGAATGATCCATTTATGAATTAAAACTGGCTTCAAGGAGCTGGAATCTTCATTTTGATGAAACAGTCAAAGAGTTTGGGTTTATAAAAAATGAGTCTTATGTTTACAAGGAAGTCAGTGGGAGTGTAATTATTTTCCTCATGCTTTACTTTGATGATATATTGCTCATTGGAAATGATATACCTACTTTGCAGAATATCAAGTCTTGGTTAGGTAAATACTTTTCAATGAAAGACTTAGGTGAGGCTGCTTATATTTAGGCATCAAGATCTATAGAGATAGATCTAAAGACTCTTATGCCTAAGTCAGAGTGCTTATATTGAAAAAAAATACTAAAGTGGTTTAGCATACAAGATTCCAAGAGACGATTCTTGCCAATGGCACATGGCATAAGTCTTCGGAAGAATCAGTGTCCAAAGACACAAGATGAGAGGGAAAGAATGTAGAAGATTATGTATGCTTCGGCTATGAATTCTATCATGTATGCCATTTTATGCACTCGACCAACTGTATCATGCACACTAAGTTTGACCAGTAGATACCAGTCAGATCCAAGTGAAGCACATTGGACAACAGTGAAAAATATCCTTAAGTACTTGAGAAGAACTAAGGATGCATCCTTGGTATATGGAGGATTTGAAAATGAGCTAGTTGTAAATGGTTATACGAATGCAAGTTTTCAATTTGACAAAGATGACTATAATCACATTCTGGATATTTGTTTTGTTGAAAGAGGAGATGTGAAAATATGCAGAGTACCTATGGATGATAATGTAGCAGATCCTTCGATTGAGGCTCTTCCTCAGTCAAAGCATGATTATAATACTAAGGGCATGGTTATTAGATACTTAGTTGATTATGTATAGAGCAAATAAGAGATATGTTGGTTTTTTATTGTGCTCTATACTAATTTTATGGATAATTGTTTTATTGTTTAATTATTTAATAAAATTTATTATTCAATTCAATGTTATTGTATAATAATATCCATTAATATGTTATTATATTCTAAATGTCCTTAATCGATGATTATTGTGAAAACAGTAATAAATTAAGATTAGTATAAGTTCTAATTGATAATCATATGATGATTATATATGTAAAGTTATAAATTATAATAAGATTTTCTTATTAGAGAATAAGAATTGGACTGGCCTCTTTTGAGATTATTACATGGACATGTGTCATAAATAATCTTAAATAATTGAGATTATCATAGTGTCAAACATAAGAATTAATCTATTCTGATGCAATCAAACGTTATCTTTAACCGGATAATTATAAATGTTGTACTCAAATATGTTATGAATGTAGTTGACAATGTTTGATCAAGATGAAATTTATTCCTCTTGTTATGGAGAGATATCTCTGGGCTCCTCGATTAAGCGTGACTGTAGAAATGCATGGACATGCTATAAATGAATTGATAAGGGTATTAATGTTATTTATTATTTCAATATGTTTATTGATCGAGAATGCAATTGAATTAGATAAGGTGACTTTGTCCATACCTTATATTCAATTGTAGACATCGCGTGAAAAAGGGATTAAAGCAATAATTATTAGGTTATGTTGCATGGATCACCGACTTAAATTTAATATGGCTGTCAATAAGAATAGCAAATTATATGTTTCACTTTGGGAAAATAGCAAAAATAATTTTAAATTGTTAGAATAGCAAAAGACAGAAAATATAAAAATTAGTAAATAAATAAATCCCTCAAATGCCCCTATTCAAACTAAAAAATTGAAATTGTTTACCACACTAACATAAACTCCCGTTACACTGTAATTGGAAAACAAATGGTACAAAAAAACTTCCCTCCAAATAACTAAAATCAGAAAATAAACCATTATTGTGAAGCTCCACCTCATACCTTCATAATTTAAACTTCTGAAGGTAATCATTTTCTTCCTTGGAATTCGTCTCGTCAGTATAAGCACTCATCTCAGCAGGTTTCTACTTTCTTCTAAACACCTATTTCATCTCAGCCACTAACGCTCCTCCCGAGGCACTCTAATCTTGTCTTTCGTAGCCTCAGCCTTACGAAGAACTGCCTGCTGCTTTGTCTCACATCCTCTCGTTTATCCGAGCAACAGTAGTTACTTATCTCACATTCGTTCTTCCTCTTCAAGTATCGCCATTAAAGTAGGTCAGTTGCTCTTCTTCTTCTTTTTTACGCAATTTTTCTTCCAATATCACCATGCAATGACTGTTTTGGACCATATTTTCCAACATTTTAAAATACCCATTGTTGTCGGCTCTGTAATCAATCACCATTGTTGTTCCTGTAATCTTAGAAGGTTCGAAAGAGAAGAGCTTCGTGTTTACAAATTTGTTGTCTTTTGTTATTTAATTGTACAATATATATAGAGATAATCGGTTTGAAATTATTTATTTTCTATTTATTAAAATAAGATAAATAGTATAACAGCACTGCCCCGTTTTAGGAGGAAAAAAAAGGATTGTTTTATTATTCGTTTTTGTTATGAATTTTTTTAATTTTATAAATCGTAGATATTCCAAATATGAAGAAGCAACAGCCGAAAGGAGAAACACGAAAAAGTGATAGATTGAGGTCTTCTGGATATACTGGTTTAAAAAAGCGATCGTCAACAGTGGTCTAATCTATTTCAAGCTCTTCAGACGAGGTATTCATATATATTTTTTTCAGGATTTTTCTAATTATATCATTGTAATCTACATTATGATAGGTTAATGTATGGTTCGTTACAGGACCAAACACAACCTACAATGGCAAAAGGTTCAATAACCAACAAAGATGTTGCAAAATCATAAAAAAAGAGGGTGATGAAGGACCCTCCTAAAGAAACACCAACAATCCAGAAAAAGCCAATAATAAAATCCATGGTAAATAACTTATTAACCTTTATGTTCTGCTATGGATTATGAATACATATATATTATTTATAAGTTGTGCGCTGTGTTGGTTTCGTTAAGTCAAATCAAGAGAGCAAAACGTATAGAAGAAAGCGAAGAAGAAACTGAAGACAATGTAAATGTTACAGCTTTTTCTAATACAATTAAAAAACATGAACCAATTTGTCTAATTTAGTAATAAAAACAGGGGGAACAGGAAAAGACAGAAAGTGTAGAAGATATAGAGGAAGAAGACGAAGAAGACGAAGAATGGGAAGAAGAGAAGGATGAACATGAAGAGTCAAGGTCATCGACAAGAGAGACAAGTGAAACAAATCAGCTCTCAATGAATGGTAAAAAGGGACAGAAGAAAATAGAGAAGGGGAAGAAGGTAATTGTATATAAATTACATAACTGTAACCTATTGGTCTTACTGTATCTTATATATTGTTGTAACAAAAATGTAAAATAGGTGATAAATCCAAAAAAGGGAAATAAACAAAAGAATGACAAAAGAAGGAAAGGAAAAGGAAGACAATGATGAGGTATGTGTGATTTTGTATTGTATTTCACATGATACATGTCTTTTGTATCATATATAGGATAATTACATTGTACTAGAATTACATGGTATTTGTAATACATTTATATGTAGGGATTAATTGTTGATTCTGGTTGATTGAGTATTACATATTTAGTATATATTGAATTTGGGAAAGTATGTGATTGTTCTGCAATCATTGTAGATAATATGTATATTGATTATTGCAATTACAGTGTATTTGTAAGATATGGAACATGCTAACTTATATTTAGTTTATGGCAATTACATGATATTTGTAATACGTTTATATACTATGATTGATTATTCATTGTAGTATATTGAGTATTCAATAATACATATTTAGAAGACATTGAATTTCTGATAGTATGTTGATCATCATGAAATTATTATATGATATGTATAATTGATTACTACAATTACAGTGTGTTTGAAGTTTATGACATGTACTAATTTTTATATATATTGGATTTTACTGTGTTGTTTCTCATTTTCTAATTGTGATTAACATATTGCTTATTATTCTTCATTACTAGGATTCGATATACTTGATGTCCCACCAACGGAGGACAGACTCTTTGCAAATAAATCTACAAACGAAAAGCAATATAATAGAGAAAATCAAAGAAAATCTTGGGGAAAGACTAACATCTAGGTTTAGTGAGGGCCTATTTGGCCATTTTCTTAAATTTTTTATAACAAACCAATCCTCTCAGCTACTGTTGCACCTAATTCAGCGTATGTGCAAGCCAAAATCGAACACCCATCTACATTTCCTTATAGGGGGTAGGGTACTGAAATTTGGACTGAGGGATTTTGCCTTGATAACAGGCCTGAACTGCAGTGAAGTACCATAACTTAATACAGAAAATATAAAAGGTGGGGGAAGACTTAAAAGGATTTATTTTAAGACCCTCAAGTTTGTGACAAGCCATTATTTGACACTATGTTCAACATAAGCACTGCTGGGACAGATAATGACATAATACGAATGGCGAAGTTATACTTCCTGGAGAGCTTTCTACTGTCAAGACAAGAATCTTTATGCATTGACTGGGACCATGTGTTAATGGTAGATGATGATGAACACTTTGATAGTTATCCTTGGGGAAGGGTAGCTTTTTACCTACTATTAGAATTTATGAATAGGGCTGTGTGCAGAAAAGGACAAACAGGGTATCAATGGGAGGTTTCATTTTTCTGATCCTAGTTTGGACATATGAGGTAATTCCAACATTGAGTACGCCACAAAACTATTTTGCAACACGGATCTCAAATAAATTGCTTCGGATAATAAATTGGGCAGCCGACACACAGCGAAAATGGAATGACCTACAGCAGAAGGTCTTTGGTTCCCCAACGGTATGAAACTGAATTTACAACATATTTTATATGTAGATAATAACTTATAGTTGTAACTTATTTTTTATTGTTGAAACAGCTTGAACTAACACCAATCCTCGCTACACCTGAAGAACTAAGGAAACCATACTTCACTCCATTCCTCGAGGAAGAAAAAGAGATTCTGCGAGAAGCAGAAGAGAAGTTTACTAATGTCTAAAAAGTTGACCATGTAGCTCACATGTCGCTTAGTAGAGGCATGCCATCTACTAGCCAGCTTGATGGACTAGCCAAGTCTGTAGAGAGTATTAAACAGACACAGGCAAAAATGGAAAAAAGTATGGAAGAAATGGTTGGATTGTTCAAAACTATTGAGGAGTCAGTGAACAGAAAATTTGAAGAACTGCATGGAAAGTTAAACAACATTGTTGATGAGATAAAAAAGAAAAAAAATACAGCTTCAGGTGCACAGAAGACAACCGAATACATGGTAACCATGATCTTTAAACTATAAGTTACTTATCTGATTAAGTGTATATGAACTTAAATTTGTAATTACACTGTATTTGTAATTTAGGGGGCAAGGTATTTCAAGCAGCACCTTGATAAGGTAGAGGAGGGAAAGGAAGAGGACGATGAAGAAGAAGATGAAGCTGAAGACCTGAATACGGACCTGATGCATCAGAAGGACCCTGATAAAAGAGATGACGATGACCACGGTGAGGGAAGTAGAGAGGTTGCTGGAGGTGAGCATCAAGGATAGGCAGGGCCATCCAGTGGACAACCAAGGTCAAGAAAATCAGAAATAGTACATCCCAAAAGTAGGCAAGCTGGAGATCAACCACCGTATAAGGTGATTCATAAAGTAAATTATACTACATTATGTTGAAAATGTTTATAACAAATGTTTAAAACTAAACCGTGTAAATATGATGACAAGCCACAGATGATGCAGATGAAGAACTAAATGAACTGATCATATCAATCGATGAAAGTGTTATATATGATGAAATTAAGAAAAAGAAAAAGACGAATTTCAATTGGTATAGTGGATTACTAATCTTTTAAGGATTATTAATTATTATAGCATTACATTCCCAACTCTGCCTTATATACATGAATACTAAATATATTCTGTTTGATTCTGATGTATGTCAAGGGATACATACACCATACTGAATACAGTCTGTAAGGATATATCTAATTATTGGCATCAGTTACACAATTACAGTGTGTTTGCATTGATTATGCTTTATGTGTTTGAGTACTCTATTGATGAGCTAGGTAAAGCTTCATAAAATATTACTATGGAGAGGGTCAATCCTCCTTAGGTTCAATGGCAAGCACACTGAAAAAAATGCAAAAAAACTTCAGGAGGAAAGCAGAAGACAACAAATGGGAAAGGTACTAAGATAAATAAGCATGATTGTCGGGTTCAAAACTTATATCATAGTCATTTGAAGTTTATTGTGGTATCAAATTGTAGGTTAAAGGTAGTTTTCCAACTGAGGACAGACTCTCAAATATAGATGAAACAAATCCAGCAACAAGGGTTATATTAAAACACGTAAGAATACCTCGTACTACAATATGCCTATTTATATTGTGTAACATATAAATCTTATGTTATCAATACAGAAAACTTCTTTTTTCTAGCTGAACACAACTAGGGGTGAGTTGTTAAAGATGGCAAAGGAAAGGGATAAGCGACTGAAGATATCAATTGATAAGCAGCGTAAAGAGATTAAGCGAACAATGAAGGGAATTATGAAAGATGCTGCAAAAGAGGAAATAGGAACATCATCAAACAACGAGAAAGAGAATGCATATCCAGGAATGCCATCATTTGACTTGCATCTGAGTCAAGCTTGATAATTATATATTGTCTTTCATGTTATTATGTCTTCAATTTATGACAATATATGTAGTTTTGTTGCTTTATTTACAGTGGAACAATATATATTAGTTTACTTAATCAAAATCTATCGTTATTCTTATATATATGAATCTTAAAATATATTGTATTTGATATTCAGATCATCAAATCTGAATGTACTCTGAAATAAATATAGAATGATTGTTCAAAGAATTCAATATGCTCGATATAATCTTGACTACAATATTTGTAAAAAAGAATGCGATTGAATTTAAGAAAACAAATATCCTAATTAAAATTTTTATATAATGTTGGAATTTATGTCCTAAAAATTCGTAGTTTGTAATCATATTCTATTCAATAAATTTGTTATTGAGAAATTGAATATTATAATCTTAAATCCAATAAACTAAGGTCTCGAGGTTATTTTGAATAAACTTAAACTTTATGTAGAGACATAAAGGTGGATTAAGTTCAAGTATATAGACTAAAACGGTCTATAGTATATGAATAAAGGTTGGACGCCTTATTCTAAGATACGATGGATGTGATCTGCTTTGTAGTTAGTATAAACGATGTGATCCTGAATTGTTCACGTAGAGACATGAAAATGGGGCATCCTATGTAAAGAGCTTACATAAGACTGAACTATTAAATAGTCACTTTTAGGTTATAACGTCGTTTACTATTTAAATCTGACTATTTTGAGTATTGATGACCTAGACAACTTAATCTTAATTCTGAGCTAACTATAAACTCATGTTCATTCGAGATTATCCTTAGATCTACATAGGTGAGGGCAGCTCATTAGAGCTGGTCCAATAAGCCTCTCATTTCATGGATAAGATCGGGCGGATAGCTGAGAACATAGAGTGCAAGACAAAATTCATACCTACTTGCTTTAGAGTTAGTAGATAGGTTGTTCTCTTAAAGACTGAATCCAAGTCTTAAACAAAGGGCCTCACCCTCTCATTGCCCTAGAGGGACTCGGTTTAAAGGTTGTACCTTAAACCAATTGTTCAAATAGTGGTTCAATGGGACTTAAGGAGTAAGTTGTAGTTGTAACACCCCAAACTATTAGGATTTTTTTTTAATTATTTTATGGAAGTGAATTTGTGATTGGTGAATTAAATTATGTTGGAGGTTTTATGGGAAAAATATAAAAGAGGTGATATAAGGGTTATTAATGAAGAGAGATGGAAAATTAAATGGGAATAGGAAGAGATGAAGGAAAAGAGGAGTTATTTGGGGGAAATTTAATAATAATAATATTAATGGTATTATTGTTATTATTATTATTAGAATTTTATTTATTTAAATACACCCTCGGGATGCGTGCCATAGTTACTATTCATCATCTTCTTCCTCACAAAGAACCCTAGCCGTCGCAAGGAATCTCTACCGTTCTCATCTTCGTCTGTCCCTTCCGCTGGCAGCCGCACGTCGAACATCACCGCCGCCGTCGTCTGACCTTCATCGCGTCGTCTGAATCGGAGTCGAGACCGGCAGCCGCTCGTCTGAACGTTGCAGCCGCACGTCCGTCTTCTCCAAATCGCAAGCCGCAGCCGCACAGGTTCCAGCTGCACGGGTCCACGCCACGTTAACGCGTCCAGCCGCCCGCTTCCAGCCGAACGCGTCTGTCTCGACCAAACCGCGTCCGAGTAGCAAGTCGAGCGTCTCCACTGCTTCGAGCCGCACGCGTGAGTTCTTCTCCACCAAGCCGCGTCCGAGCCGAAGCCTCTTCTAATCGAGCCATCTTCTAGTTTAGCCTCTTGCAACCTTTTGAACAATTTGGGTGAGTTTGTATGGGTTTGGTACACCCAATTAAATATTTTTTTTATCATAAATGAGATGGTATTTGGAATAAGTTGATCTATGGTTGCTTGAAGGTTCAAGTGAAATTGGTGGAAATAGAACTGTGAATTTTCCAGTTAAGGTGGTGTTGGATTCAACCCTAATCTTGGGGTAAGCTTGGATAAGTTTGGTTGCTTAATTAAACTGTAGGGTGATGGTTGACAAGATTATTAATGTTAATTTTGTTTATGTTTAGGACTGAGTATTGTGAGGAATTTACTGCCAACCTGTGAATTTATTTTAGCAGATCTCCTGGTAAGAGATTTTTCCCCTTTTGATTGAGATGCAGTACCATTGGTGCATGATGTGATTATATGTATTTCTGAGATTATGTGTGTTGAGCTGAGATGTTGATTTTATGATGAGCATGTCTAGCCTATAGTGTTCTGTTGGTCTGCTGGTTAGAGTCGTACCACGAGGGGTCCATCAAGGTCCTCCCCTATATATGTTTGAGTAGTTATTGAGACGTGATTCGACGGGATCACTTACAGCCCGACTCTCCTTTAGGGTGATTCCTTCGGGTTCACCGAGAGCCCAGTTCAGTCCCGGTGGGACTACTGGATAGTGTGCGTTCGGGAGCACCATAGAGCATGGTACTTTATTTCAGGACTCTAACAAAGAGACTAACAACACATAGGGAGACTAAGTATGGATCTCTTACTGAGTATAATTTTATACTCCTTCTTTTAAATGTTTAATTTTCAGGTAAGGGTAAAGGCAAGGGCAAGCTGGCGAATGATAAAAGTGACCGTGGTTCGTCATAGGGAATAGTTCAGCTTTTTCGCATTTATGTTTAAGTAATTATCTTTTTTTTTTTATTTCAGAACTTTGGTATAATTATTTTAATGTATTTTTTTATTTTATGGGCCCAAACTAGTATTTTGTTTTACCACTTTAATTACTTATTTATTTTCTTATTATTTAAATTTTTTCTCAACTTATAAACTAATTTTCCTTTTAAAAAAAAAAACTATACTTATTTAAATAGTAATGACCTCAACCTTCTAGTAAAGTTGGGTTGTTACAGTAGTCTCGGAGGTAAAACTATATTTTGACCCAGTCAAGCTTACAAACAACATGTGAAGGATTAACTTACTGACCATGGTTATATCAGATAGACACAAATATATCTATAGTGAGGGAAGTGCAACTACGAAACTTTAGAGGAATAACCCATTAGTTAACGAATGTTGATTAGTTTGGCCTAAAAATGTTTAGCCAATTAATCTCGGATTGTTGGAGCCCATGATCTATAGGTGCATTAGGTTCCCTTGCTAGCTCATATGGAATAAACTTAAAACAGTATGATGGATTGAAAATTGTTTGAATTAAGTGAGTAGAGAGAAACCAATAATCATATGTGATATAGTCGTTAGTTTAGGGATAGAGATTTATATTTAAATATGATTTAAATATAAAAAATATCGGATTCATACGCAGAAGCTCGAAAATAATAGAATTGTTCAAAGTTGTAAAAAGTCAAATGTTGACTTTTGATTTTAAAAAGTCAAACTTTGACCGACTGTAGATTCAAATGTGATTTGGATTTCTAGAAAATGAATGTGAATTTATGTTCGGAAGGTCAGAGTTAGTTAAAATGGTCAAAATTATAAAAAGTCAAAATGTTGACTTGGAAGTTTAACTTTCACTTGAATGGTCAAATGACCATTTTACCCCTTGACAGTTAATAGGAAAATCCAACATTTTGTTGGATAATTCCACTAACTCTTAGTGGACTAGATGGAGGTTCATGTTGATGACATCAAGCCACTAAGAGTAAGTGCTTTGTTGAAGTAAACTACATGCATTTTTCATTTAATTTCTTTGTAAAATAGTTAAGTGATTTTAGTTTTAAAAACTTTTGGAATTTTTTTAAATTTTTTCCTAATTTCTCTTTTACTAAAATTAATTTCTTCACATCTCTCTCACACCAAAAAGAAAAACTCTACCTTCCAAATTTCATCTCTCTCAAATCTCTATTTCGGTCCTTCATCAATTGGGTCCCACAACCCGATTCTTCTTTCGGAGGATAGTAGGCGACTATTAGTGATGGTCCAAGTTTGTGATCGATGAGTCCGTAGACAATTGTTTTGAAACTACAAAGGTAAAACCTCCCTTAAACCCTAATTCATTTTAGTTTAGGGTTGCATGTTAATTAGGTACAATTAGGGTAATTATCGATTCTTATTTCCGTTGTGCATGTTTTCTTTCCTTCATATAAAAGAATCTATTCGAAGATACCAAAATATAACCTAATTAAGAAAAGCAACTCAATCAAATCTTTCAAAAACAAAAGTTAATAAAAGAAAGATAATTATTTGCAATCTATGATAAATTTTAATCTAAATGACATATTTCATGCAACAGCTTTAAGCATACACAAACGATTTATCTATGTAGATTTAACTTAAAATTTAAACTCAAGAAATACTTGATTTTCAATATCTTTTCTATTTTGGATTCACTCAAAATAAAGTTATTTGAGTTTCTCAAACTTAAATTTTATTTCTCAACAATGCAAAAAGATTGTGATGACGACTCATGCACGTATCTCTTGATTAAAAAGCCTAAATTTTCAAAGAGTTTGGTTTGAAATCCAACAAGTATATGTCTAAACAAATTCAATATGATTTGTTTCCAACTGTTTAATTTACTTAAATACAAAGTAATAGTCGTAAGAGGTTTTCTTTTAAAACTCACAAATGTCTTTCAAGCCACAACTTAAGATTTTAGTTTCAAAGCCCATATAAAATTAAATGTTGTATGAGAATTGAAAATTAAATATATTTTAACAATCAATTTGCAAACACATAAGTTACATATATGATTAAAGTGGAGCACCCACACTCTTTGAACTTTATGTTTAAATTCAAGAAAGATGAATGATGGTGGTGATAAGATAAATAATGAATACACCAAATACATACATTTGACAAAATAACCAAAATTAAAATACTCACCATATTTGAAGGAGATTTTAAATACCTCAAAACTAAGGATAAGATTCCAATGGTTCTTTAACATGAATCAAAACCAATTTTTACAAAATCTCTAAAGTGGTGAGACGCATGTTGATAACATGTTATGAAATAATAACTAAGAAACAACAGAATGAGAAGAATAGAGAAGGGAGGAAGTAGAGAAGACAGTTAAACTCAATTGTGGTGTGTTTACAAAGACACGATATACCTCTATTTATAAGACATGTAATGGTATAGGTTACAATATAGAATTCAATAAGTTAGATGTTACCACTTAGAATTGAATGGAAGTTATGTAACAATTGGTAACCTATGTACGTTGTGGATATCTACATTCATAATATACAATTATATTTTATAATATGTGTTTAGTTATTTACTATTCATTGATTTATAAGCATGACTTGTTTCAAAAAGTAGTCACTTATTGAGCTTTAACTCACATTTCTAAAAGTGTTTCCTTACTTTATAGATAGAGATCGTGGACCTGACGCCTTATTACGTCTACCTATATGCCAAAGTTCATTTTGAGTTGGCATTCCAGTATGTATCATTTTCATTCGTATATATGGCTTGTATGTGTTTAGTAAGAGTTAAGTAGGCTAAGGGTTGTGAAAGTTAGTTTTTCAAGTTGTTTGAACTTTGGTCTAGTATATGTTTATTTCAGACTTATTAAACTTTATTGTGTATAGTTTGGGCAACACTACATTTTTATATAAAGTTTGTATCAGAAACCTTTGTTTTTTATTAAAAGTTTAGTTTTAGTTCTAGCAGAGTCAACAAATATCGTTAGATAGAGAACAGTATTTGTTAGATTCACACCAACTCTTAGCTAAGAGTTGGTTTTGGGTGGTCTAAGGGGTAGTTGACCAAGGAGTAGTTCAACAGCTCCTTTTTGCACTCCATAGTAAACTATATTCCTAAATATTTTTAACAGTTTTTTAAATTTATAATAATATTCCTAATAACTATTATTAGCAAAGATAAGTTAAATGGCACATTGCAATGATGACATAATACATTATGAAAATAACGTTACTTTAAGAAAATTAAGCCCATAGCCAAACAATCCTAAATTTGCCTAGTGACAATTAACAAACTCACCCCAATTTTTTTAAAAAATCATTCCCAAAATTAAATTAAAGAACACAAAAAGAAAAAAAAAATCCCAATCACCTACCATCATTTTATTTTTAAAATAAAATATACAATTCAAAGATTAAAAAATAAAAAAAAAACCCTTAGATTAAACATATGGACAACTTTAAAACAAAACCTAAACCAAAACTAAAATAAAATAAATTAAAAAACAAACTCTCGATAAAATGCACTTCAAATACATCAAACACAAACTAATCTGGAACACACAAACTATTCAATTCACATCCATACAACCCATAGATCACAATAACCGAATAGTAATACAATCAATTCCGCCGTATCTTGTTTAGACGACAATCCACAAACAGGAGGAATTGGCCAGCAATCAAAAACCAAAAATTGCCTTCAAACAATCTTCTGATGGTTTTCTTTTAGCCACCTCATGATCATAAGATACCATTATCAGCAGTAATAGTATATTTAACAAAGTTAAGTTTCGTCTAGTATTAATCTAGCCAAAAATATGACATGTAGTAAATTCCTAAAAGTAATTCTTACACATTTATGAAACCACGTACAGCATAATAATTAAGGACATATTGTATTCTATACTGATACGACAAGTGGTGGTAATCTAAAATTCAACAAAATACAATAACACTAAATTTCTCTGCAAATCAAACGGTTTTGGTAATTCAAATTACTCACAATTCTTGAAAGAAGATGAAATTACCCCCTCTTCTTACTCGAAGAACGTCGTTCGACCTCTTTTTCTGCCGTGAGAACACAGAACTCTGAGCCAAGCATTTCGTGCACATCAATGTTTAGAGAAATACTTAGATTAACTATCTCCATGATGACTTCTACTGTCATTATGAAACCTAAGGTAGACAAAACTCGAATCGCGTTTGCAGTTCTGCAGATATTCTGTCGTGTCTCTAATGGAGTATATACTTCTTGCACTTGGTTGCCAAAAGTTCCTTCAAATTTCGAACCCTTTTGTTCAGGTTTATCAACTTGATCCTCTATCATCGTATCCACTTTGGGATCAACATGCTCCCCAATCCAGATAAATCCATTGCATCCAAGTATTAGGTCAATACCATATTGCTCCAAATGATGGAAGTGTTGTTTGCGTCTCTTTATTAGATATGGCGAAACTGTAAGCAGCTGACCACGTTCAAGCTGGATATAAATATGCACAAATCTTAATCATAACAGTCATGAAGAAACAATATGAGATGATGCCATAAAAAGTTTTTAGGAATTTAATAACAATTGCATCGAAAGATATCATATTCAAATATAGCTATCCTTCAAGATTTTGAACTTATAATAGATTGGTAACCATTTGTTTTTGAAATCCTATAAACACAGATTCCATCTTTAGATTTCTTACTTTATTATATACTTCCTACTAATGTTATAGAAAACCAAGTATGTGTTTTGAAAACTAGAAAAAGTAGTTTTTAAAAAATTGTTTTTGTTTTTTAAATTTGACTTAGAATTCAACTAGCTTTTCAAAAAAAATAAAGACAAAAAACAAAAAAAAAAAAAAAAAAAAAAAAAAAAACAGGGTTGTAACAATTAGACATAATTTCTAGTATAACCATTCACGTGTTAGAAAAGATTTTTTTTCCTTTTTTCCATTCTCTAAAATCACTTTTCTGCGACCATCTTTCGTATTTCTTTCTGCCCACCCATCGCTATCTCCTCCTATCCCTCTTTTCATCTTGATGGCATCCCTTCAGGGCTTCCTCCCTCATTCCTGTGCACCAACTTTATAATCATCTCCACAATCCGTTTTAACAGCTAGAATTCCCCAGAACATTTGTCTATTCGACTATAAATCAGTATTCACATGGTACCAAGAATCTTTCTGTGGGGTCTCCCCTAAGAAACCAATGAAGAGATGGGAGACGTACAAAATTTGATTTTAAACTTATTTTGTTTACATCAACATCCAGGAGCTTAAGAAAGAGACTCCTTTTTACCTTGCCATACTTCTGGCTTCTTGCTTGAAGGTGTAGCCCATCATGCTGAAGACCACGTACTTCGGCCTGAGAAAGAACGTGGTATTGTTATTGTTCCTTAAATGAAAAATTAAGCATAAACATGGTAGTGTTTATATATTGATGCCTGGCCAGCCACAAATATTTATAACCTACCATATATCGGCTAGCTAAGAATTAACATCCCCCCCCCCCCCCCCCTCCGAAAAAAACGAAAGTTTAATTCTTAAAAAATGTAAAAATCTAGGAGAAAACCTTATACGAATGACACGTGACAAATTTGGTAGAAGATACGTTGATGGGTGAACGTAAAGGCTATCAAACTTACACAAATGACATCATTTTCTTCAAAAATGCTCCGCATGTTGAGTTCATCAACGGCAGTTCGCCTTCTCTAGAAATAAAATAATACAATTAACCCGGCGTTACAACAAACACAACCATTCTTAAGAGAGACAGAGAGAATCAGTTGCAGCAAAAAATTTTCAGAAAGCATAGCTAATTCAGTCTGGTGCAACAGTAAGCACCATTATTTCCATAAGAAAAGAGAATACTCCAATACCTGAATACCATCAGGCAAGTTCATCGAAGAAAGCATCAAAACTGCATCTTGGCAATAATTTATATCCAATCTCCAACGTTTTGGAGCAACCTGAATAAGATCACATCAGATGGAATGAAAAAAAATGGAGTGCTGGAGGGGCATTGTAACATGTTTTTCCGATTTAAAGCGTTGTAACCATGACACCAGAATAAGTTTTTCTTGTCTGTTTTACTCACCAATATCTCTATGTTACCTTTATGTAAAACCAAAAAGATTAATAGCAAGTGTTTGGTTTTACCTCTGTAACACGTCCCACTACGATATCACCAACCTCCGGTTTATATCTAATAACCAGTACAGACAATTAGATCATAAAAGATATCATAACAATACACCAAAAAAGGGCCAAGAAAAACCAAATTACAAAGTTCGTGGACAACCTGGCACGCAAGGCACGTACATAGATGAGCTTATTTACTCGCTCAACCACTCCACAAATAGAGGCAACTACTTCTCCATTCAAGTCAAGGGTCCCATGTCCCCTGTATACAATTTTCAATTATAGCACAATGCATATAATATCCTGACAAGTACACAATCCAAGCATCTATTATAAAAAAAGTAATGAGGAATTATGTACTTGAGGACACCATCCTCGTAATTGAGAGGAATAGTATCGGCAACTACAACAGAAGCATCAGAATTGCCCTTCGAAGAGAGAGATTTAAGCCTTTCTTGGGCTCTTTCAAGACGAATCTTCTGGGTATGATTCAAGGAAATTTGTAAACCTTTCATATCTGAATTTGGAAATTTTCTAGGTTAGAACATGGTGGTGTTGCATGATTCTCATGACCAATATATGACATACTATCACAAAATGTTTGCAAAGATATGACACGTAATAAAAAAACAAACAAACAAATAATGAGTAACACCTAGTATTTTCCAATATATATAGCGACTAAAATCGCAATGTGAAGCATATCAATTATAAACATTTACAACTTATACAAATCAGATGAAGAAACTTATAACAAACAATTTCTAAGGCGTATGCAAAAAAATAAAAGGATGCCTTTGGCCAAAATGTTAAACTTTTCTATTTTCAAAACTATTACCGGATCCTTAATCTAAAAATATTTTGAAAAAGCAAAAATAAGTACAAAAATACTTAATAACCAAGCCCCATATCAAGCGTCCAAAATTTGTCCCCTTTCCAAACATTCTTAAACGAAAAAAAAAAAATACGAATGTTTGCAAATCTTTCGGTTGAAATTTTGTTACACAGTACTTTCAAAATCAAAATCTTCCGATCAAATAAGCTCTTAAAACTAAAATCCTACAGTAAAATAAGCTTTCTAAACTAGACGATCATACTGAAACCTTCAAATAGACTTTCAGCAAAACAAAAACCTTCTAAAATGACACATGGGCCTGGGAGCTTGACACTAATGGATACTTCACAAAAATTTGGACAATCATCTCACCGCTAATAGTCTCTCAATTGCCAAAGACTTGTACAAGAAGATTTGGAAATGCTTGTCCTAAAAGAAATAAGTTTCAATTGTGGGAAATGTCAAACTCCTGTTACCTGACGAACACTGAGGATAGACTACAAAAAGGCTGCCCATAGATCAACATTTCACGTTAATGGTACTGTCTTTCCCATAATAACAGTGAATCTATTAGTCACTTGCTTTTCGATTGCCCCAGGCAATGGGATCTGGTCGAAGTTGTTCACAGCTTTCAACCCCTCCCCGCCCCCCCCCCCCCCCCCCCTACTGACAATCTAAGTTGGCTCTATATGTCACACCCGATTCTGGGTTTTCCCTCCTAACCTAGATCGTGGCATGAAAACGCTTTTTGAAAATAGAACAAGTAATATAAAATTTTATGGGAATTTCGGCAGCAACTCCCCTAAAATATGGGTTAGCCAAACCTGAAAAGATGGAAGATTTTCACTTCTCTAAATAAGTATTCTTTAGACTTAAAATAACATCGAGTGTGTCTCACCACACGCTCATCTAACTAGACTAGAGTCTCAATCAGAGTTTATATTCAACTACGAATTAGTTACAAAAGAAATATAGTCCTGATAAAAGACCTCTCAAAACTCAAATCCTTATAGTGACTCTTGCTACTTCTAACCACCTCATATTGCAATACAATACTTAAGTATATACATACAAAAGAATGAAAGTCTACAATCAATGACGGGGAACTCAAAGGATGCTTGGACCTTGACCACTACCTAGGGGGAGAAAAACATTGAAAACGTGAGCTAAAACTCAATGAGTGGCAAGTTTTTAGAGGTAAAAGCATGTAAAACATGCTCTCAAGAGTGTGAAAATATGCATCGATTGCCAAAAGAAATATAATAACAATAGCAATCCCGGGATTATACGCTTTCCCCACTTCAATTTGGCCTAAAGCAAAGATTAAGGTCTATTAGTTATCTTCACAAAGCAAGACGACACAACAATCTCCAAATCGCTTCATAAGACCAAACTCAAACTATTTTATGTTTCTAAAGTCCTTGAATTCTCAATTCGCCTTAGATTAGACTAGACTTTTCACCTACAAACTCTTAGACTTGAAATTTGGATACTTAACCCAATGAGCATCCAACTTAGTTCAAGCTCAATGGGTTTTTTGTGTAGATACATCAAGCTCAATGGGTTTTTTATGTGGATACACTTTTATCTCCATTATCGATGATTTTTTTTTTTTTTCAGATTTATATCCATTATATCAACAAGAGACCAACAACCTTAAGCACTTCCTAAGATTTAGATTGAACTATTCCCTAAATGCTTTAACTTAGGCTAAAATTTCACTTTTGGATCCATAAACTTCAACTTAAACTCTTAACACCATAAGCACCCAAACTTAGGTCGTCTTTTAATCCTTTAACAATTTCAATATCAATCTAACGAGTCAAATACTTAGGAACTTATCCAAACTTGTTTAAAATAACCTTAATCGTGTTGATTAGTGCTGCTAAGTTCTCCTAATCTTCAACCTCTCATACAAAACAATGTGGTTTAATATCAAGTTTATAATAAAACTAAATGGGTTTTTTAAGAACTATGAGAGAACTCACTAAATTTATCTAAAACCTTACCGATACCTTGTCGAAATCGCCTTGACGGTACATAAACCACTTTCTAACTTCGAATCTAGTACCTAAACCATTTTATGTTTCGAAGCTTACGACTTTCTAACTTCGAATCTAGCACCTAAAACCATTTTATGTTTCGATGCTTATAGAAGTAACACCCAAGCAAACTCCAAAGCTAAGGTTGGAATAGAATGAAACTAACGGGTGAATCAGCGTGCTAAAGAACGGCGAGAGATGGTTGTCGTCGGCAAGCTCTTGGAATTCCGGCGAAACTCCAAAGGACGGCGAACTCTGACGAGTGGGGAAGACGCGGCTGCAGCGGCGAAACCAATCGAAACTACGGACGAGAGCGGCGGTTGAAGAATCAGACAGTCGACTTGTCGGACACGGCTGAGATGATGCACGGAGACTTGCGGCGGCCAAGACGTAATGGTCGGCGGTGGCTGGTCTGATGGGCAGACGGAAAAAAAAGAAATTGGAAGGTGGATAGGGAGGGCAGCGTGCGTGGAGAAAGAGGAGAAGGAGAAGGAGAAGGAGAAGGGCTGTAGATTTTCCTCTCTTTTCTCTTTTTATTTAATTAAAAAAATAATACTAATAATATAGAAAAAAAATCATATTCTGCCTCACTCCAAATTAAAATTATTTTGATCTTAGCATCTGTTTGGTAACGTTTCGTTTCTTGTTTTCTATTTTCATTTTTTTAAGAAACTGAGGTATTTAATAACGTTCTTTTTTAATTCTAAAAAAAGTAGAAACGTTTCTCATTTTATAAAAAATTATTGAAAAAAAAAATAGTTTATCTCATTCTCATTTCTCACTTATTTCTATTAGTTTATTTTTATTTTTTCTCAATTATTTCTATTGTTTCCTTTTCCTTTTTCTCAATTCTTTTTATTGGTTTCATTTTTCTTTTTTTCAATTCTTTTTCTATTTCATTTTCCTTTTCCATTTTCTTCGGGTGATTTCATTTTTCTTCCTCTTATTTCCATTTTCTTCTCCAAATAACCACTCTCCACGTGGTTTCCTTTTTCTTCCTCTTATCTCCATTGTCTTTCCCAAATAACCACCATCTTCCTCTTCCTCTCATCGTCTTCATTGTCTTCCTGTTCGCCTCTCATCATTTTCCTTTACACGTCTTCCTCTTTGCTCGATCTGGGTTTTCCTCTCCCTCTTTGCGTGAATTATGTTTTTGTTGTGGGTTTTCTCCGAATTTGTGGGTTTTTGCCATATATGTGTTTTAGCCGTGAGTTTTTGTTTTTCTCTTTGCCGTGGGTTTTGATCCTCCTTTTCGTCGTGGGTTTTTGTCTTCCTTTCACGGGCGTTGTCCTTGAGATCCCAATCTTCATCTCATCCATAAGATTACAATAAGATCTTCCTATCTAGGTTCATAATTTTATTTTTTTATGTTTAATGGAGGACATATATTTTTGTTTGATGTTTAATTGAATTAAATGTGAATAAAATAACATAAAAATCTCAAAGAAAATCAAGAAACAAGAAACAGTTATCAAACACATTTTCTGTTTCTGTTTCTTTTTTTTTCAAGAAACAAGAAACATAATTGAAAAAAAGAAACAGAAACAGTTATCAAACATTCCTTTTCTTGTTCTAAAAAAATAAGGAATAGGAAACTGGGAACAGGGAAAAGGAACAAGAAACAAAAAACGAAAACGGGTCCGTTTGGTAATGTTCTCATTCCCTGTTTCCTGTTTCTGTTTTCATTTTTTAAAAACAGAAGTGTTTGGTAATGTTTTCTGTTTCTCATTCTAAAAAAAGTAGAAATGTTTCCCATTTTATAAGAAATTATTGAGAACAAAAAAAGGTAGTTTCTCATGTTCCATTTCTCAATTACTTTTATTGATTTCCTTTTTCTTTTCCTTTTTCTCAATTATTTCTATATGTTTCGTTTTCCTTTTTCTCAATTATTTTTATCGATTTTCTTTTCTTTTTTCTCAATTATTTTTATTGATTTTCTTTTCCTTTTTCTCAATTATTTTTCTATTTCCTTTTCCTTTTTTCATTTTCTCACATGATTTTCTTTTTCTTCCTCTTATTTCCATCTTCTTCCCCAAATAAGCACTCTCCACATGGTTTCCTTTGTCATCCTCTTCCTCTCATTGTCTTTGCCCTCTTCCTCCTCGCATCTCACTGTCTTCCTCTACACGACGTCTTCCTCTTCGCCGGATCTAGGTTTTCCTCTTCCTCTTCACACGAATCTGGGTTTTTGCTGTGAGTTTTTGCTAGATCTTTGTTTTTGTTGTGGGTCTTTGTCTTCCTCTTCATCGTGGATTTCAATCCTCCTCTTCATCTTGGGTTTTCGTCTTCCTCTTCGCCAGCTCTATCCTTTAGATCTCAATCATCTTAATCTCCATCAGATTACTAGAAGACCTTCCTATCGAGGTTTGTTAAAGTGAGTGGTGTAATGTTTAATTGAATTGGATGTGAATAAAATAACATGAATAAAATATTAAAAAAATCTCAAAGAAAATAAGGAAATAAGAAATAGTTATCAAACACATTTTCTGTTTCCGTTTCTTTTTTTCAAGAAACAAGAAGCAGAAATAGTTATCAAACACATTCATGTTTCTTGTTCTAAAAAAAGAAGAAACAAGAAACAGGGAACAAGGGACAAGAAATATGAAACAGGAAATAGAAAACGAAAACGAAAATGTTACCAAGCGAGCCCTTCTAGTCCTTAAATACCAGTGCTCCTCTAATGAACAACCTATTTATGGTCCAACCACTAAACAAAAATCTCTCTCGCCATAGAGAGGGTATGACCGTTTGTTCAAGTCATGAAGAGACCATTTAAGGGAACACTCATCTACTTACCCTAAAGTCGGGAAGAAGTGAATTCCACCTTGTGTGATTATGTTTCCAACTCCCCACTTGGTCTTGTACCTAAAATGATAAGCATATTGAGTTGGCAATCTGGCCACTCTCACCAGTACAAATCAAAGGACTATCTCTCTCGAACAAGAGTTTGTAATACACTCAGGATTAAGACTAAGTTACTTAGGTCATCCTAATGAAATAGAAACCCAACTAGTTAACGAAGTTATATCTAGTGGTTATTATTTCGTGGTTCAGTCTTATGCAACGTCATTGCATAGGATACCCTCACTCGCATGTCACCTACATGAATGCGTTGGATCATTGTGTTTGTATCAAATACAAAGTGAGTCGTATCCATAGTGTTACTAGGATAAGGTACTCAGTCTTATCCCTTTACTGTAGACCCTTTAAGGTGATCTCGAACATTGATCCTTGTATGTTTCTATATACTGTTCAAGACTCATCAAACAGCTTAGGATGTTAATTTATTAAATTTAGGTTATTAAGACAAAACTAACAATATAATCAATAACACTTTTTGAAATAATAATAACATTTTATTAATAAATGTCAATGGATTATATTAACTATTTATGAGTTTTAGGACATAAAACCTAATAGTCCTTTCTTGAGAGCTTCTTGATCCCTAGACAAGAGTGCCTAAGTATCAAGTGGGATCACATCTTAATGTTTGATGATGATGAGTTGTTTGACAGGTATCCATGGGAGAGGGTGGCTTTTGACCTTCTAGTGGAATTTATTAATAGAGTTGTATCTAGCAAGGGACAGACAGAGATTTCAATGGGAGGCTTTATTTTCCCAATCCTTACTTGGGCGTACTAGGTAATCCCAACGTTGAGTACCCCACCAACTTCTTTGCGAGGAGGATTTCAAATGAAGTTCCTAGAATAATTAATTGGGTTGCAGACACGCAACCAAAGTGGAAGGACCTGAAACAAAAGGTCTCTGATTCAGCCACTGTATGTAAGTCTTCACTACATAGTTATTACCTATGCTTATTTCATGCTTTGATACTTTAGAAAATATTTTTTTTCTTTTTGTAACAGCTTGAAGTCTCCTCTATGCTCGCTACACCTAATGAAGTGGGTATGCTATATTTTTCACCCTTCCTTGAGGCAAAAAAAAAAAAATCCAAAAGGCAAAAGACGAACTTAAAAAAAGCCAAGCAACTGATAAGGTTGCTCAAATGTCGCTAAATAAAGGCATGCCCTCTACAAGTCAGATGGATGGACTAAAATGTAGAAAATTTTGAAAAAAACCAATAGAGAATGGAGAAAAATATGGAAGATATTCTGAAATTTTTTAAACCTATAGAGTTGAAAATGAATAGAAAGTTTGAAGAACTAGGAAACAAATTGAACAGAATTATTGAAAAAATTAAGAGTCAGAACCTAGTTCGTCGGGTGCACGAGAGACTAATGATTATATGGTAAGCATGTGATACATTGAAATTGTCTTATCTGATTATGTGTACATTTAACAGGATCTTAAAATACACTGTATTTTGGATGCATGGAGCAAGAGACGTTGAGGAGCACCTTGACAAAGTAGAAAATGACATAGAAGATGAAGAAGAAAAAGAAGAAGATGAAGAAATGAACTTGGAATCAACTATCCGAACGTGCTTAGGAAAAAGATGACGACAAAGGCAATGGAAACATGGCTGGAAATCGGAACTAAACTTCTAAAGTACCAGATGGTGGACCAACTAATTTGAACACATCAGAGACAACAACTACCGAACAAGAAAAAGGTGGAGATGCCTCACCATACAAGGTAAATAAAGAAACTGAATATAGTAAAACTTGTTCAGAATGTTCTAAATACATCTTATTAACTAACATGTGTACATAATTGTAATAGGACACAAAGGATAGTGAGGAAGAAATCAACATGTTGATAAGGTCAATAGACGAAAAATTTATATATGATGAAATGAAGAAAAAAGAAGAAAATCGAATGAAAACGGTATAGTACTGTATGATTGGCATATTTTTGTTATCATCAATTACTATTAACTTTTAAGAATTGTGAATTTCAATTACAGAGTATTTGTGAACTCTGACTACATGAAACAAATTATGTTATCATCATGTATATATTTTTGTTATGAACAATTGAATCGGTTTGTTATCATCAGTGACTTTGTAACTTCTAAGAATTGTGTATTTGAATTATAGAGAATTTTTTGTATCAGCTCTTTATTGATGAAATAAATAATATGTGTATGTAAATTACACTGCATTTGACATACTGGACCTACTAATGTGTAGTTCAATTACGATGTTGAATTATAGTGTATGAATACTTACAACAAATCTTTTTATAATACTAGTAACTAATCCTTGAGAAATACTAAGTATGCACAGGATCAATTTTTGTTGAATTCAATCGCAAAAATAATGAAAAATGCAACCAACCTTTGGCAGAACCAAAGAACGACCACACATGACCAAGGTAATACCCTAAATAATATGAATGCCAGATCCACAATTTTCAGAATACTACATGAAACTTTTTTTTGCTAAAAACTTATAGGTTAAAGGAAGGTTGCCAAGTGAGGACAAACTTTCAAATGTAGACGAAAATAATCCAACAACGAGGGTTATACTAAAATACATGCAGTGTTCTCAAATTCTAAATCAATTAAAATACATTGTATTTGTATTATAAGATTTATATTGTAGTTAGTCACATATTTCAACTTATTCAGATAATGAGGATGTATTTCACAATGTTAAATTTGAACAAATTTTATATGTACCAACGTATAACTTGTCCATTCAAAATAACCAACATGTTAGATTTACAAATAAGAGAAATACTTCAAAAGGCAACTACGATTGCAAACTATACATAATGTATCTTGACCCTATATGATAATATATATCATGACTTTAATATTATGACAACCTCAATGTATCTTTGAAAAGAACAATACTTGAATTTAAAACAAATAACCTACAATATAGTATACTTGCAAAGTCAACAAACTTAGGTCACTGTAAAATATAAGAAATACATTGTATTTCAATGAACAAAAGCTCAATTTTATTCGAATTAACTATTCAACTCCAATGATAACAGAGAACACTATGAAAAATAGACAATTTCAAATTAAAATCAAGTACTTAAACATGATAACTAAGAACTAAGGAAAATACTAAAACTGTAACTTAACGTTGAATGGGTTCTCTACAAGACCTACAATTGTGACCTCTTTTACCGCACCTGCTACAACGAACAACCGCTTTTTTCTCTAAAAATGAAGTAAACCTTTTTTTAGGCCTTCCAACTGGACATTTAACCTGCACTAAAAGTAGTCCATCGTTGCCACCTTGGTACGTATTCCTAAGTTGGTCTAAAATACCAATAGGACATGTTCCCTTCTTGTACAAGTTTATCAAATTTGAAACATAGAACTTATCAGTGTACATATGCAAATTAAGATTCCTTGAAGACAGTGCAATAAATGCATGTGAACAAGGGATCATATCGAGGTCCCATTGACGACATGAGCATGTACGGTCTAAAATATTGATAGCATATTGTTCCTTACGATGGTTGACTTCAAATTCATGTTGGTTTACATGATATATCTGTCAAATCGTTAAAATAAATGTCATGTACAAATAAGTGCATACATAATTACTGCATTTTTTATTCAAATATCAAACAACTTACATTCATTGTGCAACTTTCCCTTAAAGCTTCTCGAATCATATCTTTTGCATATATTGAAAGTTTCGTGTGTTGAAAATACCATTTGGTATGACGTTCATAAAACCATTTTGAACCAAACTACGGATTGATTCTAGAAGCCTAAATACACGAAATTCTCGTGATTCTTTTAGAGTAGAATTCATACTTTCAGAGATGTTTGTTGTAATAACCGAGTATCTTTTTCTACTAAAAAAGGCCCTAGCCCATCTATGTCTTCCAACACCTTCCAACTTATGGCCTAATTGATGAAGAAAGATGATCAAGTTGTCTCATGTAGTACTCAAACTCCAATGGGGTATACGCTCTGGCACAACTATGGAAGGAGTCCTTAATGGGAAGCGACTTATGGTTCTTTTTCAAGTTCTTATACAAATGGAATGCACATAACCCATGTTAGTTGTTTCGTACACAACATTAAATCCATTTTCTATACTTTTGTGAGCATCATACACAAATTATCATTTCGTTATATTATCCAAAAACAGTTTTAATTTTACGAAAAAACCATGCCCATGGCATGTCATTCTTTGAATCAACAACAACAAAAAGCTAGTGGCACAAATTTGAGAATTGCCATCAATAGTAGAGGTAGAGATGAACGTACCAAGGTATTTGTTCTTCATGGCTACACCATCAACTAAAATAACTAGTAGACAATAATTCCATGCATCAATTGAAGCAGCAAGTGCCATGAAATAATACTTAAATCGACCTTCGTCGTCTGCTTCTTTAGTTGTATATGTTCCTAAAAACAATGAAATAAAAAATGAGAATTACAGTGTATTTCCATATTAACCAAGTGTTATTATTTCAAATACAATGTATTTGTAGTTTAGTACACCTGTGTTGTTTCGGATCAATGCATCAAAGAATGCTGACAACATGGCATATGAGGCCTCCAGAGGACCCCTAATGGAATTCAATGCAATCTCACATCTTCTCCAAGCCTTGTCATAGCTTACGTTCACTCTGTGATGAATCTTTATATAATTAATAACGTCAAAAGGACGACATGGAGACTTGTTATTCATTTTAAAAAATGATTTCGGACACTAAAAAACAATCCAAGATGTTGCTTGCCTTTGATCATTTTTAACAATGTCAAGAGCACACTAGTGGGTATCCGTGAATTTACGAACTATCTAAATATCACTTTTTTTTAATACAGAAGCATGTAGATACTAAGGACAAGACGAATCTTTACAATGAATATCAAACAATGTACGATTGGACCTAATAGTAACAAGTTTAAAACTATTTTTCACAACAAGCAGATAAATAGCTTTCTTCAATACTAATTTACTTCTAAACATTAATCCCACTTTAATAGGTATTCCAACATGCAACGATTCAAATGCATCAACGTCAATAATCTCCGTTTCATGATGTGAATCTTGAGATCTGGGTACTTCATTGTTCAAATATGAGGTATTTCCAATTGCACCAGTAGATACAGAGTGAACAACCACCAGTAAATCATTGTCAGGAAATTTGGACAAAACTAACATAATTAAGCCAAGGCACATCCTTATCCTCAACAATCCAAATGAGGTTTGAATTGTTGCAGCCATCCCAATAAACAGTCAAACGAGACACGGAAAGATCTGAAGATGGAAAGAGTCTAGATCTGAAGATGGAAAGAGTCTACCTTGAATGCCTTATACAAATCCTTAAAATGAAACGGTAAGTGGAATGTATAAATCAGCAATACGATAATCAAGATACCGAGAAGATTCAATCCATCTACCATCCAACACAGTCTTTACTCATTGTAAAGCCATAACAAAAAAATTGTTATAATTCTATTATGGTCTTCGACAACTAATGTTAAAGGAAGTACCGTAAAAATTGGAATTAGTTAACGAAAACTGTTAAACAAAAAAACAAAATGTTTAATGTAAAAACTGCAAATAACTAAGTATTGGTATTTCAAACTAATGTAAAAAAATAAAATCTTTCGACTATTTTTGCGAAAAAAATTTAAAATAATTAACCTAATATGTTTATAGATCTAAATATATATATTTTCTATTAGTTTTATTTTTAAATCTATATAACTGCCACAAGAATATAATTTTTTAAAATAAAAATCAACAAAAAAAATATGGATAATCGTAATTTTGCGTTGATATCAAGCGACCTAATCTAAAATTTAAATTCTAATTGTTATTACAAATATATATTATGTATTATTTAATAATTTTTTTAAAATATAACAAAATAAAAAATCTTATATATATAATTGACATTATTTTAGTGGATGATCTAAAATTTAAATTCAAATTGTTATTAAAAATATGTATTATGTATGAATTAATAAATTGTTTAAAATATAAGAAATACGAAAATCTTGTATATATATTTGTTATTTTAGGGGAAATTGATGCAATATTGTCTAGCAACAAAATAACATATTTAGTTAAAATTTACCAAATTTGGATGTTATTAGGGGCAGACAGCGATTTTTCTATATTTCTTATTATTTCTGGTTTTTTTTGCCATTTATTAAGTTGTTATTTACACATTTATCAAAAAGAAGAACCCTATTGATTCAATATGCAAGAATCAACTCGACCCAACCCAACTCTTAACTCTTACGAATTCGGGTTCGGTTGGCAGGTTGGTTTTTAATTTTTCATATCTCCAAAATTGAGAAAAAATTTCATATTTGTTTTTCAATATGCAAGGTGAACAAATTGTCATTTAAGATGCAAAACAACACACACATATATATATATATTATACATTCAAAATGCAACTATACAATTTCTATTTAAAAGAATGTTTACTTTTAGATTTTATGTTTATATATATATATATATATAATCAGGTTGTGTTGGATCAACTCGACCCCTTACTTGCACAACCTGACAATCGGGCTCAACTTTTTATCTTCCAATTTTCTTACCCAATCCAACCTCACAAAATTTAACCCAACCCAACCCTTATAATTTGGCTACCTTGTTGGATAATTCGGATTGGTCGGGTTATTGGTTTTTTTGAACACCCGTGCTCTCTAATTTTTTTTTCAGGGGATGGTAGGTTGGAAATTCAACCTTCTACCTATTTAAATGAAGATTATATCGATATTAGTTGGTCAAATTATCCATCAACATTTTGGTCAATAATAAACTTACATGTAAGCTTAAATGCCTTTTTTTCTCTTAAAATTTTTCTTTCACAACTTTTTTAATTAAATAATAGATATTAACGTTAAACACTAAAATACAACTTTTAGTGAAAAAATCAAGATTAAAAATAATAAAAATGAGCTTTTACCTGAAAAATCAAAATTAAAAATATAAATCTTGAACTTGTGAAAAAAAATTGAAACACAACTCAAATTTCAACCCCCTAACATTTTGAACCAAAGAATTATTTTCCTCTTTTATCTTAAAGTTGCTTTCGTTTAAGAGTATCGTTGGGTTTTATGTTTTTCTAAGGTCACTATCGACTTTTGGACAAACATAACCATTGATTTTAAACAATTAATTGTTCAAATGACTCTTAAATAATTAGAGAGAAAATTACATTATGACAATGGCTTTGTATAAATTTAAACATCCAAATAAGTAAACAATCATAAATGAAAAAATTCTTAGAAAATATTTACACAATATGTGTGTAAAAACTTTAGATGGATCAACACTAATAGAAAATCACTTATAAATACTAGTAAATGTGTACCAATCTTTATCGATGCGCATCATTGATAAAATCTGAAATTTTATTATATTTTGTAAATATTTTAGTAATCACTTTTTAAATTGAATATAAATGTAAATTATATATTAGATCTTATACTTAGTCATTAGGATTTTTTAAAAAATATAACAAATCGGTAAAATATTTACTCTTTAGAATAATTTCGAAAACAAAAAAAGCCATAGGCCCACAATGAAAAATACCAAAAATACCTTCGTCAACACGCGATTAATTGGCTACACGCGCGTTTGAGTAATCTTCTTCTAGACGATTGTTTACTATAGTCTAAACGAATAATCTACGATCGTTTAGGTCATGATACACGATTGTGTATTTCTTTTTAACGATAAAAAGAAGGCTTCAATTTTAAACGATCGACTATGGTAAGCGATCATTTAGATCATATTTACACGATCGTAGGGAAGAGGAGATGTAAAAATCTGGGAAGCGAAGATGTATAAATCATAGAGAAGAAAAATGACAAATCATTTACAATATTCAAGAACAAATCTAAAAATTATAAAAATATTGTACCAGCTTCCTGAACTTTTGCTTCTTATTATTTTAGTATTTTGTATAAATCAACCGTCATTACTGTGTTGAAATGAGCTTTACCTAATGGTATCGCCGTGACCCTCATCTTTGCGTTTCGATCTCCTATGCGACAATTCAATTACATAAATACTTCTTTTTTTTAAAAAAAAAAAAAGTTGTTGTTTTTTTTGTGATCCTTGTGCGCCAGTGGGTTTTTTTTTTCCTTCTAGCGAACCGCTCTCCTTCTCTACTTAAATTCTGTGATTCTGCTGTTCTCTCCTTTTGCTCTCATCAAATTCTCCGATCCAAAGACTCTTAGAGAAACAAAAATGGCAAGAAAATTTTTCGTCGGCGGCAACTGGAAATGCGTATACTTCTTACTTCTTATTTCAAATTATTTTCCCTTTTTTTTTTCAATCTTTATTTTCTCTCCATCTTTTCGATGTTCGGCTTTTCATTCGATTCGATCCTTGTCGTTCGTGCTTTAAGATGCTAAATCTGTTGAACCTATGTGATTTCTACCTATTTGTTGAAATGTTATTGGGTTTTGATCACGAACTGAGGAACTTCCAGTTTTTCGGTGTTTTGACTTTTCAGATCTTGTGACTTTTCCGATCTGTGTGTGTTTTATGTGATTTTGGATTGTATTTGAGGTGTTCAAGTGTTAAAAATATGTGAAACTTTGGAAATGGAGGTTTGGGCGTTCTGGATTACTCTTGATTGAACTAAAACTAATCATCGTATTCATCGAATGAATATTGTACAGAATGGAACAAACGAGGAGGTGAAGAAAATTGTCAGCACGTTGAATGAAGCTGAAATTCCTTCAGAAGATGCTGTGGGTATGTATGGAAATCCCGTTTGGTTTTCAGCTGTATTAATGTTCTTATGGCTTACATTATCTGGCAGTTGTTGAAGTGATTGATTGGGTTTTACATGTTACTTTCCTTTGCAGAAGTTGTTGTGAGTCCACCTTTTGTGTTTCTTTCGCTGGTGAAGAGTTTGTTGAGGTCTGATATTCAAGTTGCAGCACAGAACTGTTGGGTTCGCAAAGGTGGTGCGTTTACTGGAGAAGTTAGGTATGATTTTTAGTTAGGGAGGTTTCTAATGGCTTGGCTACTTGATGATATCTGTGTTAATGATGAAATTTGATGTTGAATCGATAAGCCTCCGATTGGTAACATATTTCTGAAGTAAAATAGCTGTTTCTTTGCGAACTTCAAAAAACATGTTTTTAAATACTACTTGTTTTAGTTTTTAAAACATTGACTTGGTCTTTTAAAACATTGGTAAAAAGTAAATAGCAAAGCAGGAAATTTAGATTTCTTTAGAGGTGGAAATGGTTTTGATAGGCTTAATTTTATAAAGTTTAAAACTATAAATCAAATGATTACTAAAACAGGGCTAAATGTTGTCTAACTTCAGCTTTGCTCGCGTTTTCTAGGCCTTTTTCTTTTTTATATGTAAAAAATATTTCTCTTAAACTCTCAAGAATTAAGGGTGCATCGGCAATTGATTGAAGTTTATATCGTTTTGTCCTGTAGTGCTGAGATGCTTGTCAATTTAGGAATTCCTTGGGTTATTCTTGGGCATTCTGAAAGAAGACTTATTTTGAAAGAGTCCAATGAGGTAACCCCCTGCTAGAACAAAAACTAGTGGCCACACCCCCATCTTTATATTGTTAACTTGTCAAGGAAAAATAATTATTCACCGTCAACAAATATCACTGATGCAAAGTCCATTTCCTCATCCTGTTTATATACAGTTCGTAGGAGATAAAGTTGCATATGCACTTTCTCAAGGCATTAAAGTCATTGCTTGTGTTGGAGAAACTCTTGAGCAGCGTGAATCAGGATCAACAATTGAAGTTGTTGCTGCACAAACTAAAGCAATTGCAGGTACTTCTAAGTTTTACCTTCTTAGCTCTTACATTTAAAGTAAATGTTTGGAACGGGCAGGATCTTTGAGCTCTTGATCTTTTGCTCTTCTCATGCTGAGAAGCTTTCAATATTATACTCCCATGTTTTATATCAACATGGATAACCCTTTCTGTTACATGGCAGATAAAATCTCTAATTGGGACAATGTTGTCTTGGCTTATGAGCCAGTATGGGCTATTGGAACAGGGAAAGTTGCAACCCCTGCTCAGGCTCAAGAAGTAAGATTCGTTATTATATATTTTTGCATTTCGCATGAATTCAGGATAATGGACAATAACATTTTGTGGTTTTTTCGAAAGGTCCATGCTGAATTGAGGAAATGGTTTCAGAACAATGTTAGTGCTGAAGTTGCTGGATCTGTTAGAATTATATATGGAGGTAACCTCCTTGCTTTTATGAGAAAAGATTGACATGTTTGTTGTGCATTCTTTTCCTATATTTTGTCGAGGTGGTGAAAACTGTAAATCCAAGCATATTGATGAGGAAGCCTTTGTAATGGGGAGTGCGAACCCACATAAGCATGATGTAACCAAAGACCATTCGTGGGAGGGGTGTACTTTTTAGGAAACAACCAAATACAAACCTCAATTTGATTAATATGTATGCAATGTGTTAAAAAGCTTACCCAGTTCTTTTGAATTAAGCTGGTCTAAGTCCATGCCGTAGAACTTTTTCTTTATTCATTGGGTCCAGCTTCTATCTCACTCACCACAAGAACTTTGAAGACCACTGTATGCCTTCTGCATGACAATACACAAGCATTATGTATTAAATTAGGCGCACGTTGTCACAATCGCAACCTTTCAACCTCGGTCGATTGTGCGGCACTTGTTTGACCCGTCAACAAATCAGTCGATCGAAATATGAAAACCTTAACAAACTCACGGTACGATTCACCCTCCTGTCACGTTCTTGATGCGTTCTTGAGAAAATGTTTTAGAGAACGTGAGAGAGAGAAATTTGCTTGCAAAGAGTGAAGTTTGTCGGTTGCAAGGGAAAAAGTTTGCTTGCAAAGAGTGCAAGCATTACAATGCTTGGGCGGGGACTCAACTACTATGTCTCCCTTATAGTACATTTTGAACATTTCTAGCTCTGGTAGGCTTGCATATGAAAATGCCGAAACGTTACACCCAAGCTTTATGACTTCAAAAGGAAAACAACTAGCTAAACTAAATACAAGACATAAAGATAAGATAAATTGAGGGTATTTGGGCATACGGCCATAGACAAACAACGCCTTGGACAAGTATGATCGTGACACACGTCAGGGGCACATCTTATGTGATAAGTCCCCAGGCCAAAAGCTATGGGCCTTGAGACTTTTTATTTACTTTTGAAAAATAATAATAATTAGGATTTTACTTTTTATTAGCTAAAGAGAACAAAATTTATTAATACAAAATTTCTTCTTGGGGTTATTTAACTGTGGGACTGACTTGTTTAAGTTCTTAATTTGTCTTTTAGGTTCCGTAAACGGTGCAAACTGCAAAGAACTGGCAGCACAACCTGACTTGGATGGATTTTTGGTTGGAGGAGCTTCGCTTAAGGTTAACTCTTCTTATAAGTTTGCATCGTTCATTTTTGTTAATTTGTTCTGTTGTTGACTTGTCTCTATTTTTTCTACAAACTAGCCTGAGTTTGTTGACATTATTAAGTCTGCTATGGTGAAGAAATCTTCATGAATTGCCTGAGGACGAGATGGTTTAATCTTCCTTTAAGTACGTGATATGTTGCGGAAATTGTTGTTTGCTTGAGGAATAAAGTTTGAGACCCAATGCTTGTATAATCATCATTTTGTATTCTCTCCTTTTTGATGCATTTTGACATAAATTTGGCACTGTTGAGGCTATACAATGTTTATGATTGGATTGAGGTCATCTCAATTCTGATACAGACAAAATGTTGTGAGTTCTAATTATTAGTATGGTTCAGATTTCAAAAATTTCTTTCTATGTTCCTGTGGGTTTCATCTTATGGAGTTATATGAGTGTTTGTTTTGGAATAATGGAGTTTTTTTTGGGGGAGCTTAGCAGATTTGGTTTAATTAGAAGAGTATGTGTGTTTCTCATTTTCAATCAAAAAGTCAACTATATGAACTTTTGCATATAAAAACACTAACCCAAAAATCGTGAATTGATTTAGCCCAATTGTGTGTTTTTTTTTGAGCAAATATCAAATGAGTGCAAATGATAAATTGGAGAGGCGTAACAGAGAAGAGCGAGTGACAATAGGTATATGGATAGAGGTGGCTTGATGAAAAATACGCCCACAAATAAAAAACAATGACAACACTCTTCAAACAATGCCTTCGTTCGTCTGACTTGCACTTTAGCCAAGCTTGACATTGAAGGGAAAGACTAGTTACTTCGGATTTGAAAATCTCAAAATTACATAGTTTTATGAACCTTTATTTGGAAGTTTAGTTTAGTTAAATGAATCTTAAAATGCAAGTTCAACCTTTTAGTCTGAGAGAATTATTGGAACTGTGAATCTTTTTATGAATGATTGAGGAAACAAACCTGGAATTGACCTTTTATTATAGAAGATAGTATATTTCTACATTGGTTTATCTTGAAATAATTGTAGTTTTCTAAAATATCGAGTGTTATAAAATATCAGTTACCATATCTTCAGTGTGTGAATTGTGGGTGTGCAGGTATTCAATATCATCTTTCAAAGTATTCAAAATAATGAGAATGTATTCTAATAGTTTTAAATTGTAAGGCATTGCTAAGGTATCCATGTATAATGAAATACATTGTACGCGAAATATACCATACTTGAAGACAACAATTAAGGTAACTATGGTTACATATCACACAAAAAGTATCTTGTTCCTAAATGATAATAAAAGTTATCAATTTCTGATTATGAAAACATAGAAGTATTTAATTGCAAAATAAAGAGTTGAATTTAATATCAATAAACTACAATAGGGTATCTCGCAAAGTTGATATACTTATATGGCTTCAAGATATATGAAATACACTCTACTTAAGTAAAAATGATGATATATCCCTAGCTCACAATGATCTGAACTTATTAATAAATACATAGATTTAGGATACTGCTTATATATGTTTTGTTGGATTTTATGAAGTAGTCTATAAGTAAGAACTTGTTTAGTGTTAACTTGAATTGTTTATAAAAATTTTGATTTCAAAGTTTTAATTATTTTGAAGCCCTTGCATCCTATATTTGGAACTATTTTATTTCGATGTTATTGTGTTTAACTTTGGAACAATATATATGTTTGCACAAATTACCTTCATAGACAAATCGATATCATAAAATTGTGAATGATACCACATCTTGATGACTAACTTTTTTACCTTTTTGTGTGTGAGCCAAGTTTGTTAATAACAATACCCAAAATATACTGTGTTAGTTTTATTGGTTATTATAGAGTTTGGTTAGGTAAACAACCCTGATTATGATTCAATGAACTATTTAGGAAACCTTTCTTATTATTGATTTTGTAACCAATACATCCAAATGTTTTTATTTTTTGATTGGAAAACCGAGCATGTGAATTATAAATTTCTGTACACATAAAGGTATATAAATATATGTGATAAGATATTGAACAACAAAGCAGAAAAATGAAACTCAATAAGCTCACACCAACTCAAATGAAGAGGAAAATGAAGCAGATGCTGGAAATTGATGGAGAACTTTCCAAGTCAAACTAATCAAGAGACAGTCATTATGGCTCGAGGCTCAATGACAACAGCTAGAGCTAAAAAACTTCAAGATGAATTAAATGCTAGATTTTAAGTCTTTAATAAAGAGTTAGAAATTCAAGAGTCACTTAGACACCCAAGAGTCATAATGAATCTAGAAATTTAGATCATTCACATCTTTAATGCATTTCTAGATTCATTCACATCTTTAATGCATTTTAGATTCATTCACATCTTTAATATGTACTTATTTAATGCATACTTTCATTTATTAGGGTAGTTGAAATGACATAAAATTAAATGTTGTGTCCTTTCATATAACATTCTTAATTAGTATACATAGGGTTGTAGTTTACATTTTGAACACAACTTGAATTTGGATGAAATTTTTTTATAGAGTGTTATCTCTCAAGCTTTATGCTTTTCTTTGTATTCTTGTGTTAGAATGCATGTTTAGAACTTTCAATCTAGTTTGATCAATTAGATTGTGGAGGTTCGAAATCTTGAAGTTAGGAACAAGTTCTCCTTTTCTTCTCGATCTTTGATCAATTTTTTCAAGCCAAAATCTGTTTAGCTTTCTTGGAGTTGTTTAGTTATTTATTTAATCAGGGTTATTCTTATTGTGGGAGTTCACCTAGAATAAGGAGAGTTCTCAAATGTGATTGAGGTAGTTTCACTTATCATTTGGTATCAGAGCTTTGGCTCAAAACAGATTATATCCTTTCCTTATTTTCTTTTCCATGTCATCTTCTTTAAATCATTTCACCTTTTTCCATAATTCTTGTGACTTTTTATCTTATCAATTTTCTTGCTTCATAAGTTATTTGTGCTTGCAAAAAAAAGGCAAAAGAAAAAAAGATTGACTTATCGTCTTTTTTGAGACTTTTCATATTCTATGTCACTTGTTTAAGGTGATAAAAAAAACTTTGTCAAGTAAGTATAGAAGCATTGTGATTTGTATCCCTACAAATTCAGATTTCCATCTTTCTGCCATTCCCATCTTTCATTCACACCTTTTAGTTTATTCTCATATATATATATATATATATATATATATATTCTCTTTAACTCTTCATTACTTGTTGCTTCTTAAAAGTTTTCTCCATTACCCAACCACTCTTGTTTTCTAAGGGTTCGTTTGGATTGACTTAAAAAATATTTTTCAAGAAATTTATTTTTGTTTAAACTATTTTTCAAAAATTGTTTAAAATACAATTAAAAATCTATTTTGAGTGGCTTCCAAACACTTTAGTTTTTTTTTTTCAAAATAACTTATTTTTTAACTTAAATACTTGAAAATGTAATCCAAACACACCATAAATTTGAGATTTTTGTGGCTCCACATTCTAGCTAAATTTGACTTTGTTCTTGTATGATTCTCATAAGAATACCATAAGGCTTGCTGAAGTTTGAGATATTTCTAGTCTTCGGAGAAAACCTATGAATATAGTGAGTGCAAACACGAGTTACCTTTCATCTTCTAGAGAGTAATCATGTAAGGGAGTGTTGGTGAGACCATTTTTCTTTTGCAGGATGGACAATCAAAATGACGAAGTATGATTAAGAGAGGCACAAGGAGTTATTGCACGAATGATTAGTAGTATGGAAGCATTGATAGATCGTTTGGATAGGTTGAAGATTGAAAATCGGGCAAGAGAAAGAATGCCACCTCCTCTAGCACAACCTATGGCAATTAGCCGTAATGACAACCAATATGAGGGTGATGGTTCTCATAGTTTATACGATGACCAAGTTACATTACTGGGGGAGCAAAGACATGTGGGACATGAAGTAGTTAGAGGAAGAGGTCGTGGGAGAGTTTATCAAAATGTCCAAAGGAGAGCTCAACAAGAAGCACCTCAGTTTGAGCGTAACATAGAAGCCATCAAATTTAAAATTCCAAAGTTCTTCTGGAAAATTGATCCAGATCAAGAGTACATTCAATGGAAAAAAGAGGTGGAGAATGTGTTTGCTTGCCATAATTTTAGTGAAGAGCAGAAGGTTAGATTTTGTGTTGTCAAATTTAAGGATTATGCTCAAACTTGGTAGGACAAATTAATGTCCAAAAGGAGAAGGAATCTTGAAGCACCAATTGATTCGTGATATGAATTAATTCAAAGAATATATGAGGAAGCAGTTTGTTCCAAATAATTTCCAAAGAGACATGACACAAAAGCTTCAAGCTTTGAGGCAAGGCAATAAGTCGGTGGAAGACTACTACAAAGAGATGGACACTTTGATGGATCAACTTGATCTTGATGAGGAAATGAAGACTCTCATTGCACGATTTTTGAATGGCCTCAACACGGAGATTGCTGACAAGGTTGATTTACAGTCGTATTGTGACATAGAGGAGATGTTGCATCTTGCCATCAAGGTGGAAAAACAATTGAGTACTAGAAGAACAAGGTACAATTCTTTCTAACTCTTCTTCTTTCTTCAACTCATCATGGAAAAAGAAGAATAAAAGTAAATATAGAAGTAGAGGTAAGTTTGTGAGTGGAAGTTTTAAAGAAAAAAGGTGAGTCTTTTATGAAAGGAAAGTCCAAATTTGAAGCGTTTAAGAAGAGAAATAGAGATACTAAGTACTGAAAATGTCAAAGGTTAGGTCATGTCGCTAGAGATTGTCCAGATAAAAGGACAATGATCATTCAAGATGGTGAGGTAGTAACTAAGGGAGAGAAAAGTGAAAATGAAGAGGGTAAGGAAGATATTGTTGAAGTAGGAGAGGCTAGTTACGGAAGTTTCAAAGAATCGATAGTTGGAAATGTGTTGGTAACTAGAAGAGCTTTAAGTGCTCAAGTTAAAGAAGATCTAGTTGAGGAGCAAAGGGAAACATTGTTTCATACTCAATCCCATGTGAATGGAAAGGCATGTTGTGTAATCATTGATGGTGGAAGTTGTACTAATGTTGTTAGTACATTACTTGTCAAAAGATTGGATTTGTCAACAACACCACATCATAGATCCTTACAAACTTCAATGGATGAACAATAGTGGGAAAGTGTGAGTGAATAAACAATGTCTTGTGACTTTTTCGATTGGAAGATACAATGATAGTATCTTATGTGATGTTGAACCTATGCACGTTGGAGAAATTTTGTTGGGAAGGCCATGACAATTTGATAGAAAAGCTATTCATGATGGTTATCTTAACCACTACAAATTCAACAAAGATGGTAGAAAAACTATTCTTCTTCTTATATCCACTAGTGATGTGTATGATGAGCAATGCAAGTTAGAGAAAATAAGAGTGGAATTTGGAAAAAAGAAAGAAAGAAGAAAAAATACTTTGAGTTGAAAAAGAAAAAGAGAAAATAATTTTCTTGATGAGAATGAGAAAAATAAATGCGTAGAAAAAGAAAGTGATGGAAAGGTAGAGCATAAAGCACCTCTAGTGGTAATGAATGGCCAAGAAATCTTGGAACAACTAGATTCGTTGGAGTTTCCAGTAATGAGTAAGCATCCTTCGTTAAAAGATAGAAAAAGAAACAAAGTTCTTAATTGGACTAAGAAAAGTATTTTTTTTATCTTCCTTATTGGTCGAGACTACTTATTCGTCACAAACTTGATGTAATGCGCATTGAAAAGAATGTTTGTGACAACTTGATCAATAGGTTGTTGAATATTGAAGGAAAAACGAAAGATACCACAAATGCCCAATTGGATTTACAAGATTTGAAGACAAGAAATGATTTACATTTGATAGAAGTGGGTAACTGATTAGTGAAATCACATGCAGGGTATACCTTGATTAGCAGCGAGCGGATTGAATTTTGTAAGTTCTTGAAAGCAGTTAAGTTTCTCGATGGATTCATTTCTAATATTTCACGATACGTGAATGGAAATGAGGGGAAAATATCAGGTCTCAAAATGCATTACTGACATGTTCTGCTACATCAAATTCTTCCAATCGGTGTTCAAGCATTTTTATCAAAAAAATGTATACACAACAATTACTGAACTGTGCAGTTTTTTTGTGATTTATGCACCCGAACGATAATAATAAGTGATTTGGACAGATTGCAGTCAAATATTATAATTATATTGTGCAAATTGAAAGGAATATTTCCACTTGCTTTTTTTCAGCGTCATTGTACACCTTGCAGTTCACTTGCCATATGAGACGAAGGTTACTGGTCCGATTTCTTACAGTTAAATGTATCCCATTGAAAGAAATCTCCGCACACTAAAACAGTATGTTAGTAACAAAGCACGTCCTAAGGTCTATTGCAGAAGGATATCTTATGAACGAATCAAGTACTTTCTGTTTGCGGTATCTACGTGGGATTGAGACTAGATTCACCAGAGATGATTACAATGACAATAGCATTGAAGAGGATGAGGTCATTGATGAGTTTGAAGTATTCGTTCAGAAGGTAGGAACATTGGGAGTGTCACGTTCATGAAGTATATCAAAAGAAGAGAAACGACTCTTTCATTGGTTCTCAGCAATGTGGATGAAATAGCAGAGTACCGGAAGTACGCATTTCTATACCTTGATCAATTCACACATCCATTTGACAATATATATTTTAAGTCTTTGTTATTGTCGGCACTCAAACTCACAATTGTGTACTTTAGAAAACACTTGCCTTTTGATACGTCGTCGGGGTGAAAGCTTTTTCGAACTTTTTAAAAGACACCAATGAGCATTTGTCGATTGGTTCAAAGCTCAGGTATTTAGAGTAAATGACTTCGAGTGTTCGTACAATATGCTATACTTTGTATATATTTTATACATATATGTACTTCATGGTACACTAATTTCAGGTTATGGCAGAAATGTGCGAGAATTCAAACATTTCTCAAGATTTATTTTCACTCGTAAATGAGACCTTCACTTGATGTCCGCTCTTACAGTGGATGCATCGGTGATGTACGATTTCACACGTTGGAGCGTGATTTCAGACGCACAACACAAAATAGTGGAGTCATGGTAGTCCGTGAAGGTAGTGGAGGCGGTGCCAACAACAATTTCTATAATGTTTTGGATGAAGTGTTGCACGTTCAATATCCATTTGGACTACATGCTTGGTTATTCAAGTGTCGATGTTCTGACACAGGCAAAAATAAAAATCATAGAACGCACGAGGAACTAGGCTACAAATCAATAAACACGTCTCGTTTTTTGTTTGTTGAGAAACCAATGATTCTTGCAACCCAGGCACATGAGGTGTTCTATTTGGAAGACCTTAAAAATTGTACCAATTGAAAATTTGTTTAATTGGTGCAGAATAAAAATGTATGGGACGTGTCAGAAGTGGAAGATACCGAGAATGACCAACTTAATGTACTAGAAATTGTCATTGGTCATCGTGTGGACGAACATGACATTGGGGATGACACTCTCTGTAGGACTGAAGTTGATCCTACAGTAGTGGATAGATCAAATGTACGTCATATCGCGGACAACTTCATAAACGCTGAAGATGATGAACAATCATCATAACATCAAAGCGGGTCAAGCGATGATGAATAACAATGTTTTTTTGACATATACACATTTAATCATTTTTCTATACATTAATTACGTTGCGATACTCACATTTGTTTAATGTTTGTTGATTTTTATGTCTGTAGAAATCATGTCTAAACTTTTCGACCCGTGCGCATGAGGAAGACTATTTCCTTGATTTAGATGCGTTAGATAATGCAAATGGTTCGTCTTCAGTGGGCGCTACTTCAGATTCGTAACAACGAGCATTTTCAGTACATCCCTCTCAATTGTCTTTAGTTATGCTTATTGTATCTAATAACGAGCATTTTTAGTGGATCCCTCTCAACCGACTCCTACTCCTACTATGAGGAGAGTACGACAACATTCACGAAACATAGATGTTGAGTGGTACATGCAACAGAATGGGAGAATCCCCATTTCAATCCCCCTTGGATGGGACAGACCTGTCCCGGCACACGCTCCTCGTTTCAGTTGCACGATCAATGTGTTGACGCGAGACACGTTTCCTATTCAGGCTCTGAAGTGGGCAGATGTACCACAAGAGTGCATCGAGGTCGTCAAGGACGGCCTAGTGGTAAGTCTGTAAATTCATAAACCTTTATATATGTTTCAATTACCTATAAAAGCTATACTGACCTAAAACCTATTTTTTTGTAACAATTTTTCGTGTTAGATCTAAACGATCCAACAATTAATCGATTTGTTGAGCATCAAATGCTCACCATGTGGAAGAAATTCAGGGTAGGTAACCATCGATATTTAAAGAAGTTTAGTGACCCTGAACAAGCACAGGAAACCCACCCCCGAGATTGGTCAATCGGGTGAAAGATTAACACTTTCTCTCTAACCACTACATCACTCGACAGTTTAAGGTGATTTATATAGTTTTACGTTGAAATCAATTAACACTTATTTAATTAATTTGTTTGAAAGTATAAAGTTTTGATCATCGTCATTTTTGGAATGTAGGAGCAATCAAATATGTGCAAGGTTGTTAGGGCGCAGCAGCCTTACAACCACAAAAGTGGCACCAAGTCGTTCCTTCAAAGACAAACAAAGATGACTGAACTACGCGATCGCTCGGTGGACCGTGTCGAGTTATTATGAGAAATGTACGCTTGTAGTACTGGCGAGTTCATTTCACCAGCAATAGAGGACGCTTTTATAAGTTTAAGAAAACTTTTTGTTTTGTTATAATTTCATTTCTGTTTTTAAGTCTGATAATCTCCCAAACATACAAGCTTCTATTGTGCAGAATCAAATGGTGGAACTTTAATCTCAGCCTGTCCCAGATGGTTCTCAACCATTATCTGAGGACAAGATATGCGAGACTGTTTTGGGTAGACGACCGGGCTACTCAAAAGGTCTTGGTTGGTGCCCAAAGCCCAAGTCTAAAATGATTTCGACTTCATCTTCTTCCTCTAATATGTATGACCACCAGGCACACATGACGGAGGTTAGCGAACTAAAGGCGAGCCTTGAACATGCTAACCACATAATTGCAGAACAATGCCTAAGGGAGGAGAAGCGAAATAGACAAATGGCAGACCATGCATGTCAAATGGAGGAAATGAAGAAGATGATCGAGGAGATGAGTCGGGCACAGAGATGGTAGTATGTAATAACCCAACTTTACTAGAAGGTTGAGATCATTACTATTTAAATAAGTATAGTTTTTTTTTTTTAAAGGAAAATTAATTTATAAGTTGAGAAAAATTTAAATAATAAGAAAATAAATAAGTAATTAAAGTGGTAAGCAAAATACTAGTTTGGGCCCATAAAATAAAAGAAATACATTAAAATAATTTTACCAAAGTTCTGAAATCCAAAAAAAATATAATTACTGAAACATAAATGCGGAAAAGCTGAACTATTCCCTATGGCGAACCACGGTCACTTCTTATCATTCGCCAGCTTGCCCTTGCCTTTACCCTTACCTGAAAATTAAACATTTAAAAGAATGAGTATAAAATTATACTTAGTAAGAGACCCATACTTAGTCTCCCTATGTGTTAGTCTCTTTGCTAGAGTCCTGAAATAAAGTACCATGCTCTATGGTGCTCCCGAACGCACACTATCCAGTAGTCCCACCGGGACTGAACTGGGCTCTCGGTGAACCCGAAGGAATCACCCTAAAGGAGAGTCGGGCTGTAAGTGATCCCGTCGAATCACGTCTCAATAACTACTCAAACATATATAGGGGAGGACCTTGATGGACCCCTCGTGGTACGACTCTAACCAGCAGACCAACAGAACACTATAGGCTATACATGTTCATCATAAAATCAACATCTCAGCTCAACACACATAATCTCAGAAATACATATAATCACATCATGCGCCAATGGTACTGCATCTCAATCAAAAGGGGGAAAAATCTCTTACCAGGAGATCTGCTAAATAATTCACAGGTTGGCAGTCAATTCCTCACAATACTCAGTCCTAAACATAAACAAAATTAACATTAATAATCTTGTCAACCATCACCCTACTGTTTAATTAAGCAACCAAACTTATCCAAGCTTACCCCAAGATTAGGGTTGAATCCAACACCACCTTAACTGGAAAATTCACAATCCTATATCCACAAATTTCACTTGAACCTTCAAGCAACCATAGATCAACTTATTCCAAATACCATCTCATTTAAGATAAAAAAAAAAATATTTAATTGGGTGTACCAAACCCATACAAACTCACCCCAAATGGCTCAAAAGGTTGCAAGAGGCTAAACTTGAAGATGGCTCGACTAGAAGAGGCTTCGGCTCGGACGCGGCTTGGTGGAGACAGACGCGTGCGGCTGGACGAACGACTTGCGGACGTGTGCGGCTGGACGCGTGGAGGAGTTTCGTCGGTTGTAGGATTCGCGGCGGTCGTCGTCGTGCGGAGGATTTGCGTCGAATGTAGGATTCGCGGCGGTAGGAGACGCACAGTGAAGAGGGGCGGCGGCTAGGGTTTTAACATGGAGGAAGGTTGAAGATGAAGTGCACACAATCCAAGGAGTCCTATTTAATAATAAATATATTATTATTATTTCCCTTCCCTATTCCTATTTAATTTCTCTTTCTTCATTAACCACCTCTTCCATCACCATAAATTTGCTCTTTTTCCAAAAATGTCAAAGTACTCCTCTCTTAATAATTATATTAACCCACATTATAATTATTCTTATTCCTCCATGATTTTATATATACACATAACCATATTTACTCATAATACCTCAAACTTTACAATTTAAATCCACCAACCAATAAATCCAAAACCAATTTTAACAATAGAACTCCAATTTCCATAAATTAACCACTTATCCTTCCAAAATACTTAATCTCCACAATTTAAACAATTTCACAAATAACACCCAAAACTAACCCAAAATAAAATGATAATAAAAATAACTTAATAGTTTTGGGATGTTACATAGTGATCACTTGGGGTACGTACTTTTCAATATTTAATTTGTTTAATTTTACATATGTGATATTCTAACTCTACTTTTATGTCATTTGTAGGTTTGACATCCGTAACTAGAGCACTAGAGCATAATATAGCTTTCGGTTTTTTTTGTTAATGTAATATTTTTTGTATTGAACATATTTCGTGTATATTGTTTGTAATTAATTGAAATATTTTCATTTTCATAATTTACTACAAATTTTGTTAATCTTGCAAAGTGAAACCGAAAACAATAATTACATAAAGAAAAAAGAAATAAAATAAAATAAATAATAAATTAACTAAACAAAAAAATAATATTAAAATCCTTCCATGACACACGGTTGTCACGTCGGGGAAAGCCTTCTCCGACGTGTTGACAATGTGCATCGGTGAACGTTTTCCCATCGTCGACGTGATCTCCATCGGGGAAAATATCCCCGAAGTACCTTCCGACATCGACTAAGATGTTGGGGTAACCTTCCTTGATGTATTTTGGGGTTTTTGCTGATGTGGGTCTGCATCGGGGAAGACTCTATTTCTTATAGTGGTACTTGTACTCGAAGTATCAATACAATTTCCATAATTCATGTCCACATTCCATGTGATAAACTTCCTTGCGATTGCCTTTTAATTCCACTTACTAGGCATCCGACGCGATACTTCGTGGAGAAGCTCGCGTAGACTGTCTAGGTGGTCGCGTCTTCATTCCATCGCACTTACGAAATAACAATAAACAAATCCTGAAACAATAAACAACGAAGAGAATTCATTTACAAAAAAAATCCCAAAATAGTTTAACCAACAAACAGACAACAATAAAAAATACAAGCTACTAACTACTATAGGACTCCATCGTAATGGTTCTTTACAAGACCTACAATTATGACCCCTCCCATCTCACCTAGTACATTGACCTGTAGCTTTCTTTTCCATAAATAAGAAGCAATTCATTTTGTTATAGGCCTTCCAGAAGGATGTTTGACTTTAGGAGGAAGAACTGAACCAACGTCAACTTGGTGCATATTTGTAAATTGTTCTACATTGCCATCCTTCCTATATAGTAGGGCCAAATTTAAAACATGATAGAATTGATGAGTGTACATATGAATATGAAGCTTCCTTGAGGATAATGCAATGCATGCATGGGAGCATGGAATCAAATCAAGGTCCCACTATCAACAAGAGCAAGTTTGGTCTAGATGTTGACAAGAAACCATTTTTTCCGATGATGCACTTCAAACTCATGCTGATTTATGAGATAAACCTAGCAACAAATAATTATGGATGTAAGTTACGAATTACTCTCTTAATAATGATGGAATAAGCCTTACATTCATTGCTCGACTCTCTTTTAATGCTTATCGAATCATATCCTCGACATATGTGGAAAGATGTGTACATTGGAAACTCCAATGAGTATGATCATAAAACCATTTTTGAACCAAACTACGAATAGATTCTAGGAGACCAATAATAGGTAATTCTCGTGCTTCTTTCAACCATGATTTCAAACTTTCAGATATATTGATTGTCATCAATGAATATCTTTTCCTCTGGAAAAAGGCCTTAGCCCATCTCAGTTTGCCAATCTCCTCTAACTCATGCCTAATAGATGGAGAAATATCATCTAACTTTCTCATGTGATATTCAAACTCAAAGGTGGTATATGCTCTAGCACAACTATGAAAAAGAATTCTCAATTGGACATGACTTGTGGTTTTTCTTAGATTCTTATACAAATGAAATGCAAATAAACCATGCTCTACTGAATGATACATGGAACTAAAACCATTAGCTATACTCTTATGAGCATCAAACACAATAACAAGATCATTAGGTTCTCCAAATGTCGCCTTAAGGTTGCAAAAAAACCAAGACCATAACAAATTAAACTGTTCTTTGAATCAACCATAGCAAAAGCTAAATGAACAGTGTTTAAATTATCATCAAGTGTGCAAGCAGTAAGTAAAATACCTAAGTATTTATTCTTCATAGACGCACCATCAACTGATATTATAGGTAAACGATAATTTCAAGCATTTAAAGAAGCAGCAAGAGCCACAAAATAATACTTAAACCTGTCTTCTTCATCAACTTCTTCTGATGGATATGTTCTTGACATGAATAAAGTCACAAAACTAAGGTACCTAGTTTTTTTTTTTTTCTTTTTTTCTAATTAGTGCACTTGAGAATACTGACAAAAGAGCATAGGATGACTCAGGAGCACCCCTAATAGAATTCAAAGCAATCTCACGACCTCTCCACTCCTTGTCGTAACTTACATTCACACTATGATGCCTTTTCATATAGCTAATAACATCGCATGAATAAAATAGAACCTTGTCGTTTAATTTTAGAAAGGACTTTGTATACTCAGCAACCATCCAAGATGTTACTTGTCTATGATCATCCTTGACAATGTTAACAACGCATTGGTGAGTATTTGTGAATTTGCGGATCACCCACACACCACTTTTCTTATAGACTAATGCATGTAAATACCAACCACAAGACAAATCCTTACAACAAATATTAAACAAAGTACGATTTAACCAAACTGTAGTAAGCTCAAAACAATTATTGGGAGCAAGCAATTAAATAGCTTTTTTTTAATGAGGATATTATATTGTGAGAATTTAAATGCTTCAAAATCCAGATCTGATTGTTGGACACAATGTTCTGTTTTTGTCTAGAATTCAAATACACTATATTTCTTGAAATGCCTAACATCACAATGTCAACAACAACACAAAAATCATTTTGAGGGAATTTTGATAAAATCAACATAAGCCACAAGAAATCCAACTTCAACAATTCAAATAAGATTAGAACTATTGCAACCAAACCAGTAAAACGTCAAACAATACAACAATATTGGAAGAGGGAAAAAACTTACTTTGAATATAATCAACAAATTATTGGAATGAAGAATCAGATGGAATGTAAACCTCAACAACATGATAATCGTGATATTGTGAGCTTTCATTCCATTTACCATAAAAAGTCAACCTTATTTGTTGTAGAGCCACAGTTAACAGGAAAAAAGTTGAAAAGTTTGATAGTATCTTAGTTTGTAAAAATGGAGAAGAATACACTAATTATGCTAGTAGTTTGAACTTTAGTTAATAAAGATGTTTTCCAAAATAATCAAAACTTTTAGATTAATGGAAAAAATTCTTTTGATCTTTTAGATAAATTAAAGGGAATATAATAAATCATTTTAAAAAAAAAAAACATGATCAAATATTTACTGTTTATTACTGAAATATTTTGATATTTTTGAAAAACAATTAAATAAAGATTAATTAAAGATAAATATAATTAGTTTAATTCGAATATAAAATAATAACAGGGAATAAAATAAACAAACATATTTTGAAACTTATTAGAAATACATATTTCAAAAATCTTATTAAAACTATATATTTTCGAAACTTAGTAAAGTAGATATTATAGATTGGTTAAATATATATTTTTGAGAAGTTAGTAAATAAATATATAAATATATAAATATTTATTAAAGATTTAGTTTCAGTTATAATATAATCCGAGAATTAATTGGAGATATTAAAGATAGAGATTCCATTAATATAGGAAAGATTTATTACAATTTTCTTCAAGAAATAAATTTTAGATTTAGTTAGGATATAATCCATTAATGGAGTTTGCAAAATATTTCGCAAATTCGACTATCTTGCTAATGACAGATCCATTTAAAATACAGTGTACGTGAAAACTATGAAATACTCCAAAATTAGGAGCAAAATCAAAAGTACCAGAAAGTCATAAATGTGTGTAAATATTTTGCTAAAAAACTTATTTAGTGTAGATTTTGCTAAATTCCTAACCGTGTAAACCAATTTTGTCATTTTATTCAATTCTTCAAAAACAAAAACAAAAAAGAAAGAAGTATCATCACGAAACTAAACTTATTAGTGTGAATTTATAAACCCCAAGATTGAAAAGAGAAAAAAAAAACTTATAAAAAATCACTAAATTGCTTGAAACTCAAGAGCACATAGACACATGGTTTGTGTTTGTCCACCGTATTCAATATGTGGGGATCAATAGTATCAATATGCTTGCAAAACATTTTAAAAAGAAAAAAAGAATAAATTATATTAAATAATATTGAGGACCCATGTGGTTTAAAAAATATCTCCAAGAATGTTCGAGCAATAATAAAACGTAAAAGGGAAAAAAGAAAAAGAAAGAATGTGGGAACAATGTCATAATGCTACAAACAAAATTCATAATAAATGAAAAGAGAGCCAATTAACAAAGTTTCAAAGACAAAAAATTTATTAAAAAAGGGACAGAGCAATAAAGAAAAAGATAATATGAATAGTTTAATTGGCATCTCTTCATTTTTTAAAATTACACCTCCCAAGTTGCACTTACTAAAACCTTTTAAAAAAAATCCAAAGGAGTAATGGAAGTTAATAGATTTTTAAATTTTAATCTTCCGAGTTGCACTTAATAAAACCTTTTAAAAAAAACAAAGAAGAGTAATGGAAGTTAATAGATTTTGAAATTTTAGTTTTTGCTTTCCAACTTGTAGAGTTTGTTGTTTCTTAAATAAAATTTACGTAAAAAATAATATAATTTTTTTTTCTTTTTTATTTAAGATATATATTTTTTTAATTTGACGTAGAAGTTAAAAAAAAAATATGACAAATCATTTTATTTAACAATTTAGATATAAAATTAGATCAAATAACCCTACAACAAAATACTAAAAGAAACAAGAGGGGAAAACAACGTTGTTGAGCAAGAAATTTTGACTAATTAAATTATGCCACATCATCACAGTAAATATGGTAATGATTATACTTTTGTTTAAGTTTGGATAATTAAGTTTACTCAATCCAACCCAATTCAGGTCCAATAAACAAATAGGCTCAAGCCAATGTCCAAAAAGCAGATGAGCCCAAGTCCAAGCCCAACTCACAAATGGGCTCAAGTCCAAGCCCAACAAGCAAATGGACCCAAGTTCAAGCCCACCTAAAGCCCATAAAATCTCTATAAATAGAGACCCTTGCCATTCATTTTTGGAGGTATTTTGTTGAAGGAAGAATTGAAGCTTTGAAGCTCTGAAGAATTGAAGATTCAAACTTCTACCAGCTCTCAAGACGTGCAAGTTCGTATCAACCTCGAGATCAACAACTTCTGAAAGTTTGAAGACTCGGAAGATTAAACTTTCCTTGGATTCCAGAAGATCGAAGTTCAAATCGACTTGCAACTACAACATCCTAAAGACCGAAGATCAAGAAGTTCTAAGTTTAACTTGTATTCGAGAGAAAGCATCAAAGGAGTAAATACTAGAGATTGTATTCACAATATTCATTAATATACAAAATTCAATTCCACGAAATACATTTCTTTGAAATCTCGTGTAAACAGTTTGGCACACCCAGTGGGACAATCTCTACCTTTCATCTCTTTCTCTTTTGAAGAACATCTAAAGAAATCATGACATCCTAAGGCAACACTTCCAAAGCTCCAAGCAACATCGACAAGCAGCCAAATACTCGCAGTCGCTCAAGGGAGACTCAATCATCTGAGGAAATGCCATCCTTTGAGGTCACAAAGAACATTTGGGAGCAACTGTCCAAGCCACCAAAAGGTGGAATTATTATCAAAGAAAATCATGTGATTGACGAACAAATTTCCTCCTGTGAACGCTCGAATGAGGAGATGTCTCATCCAAATATCATGTCGGTTATGGTGACTGGCAGGGATACAAGTGAAGACAGAATGGCTGAGCTTGAAAAGAAGATCAACATGCTCATGAAAGCCGTTGAAGAAAAGGATAATGAGATTGCATCTCTCAAGAATCACATCGAACGTTGTGATGCTGCTGAATCAACCCATACACATACTATAAAAAATACTGACAAAGGGAAGGCAGTTATGCAAGAAAGTCAACCACAAAATTCTACCTCAACTGCATCGTTGTCTGTTTAGCAGTTACAAGAGATGATTGCAAACTCCATCAAAACTCAATATGCGAACCTGCTCAAACTCTCTCTCTGTATTCCAAACCATATACGAAGAGGATCGACAATCTCAGAATGTCGAATGGATACCAACCACCCAAGTTCCAACAGTTTGATGGACAGGGTAACCCAAAACAACATGTTGCTCATTTCATCGAAACATGCAAAACTGCTGGTACGAGAGGAGATTTATTGGTAAAACAGTTCGTTCAAACTCTGAAAGGAAATGCCTTCGACTGGTACATCGACCTGGAACATGAATCCAGTGATAGTTGGGAGCAGCTTGAGGGGGACTTTCTCAATCGCTTCTATAGCACTCGGCGTATTGTCAGCATGATGGAGTTGACAAACAGCAAACAACGAAAGGGGGAGCCAGTCATCGACTAAATAAACTGATGGAGAGCTCTAAGTTTGGATTGCAAAGACAGGCTCACAGAAATGTCTGTAGTTGAGATGTGCACCCAAGGCATGCATTGAAAACTTCTCTATATTTTCCAGGGGATAAAGTCACGCACGTTTGAAGAGTTGGCGACTCGTGCCCATGATATGGAACTAAGTATCATACGCAGAGGAGCAAAAGATTTCTTGGTTCCAAAAATGAGGAGTGACAAGAATGAAATTGATGACACTAAAAATGATTGCAAATAGTGTAATAAATGAGTCTATGATTGTTCATGCAACCCCTTTGAAATCTTTCTCTAAAAGAAAAGAAATAAAAATTGAAGGAAAGCATGATAGCGAGGAAAAGCGATGCCCAACTCTTAAAGAAAGACATGAAAAAATTCATCCATTTTTTGACTTTAATGTTGCAGACATGTTAGAGCAGCTGTTAGAGAAGCAACTTATTCATCTGCCAGAATGCAAACGACGGAAACAAGCAGGAAAAGTAGATGATCCTAAATACTGTAAGTACCATAGGGTCATTAGTCATCCTGTTGGAAAGTGTTTCGTGTTGAAGGAGTTGATTCTAAAGTTAGCTTGTGAAAAGAAGATCGAGTTGGATATTGATGAATTAGCTGAGACGAATCATGTTGCGGTCGAGATGACTTCAAGTGTTCCACCATCAACACGACTTTATGATCAAAGAAAATACTTGATTCAGTTTGAGACTTTTGAACCTACAGTTATCCAATTTCAACAAAGGATCGTGATGACAAACTCCCAAAACAAAGAAGAGCCTGTTAAAGATGATGATGAAGGATGGATAGTTGTGACTCGTCGAAAAGGAAGACAACCAAATTGCATTCAAAAGGAGTTGTCATTCCGCCAAAAGCATGCAAAAGAAAACATTATCCATGAATAGAAGAGAAAAAGAAACAAGAAGATGTGGAAGCCTAGCCTGTCAAAGGAAAAGACAAGGACTTCTTCCGGCCTCGACGGTCAATAACTTTAAGAGAATTCCTCCCAAGAAACTTCCTTGATGTTCATCCTAAGGAAGTATTAGATGTCATGTTGTCAGTATAATAGAAGTCGACAACAATTATGCATCTTCTGAAGAAATCGACAATTCAAATGAAATTAAGCAAAGGACTTCTATCTTTGATCGTATCAAGCCTTCAACTACTCGATCTTCAGTCTTTCAAAGATTGAGTATGGCCACAAAAGAAGAAAATCAATGTCCAATGTCTACTTCCACTCGAACTTCAGCTTTCAAAAGGCTAAGTATCTCCACATCGAAGAAAGATCAATCTTCAACATCTGTTTTTGATCGACTAAATATGACAAGCGATCAACATGAAAAAGATATGAAAACTTTGAAGGTAAAATCACTTCATGAAGAAAACAATGACGAGAAGATTCACAGTCGTGTCCCATCATGCATGAAGAGGAGGTTGTTTGTTGACATTAACATAGAAGGTCCCTTGATCATGAAGCCAAGACTTATTATATTCACCAATTCCACAAATGAAGGAGGTGAACAAATTTTTGATGAAAATATTTGTTAAATGTGTAAAGATCCTTATCGCAAGAGCCTAAACTGCATGATACTCCTAGTCCACAAGAGCTTAAAAGGTGAATGAAAAAAAAAAAAAAAACTCAATTGAACTACATTATGACTTGATCCCTATATTATAAAAAGGATACGTAGGCAGCTTAAAGTTTACTTTAAGTTCAGTCACATGGAAAAAAATGGGTATTATGCTTCACCGTGATGATGTAATCTCAATAGAAAATGAAATTCATGAGCAGTTACAACAGAAAAAGAAAGGGGGCAAATTTAAAGTAGCGAGCTATATCTTTTCTCCCAAGTGTTGTGGCTGAGAGGATTCATCTTCTTTGACGTGTTGCAGCTGAGAGGATCTTCATCATCTTCATCTTCTCACAGGTGTTGCAGCCAAGAGGATTCATCTTCATTCTCACATATGTTGCAGCTGAGAGGATTCATCTTCATCTTCTTCGATGTGTTGCAGCAGTCGTCATCATCTGCATCTTCGACGTGTTACAGCAGCTGTCATCATCTTCATCTTCTCACAAGTGTTGCAGTCGAGATGATTCATCTTCATTCTCACATATGTTGCAGTCGAGAGGATTCATCTTCATCTTCTTCGACTTATTGCAGTTGAGAGGATTCATCTCCATCTTCGACGTGTTGCAGCAGTCGTCATCATCTGTATCTATCTGCATCTTCGACGTCTTGCAGCAGCCGTCATCATCTGCATCTCCGACGTTCTATAACTGTCATCATCTGCATCTTCGACGTGCGATCATCATCTGCATCTTCGATGTGTCGCAGCTGTCACCATCTGCATCTTCGACGTGTTGCAGCAGCCGTCCTCATCTTCATCTTCCCAGGTGTTAAAGTCGAGAGGATCTTCATCTTCTCACATATATTGTAGCCGAGAGGATCCATCTTCATCTTCTTTGACGTGTTGCACCTGAGAGGAATCATCTACATCTTCTTCGACGTGTTGTAGCAGTCGTCATCATCTACATCTTCGACGTGTTACAGCAGCTGTCATCATCTTCATCTTGTCACAGGTGTTGCAGCCGAGAGGATTCATCTTCATTCTCACATATGTTGCAGCCGAGAGGATTCATCTTTATCTTCTCACATATATTGCAGCCAAGAGGATTCATCTTCATCTTTTTCGACGTGTTGCAGCAGCTGTCGTCATCTTCATTCTCACATATGTTGCAGCCGAGAGGATTCATCTTCATCTTCTTCGACGTGTTGCAGCTTAGAGGATTCATCTTCATCTTCTTCGATGTGTTGCAGCTGAGAGGGTTCATCTCCATCTTTTTTGACCTGTTGCAGCATCCGTCATCATCTGCATCTTCGACGTGTTGCAGTCTTTGTCATCATCTTCATTCTCACAGGTGTTGCAGCCGAGAGGATTCATCTTCATTCTCACAGGTGTTGAAGCCGAGAGGATTCATCTTCATTCTCATATATGTTGCAGCCGAGAGAATTCATCTCCATTTTCTTCGATGTGTTGCAGCAGCCGTCATCATTTGCATCTTCAACGTACAACCATCAGCATCAGCATCTTCGACGTGCAGCCATCAGCAGCTGCATCTTCGACGTGCAGCCATCATCATCTGCATCTCCAACGTGCGATCTTCATCTGCTTCTTTAACATGTTGCAGTGGTCATCGTCTGCATCTGCGACGTGTAATAGTCGATTCGATCTTCATCTCCATCTTCGATGTGCCGCAACCAAGAGAATGATCATCATATATTCATCTTTAATGTGTTGCAGAAGAAGCAGTGGGCGCCATCAGCAGTTGCATCTCTAATGTATGTTCACATCTGCATCTCCAACGTGCGATCGTCACTGCTTCTTTAACGTGTTGCAGTGGTCATCATTTGCATCTTCGACGTGCCATAGCCGATAGGATCTTCATCTTCATCTTCGATGTGTCGTAACCAAGAGAATCATCAGCAGCATATTCATCTTTAATGTGTTGCAGAAGAAGCAGTGAGCGCCATGATAGAGTTGGATCGTCTATCATGTACAAACCCAAGAAGTCGCAGCAGCATTGGGCGCCATGATAGAGTTGGATCGTCTATCATGTACAAACCCAAGAAG
>CM046890.1:2478909-2499564 GCA_025688845.1 Cucumis hystrix
GGCGCCATGATAGAGTTGGATCGTCTATCATGTACAAACCCAAGAAGCAAAAGCCGAAGAAGCAGTGGGCGCCATGATAGAGTTGCATCGTCCATCATGTACAAACCCAAGAAGCAGAAGCCGAAGAAACAATGGGCGTCATGAGAGAGTTGGATCGTCTATCATGTACAAACCCATGAAGACAAGATGCTTGCATAGAGCCTTCAAGGAATGGCTGAAAAAAAAAAGTCAAAGTGAAAGTCAGTTAAAAAAATGTTTTAAAAAAAAAACAAAAAGAAAAAGTTAAGAAAAAAATAGTATTTGAAAAAAAAAGAATAAAACAAAAACAAAAACAAAAATAGAAAAGAAAAACAAAATAAGAAAGAAAGAAAGAAAAACCGTAAAAAAAAAAAAAAACTTTGGAGAAGGCAAATACATAAGAAATGGTGATAAGCAACTAAGGGAAATGATTTTTGCTATAACTTTCTTCTCTATTTATAGAGGAAGAAAGATGTCAAATCTCCAACTTTTCCTCCAACTCCTCAACAAATGTGTTAAGATTGAGTTAGTAGTTGGGATTAGTTCCTAATATTTTTCTTTATTAAAAAAACAAACAAATAAGTTAATTCTTTAAATATTTGTTTTCTTAAATAAATCTAGGATTGGAAAAAAAATTGAAAAAAAAATCCAAATCATTTTTGTTTTTCTTCTATTGCAAAGAAAAATAAATCAAATTAGGGGATAAAAAAAGTCAAAACTTTGACTTAAATTCACATTTTGATAAGTTGGCAATATTCCAATTTTATCATTTTTTTAAGTCTCAATTATCCCATTAAATTCATGGGTAAAAAAAAAATTCTCTTGACCATATTCCAAAGGGTTTTTATTAAAATCAAAATTCAGTTTAAAATTGACATTGGGTTGTATTCCAAACTTCATATAATATTTTAATTACACTTATGTCCAAATGCATAGTATGATTAATTTGACATATTAACTGAAGTCAAAGTCAAGAACAAATCACTTGTATTTTTTGTTTCAGCTTATCGTTTTCGAGACTCGCCCACCCATACACGTGCACTAATCTAAAAAAGGGGGCATTTGTTGAGCAAGAAAGTTTGACCAATTAAATTATGTCACATCATCACAGTAAATATGGTAATGATTATACTTTTGTTTGAGTTTGGATAATTAAGTTTACTCAACCCAACCCAATTCAGTTCCAATAAACAAATGAGCTCAAGCCCATGTCCAAGAAGCAGATGAACCCAAGTCCAAAACCAACTCACAAATGGGCTCAAGTCCAAGCCTAACAAGCAAATGGACCCAAGTCCAAGCCCACCAAGCAAATGAGCTCAAGCCCACCTAAAGCCCATAAAATTTCTCTATAAATAGAGACCCTTGCCATTCATTTTTGGAGGTTTTCTACCAGCTCTCAAGACGTGCAAGTTCGTATCAACCTCGAGATCAACAACTTCTGAAAGTTTGAAGACTCGAAAGATTAAACTTTTCTTGGATTCCAGAAGATCGAAGTTCAAATCGACTTGCAACTACAACATCCTAAAGATCGAAGATCAAAAAGTTCTAAGTTTTAACTTATATTCTAGAGAAAGCATCAAATGAGTAAATACTAGAGATTGTATTCACAATATTCATCAATATACAAAATTCAATTCCACGAAATACATTTCTTCGAAATCTCGTGTAAACAATCGTTTATCAACCTTATCCCATTTTATATAGTTTAGAACATGTATTGGCTAAAAAATCGTGAGCATATGATAAAATCTACCTATTCTTTTCTTCCTCTCATAAGAAAGCAAATCTAAATATATGTGAGGGTTAGCGGAAAAATTATTAGATGATGACACTACTTTTAGTTTCAAATGTGTTTGAATTTGTTCACTTAAAGACTAATTTTTTGTCGCCTATGTATTTTAACCACAAAGTCTTGCCATTTCAAGGTTGTTTTGAGGGGAAAAAAAAAACTTTGCTTTCCAAGGATTAAAGTGAAAACTTCAAGGTTTCAAAGTACGGTTAAAACCAACCACATGGTTCGTGAGTATTCATTTTATAATTTAATCAAGATTGATAATTCTTGTACAGTAAGTTGCATATGTAGATTTATAACATCATGCACATCATTGTTTTCACAAGACATGATGGAAAAACTAGTCTAGAATTAAGGAAATTTTTCCAAGAGATTGCTAAAAGTTAATGTTTCATAGGATAAAATTCTCAATTTTCTTTTATCCATCTTTGCTGCAAAATGGAAACCAAACACTACTTGTATGAGATATTTGGTAATCTATGTTCGTTTTTCCCCTAACAAGAAGAGAAGCTCAAATTATGGATAATTAAAATTCATAACAATGAAGAGAAGGTAAGGAGGAATCAAATAACTCAAAAGTGATTGTTTTTTACACACACACAAAAGAGTATTCCAATACAAATGTGTAAATAATTGCATGAGATTAAAAATTCTCAAGACCCATTCCCCTTTCCCTCTTTAGGGAAGTCAAAAAAGGAAACAATCTATGCTTGTTTCTATTTTTTCTCTTTCCATTTTCACCGACTTGAACCTTAGCAATAACTCTCTGATGTTGGACATATGTACATAGATTTAAAGATTGCTACTATACAATATCAACAAGATCTACCCAAAAAATTCTTTAAAACTTATTACTTCATCTAAAAGTTCATCAAGAATTATATCTTCCAGATCAAGTGCTATGAATTCTGTTTCAGGGTGGAGGTTCATCCAATCATCACCTTTATTTAAATCTCGCCCTACCACATCGTCTAAACATTGGTCTAGTTCTGGTCCCAAGCGCAGGTACCAGGCAATTTTTTCTCGAACCTCCTCGAGAAGATATTGCCCAAGTGGCATTGGACGGATTTGGCTCATCGAGGAGAAGGTTTTCAGGACACTAATGAATGAGTTTTCATACATATTATGTAATGTCTCATAAACTAAATCAAGCAGAAGTTGGTGATCAGAATCCTTGTCAACCTTCCCCCAATAGCATTCAAGTTTTTTGTAAAAGCAAGCCTCCTCTCCCTCAAATATTGAAGAATTAAGAGGTTGGTCTATTGTGTGATCACTATCGATAAAGCTGGAGAGCTGAAGAATATACCTCATATAGTTGAAGTCGGCATAATCAGAATGCAGATGGAGATAGAAATATTTCTTTTCAGCATCATCAATTATCTCATGACTGACAGTGGTTTCATAAGCTGGCAAAGCTTCTGTCCTGGCCTCATTAGGTTGGTCATCAGAAAGTTCAAGCTCATAAATACTGCACCAAGGATCTAGTATTTCACCTGACACAGTTTAACCAAAAACATGAGTTTCATTTTTTATTTATTATTGCGTTAATTTTGGAAAATTTGATAAATGAAGATAGATGTTTGACAGAAATAGAATAATCTTGCTAAAGAGGTAAAATGCCTAGGAGTTTAACTCATCGGAGGAAGTTGTAAAAATAGAGTAAATATTGATGTATTAAGGCAAGCTATATGTATATGTTTAATGTAAACTTCAGGAGCATTATTTAGACAAAAGACTATGAATAGCTTCCCATACTTACCTACTGAGTCCGAGAGGTCCGAAGTTTCATCATCTTGAAAACAAGTTTGAAATTCTAAGACTTGATTGATGTGTGAAAGATCACTAACATGATCAACGACCTCCCTGACATCTTGAACTATGCATTCACTACCTGATACTTGATCGTGTTTACCATTTGATATATCTGGGTGAGCTATTTTCTGTTTGTGTTCATATACCCAGGCAGTTCCCTCATCATTTATGACCTCGTTTAAACTACTTGAATAATCAACAGGAGCATTGTCATCCCCTTCTTCTATAATACTTGACGAATCGCTATCCAATAGTTTAGATACATGTGCAGTTAATAGATGGCCAGGATTCCCATCTTTTCGAATATTATTATATGTGCTCGAGTGTGCCAAACTCCTCTTTGGTTTTTTTGTGCGAGAAACAGCATGAGGAAGGTCAGTAAATAATGTACAGAAGAGATCAATACCAGAAAAAGAAAGATGCCTTCCAAAGTTTTTTTTAGGCCCCTCTATATTTGGTATCTTTTCTCCACTTATCAGCCTAAAGCTTTGTGAGTGATTACACTTTGCATCTCTGTTTTTATCAAAACCGTCCTCAGATAGTTTAGAATATCTTTCCAGAGAGGCACTTAATGAAGCAGTTCCTGTCTTGGTTTGAACGTTGTTATTGAGATTATCATTCCCAGAATTATCAGACTCACTGTATCCTCCTATAATGCCTGAGCCATCAGCAAGTTGAGAATATCTTTCCAGAGAAGCATTTGGTGAAGCAATAGCTGTCTTGGTTTGAACTCCATTACTGAGATTATCATTCTCAGAGTTGCCAGTCTCACTGTATCCTCTAGTGGCAGTTCCTATACTTTCCTGAGCCTCTTCTTCGTGAAAGGGGAGTTCATGTCCAGGGGAATGCACGGTTGGTATTCCTTTCGATGTTTTCTGGTGATTTCCCCTCTTCCTGTCCTTGAGTGAGCCCCTTATTTTCTGCTTAATAAAATTGAAACGCTTGACAACCAATTGATTCCACCCCCCATGCCTTAGTCCACGATTCAAGCCTGAAGAAGAGGGGGTTGTTTGTTGTTTTATGTTATGTGAAGTACTATCAGAATCACGAGGTGTCATATCTTCATGAAAATTCTCGGGAGATTTAGATTCAACCAGCTTTGATGGGGGGGGAGAATTAGATTTTTGTTTTGGATAGGACTCACTCTGCTTGTGTCGGAGTGAGCTAAGTTTTCTGTATCCTTTTTGTGCTGAACTAGGAGCAGGAAAGGACCCTGATTTTGCTAGACTTGCTGAGGACTTCTTATTTTGCGAGGTTTGGAGAGTGTTATTACTATGTGCACCCTGTAACAATTCAGCAAAAAGTTTTCTATTTGCCTTAAATATCTCTTGTATATGAGCGTCTGTCTTAAATGAGCGACAGGAAACATTTCTGTTGATCTTGTTTGCTTCTAAGTTTTTCTTTACTCCATTAGATTTTTTTGTCAAAGAAGTCAATCGAATATCAATTTTTCTCTGGATAAAGTAGTCCTCATTATCCATGGCACTCAGAGAAACACTCCTCATTCCAGATGCAGCTAATTTCACAGAAGATTTCTGTCGAGAAGTGATTCCGTTGTCTCCATTTTCATCACTATATCCTGGAGAATAATATGAAGACTCTATATGATGTATAGACTGTGTTCGAATCAACCTTCGTTTTGAACTGGAATTGAATTTCCAGAACTTTTGGCTTTCTTCCTCTGACATCTCTTGAGCTATCACTTCATTTACATGGGCTTCTCCAGGTTTTCTGCCAATAGGACAACTCTCTGCAGTACACTGTTAAACATGATAAACTCAGAGTTAACTAATCATATCACAAAATAAGATCTACTAATATATGATAAAACTACCATGACCTTACCACTAGAGGATCGTTTCCATCATTACTTTGTTCTGACACTTTTGCAACTTGGTGGTCGTTTCGAGTTGATTTTGGACCTCCCTTGTCTACAGATGAGGTTTAAACTAAATTATTTGGAAAAGGACATTGAAATCAGGTTACTAAATTCACAGAAAAACTGAAATAGAATGCTGTTGGCCCAGTGACCATTGCTATATTTAGAAGAAAACCAGCTTGAAACTATTTTCCTTTAACTTTCTCCTCAATCCAATTAATCCCCTCTCAACAATTAATAGTTCCACAATATTTGAACTTTTCTAACCAGAAAGTTAGAAACAGACTACACAAATAACTTCCCCCACCCCCCTCCGCACCACTTTACTTGTTTACTCAAATAGAATTTATTCTATAGGCTACACAATAATAACAACAACAACAACAACAGAATAATAAAAAAAATCAAATGAAACTGAGACTTGTAACTCCAGTGAATGAAGATATCAGATAACCAAAAAACATAGGAAATTATGGGTAACATAAACTTCGGAGACAGAGAACAAAATTTAGAAGCAATAAATTAGAGTTTTTCGGCAGGTGTCCAAACTTACTTCTTGAATGCTTTTTGTAAGGAAGCATCTTTTTAACGTTATGCCAACGATGGTAGTCAATAGTGTGGAATATGGTCCAGAAGCAACCTGGAACATTCTTGTTAAACTGCAGATTGGAGCCCTGGCGCTGGATGCGCTTTTCCATTTTAAACATGAAGAGAACTGAGAAGTCTTCCAAGGTCTCTCCACACACTTAGATGGAAATTAAGCTTAGCCCGTTTTCTTGGCCATCATCCTTTGGGGTCCATGTGCAAAAACGAAACTACCCTTCAAAATCTACCGAATATTTTATCTTACATGAACTAAACTAAACATGATGTGGAAAGTTCCCCAACCAAAATTTCTCGGTTCAGAAATTTACACAAGATTAGAACACCAAATAACAAGACTCAAACGGAAAAATCTTAACAGCATCTAGCTCTTTTCTCAAATCTCAATCATGGCAAGCAGACATGAATTGTATCAAAGTGTCAGGTCCACTCGAGTACTCAAACAATCACAATGGAGGGAGGTACAAATTGAACAGTTCTGTTGAAATTGAACTGATAAAGAAAAGGGTCTATATTTCAACAGCGGTGTTTTTCAGAATCCAGCAAGACAGTTCTACCTCGAAACCCAGACACTGAAGAAACTACCATTTCAACAAAATAGTTAAATAAACATAAGCAGAGGGGAACAGTTTTCAAACCTTAAATAGCAATAAGAAGAAAGGAAAAAGGTGGGCCTTTCTTTCAGAAGCTAACAAAGTTTCACAGGTTATGGCAGGTTGAGAAGGAGGTGGCTCCTGGAGATGAGACAGAATACAACAAGTTTCATTTAAATATAGGAGAAAAGAAGAAATTCATTGGTTTTTCCTTTATGAAAAAGACAAGGTTTACTCCAAGTTATGATTATGTAAAAAAAGAACCAAAGGGTAGATAGGTAGGAGGAGGAGGAGAAAAGTAAAAGCATAGAAATATGGTAAAGAACTTGAAATGACTGTGAGCTATGACTAAAGAGAACCATTATTGTTTTATTCTTTTTTTATTACCAAAACATTTTGACATGTGTTCATAAGATACAGCAGAAACAAGGAAAATATCAAAGAATCAATAAAATAATATCATCTCAGAACACAGGGGAAGTAATGATATCTAACCATGGAGTCCCACAGCACCCAAGATTGGTGAATCCTGGTCCAATTGGTCCTAGAACGGATCTCATGGCCTGGTCCAAATTCCATAGCCTCGATCTCAGGGCACAATCTTCATAATCATACATCCATACGGGTTAGTTGACAGGTTCAATAGTTTACAGAGAAATAAAAGGGTTGGTGGAAAAGTTATTGAAATTCCAAAGATTGTTAGGTTACATTAAGATATAACCAAATCCATCCACAAGTCATGGTTTCTGTTCCCTCAAAGCAGTTGAATACATAAATTTAATAGGGTTCATAGAATGGTAAGGCTTGATCCTTTGTATATCAATCAAATAAACAGCAGAAACATATTATTGAGGATTTACAACTAATAATCAGCAGTTATAAGGAACAAATTTGATCCCTTCTAAAATACTAGGCTGTTCCATTTTCTAGAAATCATAATCAAATGGAGGTTAGAGAAAAAAAAAAGGAAAACATCTCCTTCTTCCAGACCCATGTGAAAAATTAGGTATAGAAATATTGAGGTGCTAGACTGACCTGAGAACTTCCAAATTCCTCGGGAAGTCGTCGAAACTGGAAATGGGTTCCAAATACAATTGTTTTCCGGTTGACCCACCTGAAATTTTTGTGTATTTTTTTTTTGGTTTGGCTGCTTTGTTTCTTGGCAACCAAACAAGTGTCTGCTTCTCCATTGTTTTTGGATCGACAAAACGAAGGGTTTTTTCACAATTCTTCTTCCTACGGCCTCACATTGACTAGCTACATTCTCCAAAATGTTTTATTGTTTATTATTATTATTATTATTTTATCTTTTATTAACAATAGATTATCATTATTATAATATGTGATTCAATAAAGTTTTTATTATTATAATATTTATATTTTGATATTTGGGGTTATAATTGATTGCGGTTATTTTTATTGGAAGAATATATAATAATTAAAATGAAGTTTAGTAATGCAGCCATCTGCAATCAAGGTCGGCCATGGCGCAGTTTTGAAAGTTTATCCATGGAAACGTGAACAGCGTAAGAATCAGGAGGATTTACGTTGAATAGTACAAATCAATTGCACTTTCTTTATTATTTTTTTAAAATGAAATTATGTAGTTACGTAAGATTTACTAAACTTAAGATCACGAGGTTCTTAAACGTAAGAAATTGATAAAAATACAAAAACTTTATTTAGTTTATTGGTTTGTTTGCATACAAAATCTTATTAAACATAGTTTTTATTATAGGGACTAAATTGTCACAAATTTTAAAGTACGAATGGACTAAATTGTTATCTAGTAAAGTTTAAAGATTAATTTATTACAAAATTGAAAATACAATATTAAATTATTACAAACTAAAGTTTAAAAACTAAATTAATTACTCTCATAAAAGTTAGATAAATTAAAATGAAGTGGTTTTTAATCTTACAAATTTTCTCAAACTTATAATGAACATACCGTTATTGAATAGGCTCAATTATAAATCAAATATGACTATTTTTTAAACTTTTATAATACATCTCTCAAAGACTTATTCATCATAATAATTATTTTCAATATAACAAATGCAAAATGGTTTAAATTATAATTTCTCAACTAGTGGCGAACCCAGAAATTTTATATAGAGATACCGAGCAATATATAATAAATACACTAAAAAATGTTAAAAAAATATCTAGACGTTCCACTGATGTTTCCATAACATTCACTATATTTGTAGCAATAAAGAAATATCGACAATTTTCACGTGATTTTTTGTAATATAAATATGTAGATTTAAAAATTGCATCAAACAAAAATAAATAAAAGATGAAAAAAGAAAGAATAATACATTTTTATTGAATATTTTTTAAAAATATTTGTTAGATAACTAATGAGGGCTGAGAAATAAATAAAACCATTCTTTAGTTGTAATAGGCCAGAATCAAACTCGATTAATTATGCACTAGGGGCACAACCCATTATTTAATATATATTGTAATTTGACACTTCAAAATTAATATTAAAATACAAAATCAATAATCACAGTAGTTTTTCTTATTCTATTAAATAAAATTAAAATAAACAATAAATACTAAATATAATTTTAAAAAAATAATTAAATCCCAACTTGGTCGTTAATTTTGTCATATATTATGATTAAGTTTCATTTTTAATAATAGCCTTTAAGAATTTTATAATTTATAATTTTATCTTTTACGTTTTAAAGGTTTGGTTTATTAATTGGGGATCATGGTTATGAAGTATGCTCAAATACTTTCTACTACTTTATACATACATGGATGCAAAATATAACTCTAACTACACTCAAATTAGTGTTATGTTAACATAAATGTACTTTTTGTTCTAACATCTCGCAACCAACGTCTAACTCAATGAGTAGCTTTTTATATGGATCCATATATGAATGAGTATATTATTCCCTCACCTATGCACAAAAACATAATCAATGCACTTAAAATCGAAGAGTCGTATCCCTAAAGATTGAAGAAGCTAATAAATTACTACTTGTGTCCATCAATATAAGGTTGCATGTTCAAACATTTTTCAATAAACACCCATTAAAAAATTGTGTCCTAAAGATGAAAGGAAAAATAGTTATTTTTGCAAAAATGCAGGGATAAAAGTAAATGTAAAAGTTATCTACTTTCCCCACTTTTAATATAGTTAGTATAGTGTGTTTATATATGGATTAATAGAATTAAACTAAAATTTCGATAACAACTTCTGGTTGACTTTTAATTTGCTGTTGACTTGTCTATTTAAAGGCATTAATTTTTCATGGTAAGACACCAATCCAAAATCCTCTGATTGATTGAAAAAATGGAGTCTTCGCGTCGCTTAAGGACAATGGAAAGTCGTCCAATCCCTCCCGAGCAACTGTAAATCCATTGGAAGTATATCCTTTGCCACCACATTACCGCGGCTGACACCCACCAGCTGGATAAGCTCCTCCGTCCCCACCACCACCGTTTCCGCTGCCATATAACGTTGGGAACTAGCGCTACGCTCCACTTTCACAAGCCTACGGTTATCCACATTATCCGCTGTCACAGATGGTTATGCTCTGCCGCCAGGATACCGGCCAACACCAAATGCTTCAAAAAATTAGAAAAAGAAGTCGAGGATGAGTGAACTTCTTGGAATGGGAGCAGGGTTGGTCGAAGGGCTTTTGCTTGGGGAAATCTGAATATATATGCTTTTTCATTTTGAAATTTGGCTACAACTTGTATCTTGGTTCTGCAGGTAAGTGTATTATTCGCGTACATCAAGGTAGGAATAGGATGCATTTTGTGTGTTATCCATTTAAGTTGTTGTTGTATGCAACAAAACCTTAGCTTGAATTACAACTTCCTATTATTTTTCCAATTGCATTCGAAACATAATCAGAAAATACACTTAATGCTCTTGCAATGGGAAGAAGCATGCTGCTCTGGCGGGTGCTCTAGGTTCCTTAACATGGAAAAAACCTTCACATTCAGAGTTTGAGCAATTAGCAAGGTTTTTAATCTCCCATGACTCTAAAACTTTTGTGTCTGTCTTTGAGTGTTATTTTTTGCACAATCTTGAAAACGTTTTCTTACCATTAGATAGGTGCTAACAGATATTTCTCTTAACAGATAGTGTTTTAAACATTGTGTCTGTTTTTTAGTGTTTTGCTTTTTGCAAGTTGATTTCCGTGCAAAGTCAGTTGTATATGAGAGGCTATTTTATCCTGTGGACGACGGGACACCTATCTGTTAGCACAATCTTGAGCATAGTCATGAAACGTCTTAAAGAGAGTGTGTTCCACAACTCAGTTGCATCTTAATTTTGTTTCTATATTACTGTTGTCGCTGCTGTTTTTGTTATTGTTGTTGTTGCGGGTTGCTTCTGTTTTTTCGTTGTAGTGCATTCTCTAATTTCGGCTACTGTTCACAATAGTTATGTACTTAATCATGTGACTATTTCGACCCATCGCCTGAAATCTCATCTGAAAGATATCAAAAGCCTCAATCAGTTCATTGAAGAGAATGGTTATAAACTAAATTCTGAAGGTGGTGTTTTAAAAGGTACATGACACGACTTTTCTTCTTCTACCTTATATTTATCCTATGTTGATTTAATTGTTAATATACATTTACCATTAGCTAAAATGTGAGCACTAGTGCTAATAAACTCGATATTTTCTTTTTCAGTAAACCCGAATGGTCTTTTCCTACAAAGTTACGTTCAACCCTTGCAAATTTGATTTCTTTTGAATTTTCTGATGCCGTTAATGATTCCGTCCCTTGTTCGTACATTAAGTTTGTCAAACATTTAGTACTGCCTCAATATAAGCATCTTTCGAAACAGAGGTAATCAAAACAAAAGATTGAGATCATGATTGAACTTTCAAAGTTGAGAAAAATAGAAAAAAGAACATCATATTCCAAACTTGTACAGGTGAAGGAGTATCACAGAAGGGATGGGTTTGAAGTAGGAAATGTTGATAGATATTTGAAAGTACATCCAAACAGCAGTAAATGGCAAATGCTTGAAGCCAAATTGCTACAAAGGGAAGGGCACGTGGAGGTTTATATGCAATGTGGAAGTAGGGATTCCACGCCCTTTAAAATAATTCTCAATTTGAATCATTGGTGGGAATCTTATTAGTGTATCTGCTTGTCAACTCTATCTATACTTAGCTGAAATACTTACTAATATCAAATTATCTAACCTCCTCCCTAGCATGTGCACCGTAGTTGAGAATTGTTGTTTGTATCAATGACATCATCAATTAGTAGTTTATGTGTCAAAGTTGAAAATATATGCAATGAAATACTGTGATATTAAGGAAGAAATGTCCAAAAGAAAAAAAGCAATACACAAATAGTCAACCAATTATTGAAGAAGCAGGTAATGTTTTTTTTCCCTAGTATTCTCCTCCCACGTTCACTAACAATATGCTCAAAACATTCCTAACTTGTTACATGTGCAATAACATGGGTTCACATTAACCTTGTCCAATCCTCATGGTTGTACCATGCAAATTGGAGGCAAAAATCATCTATGTTCATTCATATGGTTTCATGCTCCAAAAGACCCTTGCAACTTATCAATAGTTCCTCAACGCCAGATTGGTCAATCCGATTAAATATGCTGGCTAGTTTTTGATAACTTGTAAAAATACAAGTTATTATAGTCTTTTAGGTATAATAATAGACCAAAATGCATAAAAATACGTGTCAAAACGTGTAACTTATGTTGTAAATGCATAAATATTTAGAAATACACTTTGCATAAGCATTCATGCCTGTTTCACCCTTTTTTTATTGTCTTAACATAGGATTAGAAACAAAAGAAGAAGCTAGCGAATCACAGAAGAACTCGCTTGAAGACTACGCGAGAAGATTTAACTAGCAAGCGAGGAGAGGTTCGTTAGAAGACAAAAGTGGTAGATGGAGTTGATGTGACTTGACATAGGCAGCTTTCAACGCTAACATGTTTAGAAGATTAGATTTTTCGCCTAAATCTGCCTATAAAAAGAATTCTATCACCACCAAAAAGGGGTGAGACTATCCCTACCAAAAAGAGGTGAGACGTCTGAATGGACCAACCACTAAAAAGGGGCGAGATGTCTGAAAGACTTTCCTTCATCCCCTTCTTTAATACATTAGTTCACATTTGCATTTCATTCTTACAACCACCTTCATTATTCCACTTTTACAAATTCTCTAGCATACATAAGTAAACATAGTTTAAACTTACACTCTTTCATACTATATAGTTTATTCTTTTATACCGCCTAATTGAAGAGTAGACCCTAGAACTAAGCTTTGATATCAATTTCCTGTGTTTGACTCTGAATCATTCAGGAAAACCTATTATTTCGTTTACACTTAGACAAGCAATAGGAAAGCTTATACTCAATGAGTACTTAGTTATTACATGATGAAGAAATACATAGTGAGCATTTTGCACGCAATGATCTTGATCAATGATTCATCATGTAGTAGTAAATACCAACATACTATTCTCAAGTCTTTAAGTCCAAAGCTAACTTAACCAAGCAAGTTTTTGGCAATATGAGTTGGCTACAACAAGTAGTTTTGTTATCCATTCAAAATATTTAGTCAACATTTTGCTTTGTTAGGGGATGATTTTGAAACAAATGACACCATCGACATCAAATAGGGGTAACAACAATTAGACCAAATCAATGTATCACTTAAAAGGTGGAGCCTAGCAAAATAACTAATTGAAATTTTCTTATGAATACTTATTAGGGTAAATTAGATCAATTACACCTATAAATATATTATTATAACTTCATAAAAGGAAAGTCTATTCTCCACTTCCAAACTCTTGACTTGCTGGAATTATTCGCTTTTTGGCTTAAGCATCATAACTAGTGTGGTAAGTACCACAATTGTCTACAAATATTTTATCTTGTAAGAATTTTTGCATGAACATACTTGTCCATATTCTAACAAATAGATAGAGGCTACGCAAGCTATAGGAATTAGAGAGATAGAGAGGCAAGATAAGTACAAAAGCCATAGGAATTAGAGAGGGATTTTTGACAAAATCAAGGTGTATGCATATGCATGCAAATTAGAATGAAAATAATTCTCTAAACACACAATCTTCTCCCATTGAAAAAAAAAATATTTTTCATATACTATTTCTGTTGAGCTCATAGATTCAATCCTTACTGCCAATCTTTTTCAAACTTGTTTGACAAAATTCAAAACTCATACTCTAAAACGATCACATTTCTCTAGGATGATCCTATTGAAAGCCCCTCTACTTCTCCAATGTCATTGAATCACTTCATTTCATCGATCCAAACAAAAATTTATCTTCCTCTTGCCATGGATTTCCATACCTTGTTAAGGGGAGAGTGGCAAGCCCTTTGTAAGAAGAATAAGATTCCGGCCAATGAAAGCAAATGTTATTTCCTCTAAAATTTGACGAATTGCATTGAAAACTTCTAAGAAAATACACATTTAGTTATTGTTGTACGGTTTGTTATAACGTGTGTTAATAAGTGAGAGAATAACTATGAAAATACATAAAAGAACATAGAACACATCAAACTTTATTAACCCAGTTCGATGACATAGCATCTACATTTGGGTCCTTAACCCATGATAACAGATAATATATTGTTTTTTTGTAATATTCGATAATTACAATGTTATGACTCGTGGTACAACAAACTATACATAACTCAACATGCTGTCCGTAAACAATCAGAATATAAGTTGTACATAAACAATTGTCATAACATCAATAAGATTACTCTCCTTAATCAATATCCACTTGTAATAATATAATCAAGCATCCTTAATACTCTACAATCTCCTATCTTTTAAGAACCATCTCAATATTGAGTTAATCAATCAACAAATCAATAACTCACCACAATTTTGCAATATATCTGTTAGGACACACGCAACAACACCTTTGAAGGAATATGGAGTTCAATATCCAACCAACACGAGAATAAAGGAACAACCACAACAAACCAGCCCAAATCCAAACAACCAAATATGAATAAAAAATAATATATAAATCAAATAAAAGAAATGAGACCACACAAACTAAGCTTCCAAGATTTTAATCAGCCATTCATTTTTTTTTATGTGCACAAATTAAAGAATCAAGAGAGCCACAAATCAGACACTCAACACCGTTGGAAGACAACGTTCAAAAGGCATATATATTTAATTTCCAAGAGTTCCTAACTAGAGAATCCAAACACCATGACTCTCCACTTTCTCCAACAAAAAAGCATGTTTATTGTTTTAGACATAATTTTAAATAACTGATGTTTATTGTTTACCAAAGTTTTATGCAAAAGGTTTATAGGGACTAATTTTTTTAAAGAAAAATACAACTTTAATGATTTGAGAGGACTAATTTTGAAATATACACTGACTACATAAATTTGAACGTTCAAAATTATATAAAATAAAATGGAACAAGAATCGAAGTACCTAAACAAAATGAATTTTTAACTTTTATATAATTATTCTTACCTATGATTGATAAATAAAAAAAAATATATTTTTTATTAATATAAGTGGTAACTATCAACTTTTTTTTTAATCTTTTTTAATCACTACTTATATATAAATCTTCACGTTTAAATATGATATTAGTTTATTCATTCATTGAAGATGTAATATTATTTTTTAATATTTAGTATGTGTATATATATATTTAAAATAAAAAATGCTTAAAATATTTTTGTTTCCATTTTTTTCCACTACCATCCATCATTATCACCACTATTTTTTTCTTCTCCTTCTTTTTCTTTGTCTCTCTAATCTATTTCTCACATTTCACCCTGGGAAAAGTGTCTCATCTGCCCAATAATAATATACTAATAATGACAACATTAAAAATTGAGAGAAAATGATTTTTTTCTATGTTTATAAGAGATAGGAGTATTTTGTATTTTGCAAAATTATAGAAGATGAATGAAGCATAAGAAAATGTTAAATATCTTCTATAATATATATAAAAGTATGGATGAAAAAAAACTTTTTGTTTTCAATTTTGTCCTCTTTTTAGTAAAATTTGTTTGTTTCTGACCTAAATTTTATTGTAATTTACCTTTTATTTACTTTTAATATAAAATTAATTATTAATAAATACTTTAGTGGTGTCTATAAATATAACTTATAGATTAGTCCTAATATGTGCTAAAAGTACACAAGACACCTAAAATTTTGAAGGATAAAGTGAGGTTGGTTGGTTTCTCTTAGGCCCATTAGGCCTATAAGTCGGTGCTAAAAGTAGGGGTGAAATCGGGTTGGGTTGGGGAACATTCTCAACCCAATCCATATTTTTGGGTTATTTGAATTGACAATCCGAATAACCCGAATTTGGTTTCTAACCCAACCCAACCCGTAAAATATGGGTTGGGTTGGGTTGGGTTGTCGGGTTCTATATATAAATATTTTTTAAAATTTTTTTTCCGTTTTATAGTTTCTAATGGTAATAAAAGTTTGAAATTGTTACATTTAAATTTCAAACATACATAATTCAAACTTTCATACAATAAATTCAAAATCTAATATACCTATAATTTGTTTTTATTAAAATAATTCGAGTTGGGTTGGGTTGAACCGAATTTTTCAACTCTCCAACCCGAGACCCAACCCAACCCGAAAAAATCAAATTTTTTTAACCCAACCGAACCCATATTTTAACCCAACCCAACCCAACCCTTATAATATGGGTTGGGTAGTCCGGGTTATTCGGGTTCAACCCATATTTGTACACCCCTAGCTAAAAGTACACAAGACACCTAGTTTATTTTGTAACATCTATCTGTTTTTTTTTTCTTTTTTTAATAAAGTAAAATTAAACAATATATATATACACACGCGCACACGTGGAGAAAGTAACCCGTTTAAATTTCAAATATGTGCTTTTGGTCATTGAGTTTTTAAAATATATTTTTTAGTCTCCAGATTTATAAGAATAAACTTATTTGGTGTCCAAAATTTTTAAATAATGTACTTTTTCTTAGTCCACAACTTTTTAAAACTAGGTTTAAAATAGGGTATTTTCAAAATTAAAAAAAAATTAACAAAATATTTACACTTTATTAATCAAAACCACTGCAAAACAAAATTTATAAAGCGAATATTTTGTAATGTTTTATTTTTAACAATTTTCTTTTAAAATAAGGCATTGGAAGTTTTTTTTGTTTAATTTTTAAATTTTTTGTAATTGTAGATATTTAAAATTAGAAAAAAAGTTTTAGAGGAAATACGAACTTTATAAAAGAAATTCTAATTTAAAATAAAAATATAAAGTTATTTGAGAGACTTTTTAAAATTATAATTAAAATGTTATATACTTATCACACAAATGTTAAAATTAGGGACTAAAGAGAATTTTCTCAAACACACATATATATATAAAAAGTCTAACGATGAAAATGATAGGGAAAAGGAGTTTGCCGTTTTGAAGATATGAAGGAGAAATGTAGAGACTATATACACTTTCACATGTTCGGTAACATGTTTTTAAAAACTACTTACAAAATGGCTTATTTTTTAAAATATTAGTAAAAGAACATGCAATGAAAACACTAAAAACAAAAAAACCAATTTGTTACTAAATGTGACTCATTCTTCCTATTTAGTTTGCTTGAAAGTACTTGGTTTGGTTTCTACCGTTCTAGTAACTTTGAGATGACATGGCAAATACTTCTATAATAGATATGTGATTTTAATTCTTTTAGTTTGTTGTCATACTGTTTCAATTTTTTTTTTAACATTCTAAAAGTTGTACTCCAATCAATGATATAATTTTGTATTTTGTATTGTCAACTTTTGAACATAATATTGATACTTTTGAAATAAAGAGTAATTTAGGAGTTTTATTTTAGCATTTTTATTCACTTCATTTTGTTCCTTCGTATTTAAAAACTTTTTAACTTTACTTCTTTTGTTTTAACATTTAATTTTCAATTTAGTTTCACTTGGACGAATGTCAAAAAAATTAGTCCACCAATTCAAAAACAAAATTGTAATAAAACCGGATCAAAAGATGGAAAGAGGAATTTTTTTTCCGATTAATTTTAAAGTATAAACTCACGGATAAAGGATAAATTTAATATTATATTCTCAATTATCCTTACTTTTGAAATATATAAACCTCCTATATTTAAACCATTAATTGATTAAAAAAAATTAAGTACCTAAGTTTAATATTATAATTTTACATTAAACTAACCAAGTAGGTTATTAATTTCAAACAACCATAATGATAATGAAAATAATGAGATAACTTAATTAAAACAATTGATGGGGATGTAATTTGAAATCTCTTACAAGACAGTCATTTGGTTTAGTTCTAAAAGAAGAGGAGAATCGAAGGCCAAATATACAGCAGACACTGTCACTTCACAACTTCTACTTAGTTGCATAGTGGACAATAAAACGCAAAAATGATATTAATAACGTTTTTTAGAAAGAAAGATTTTGACAAAAAACCTAAATTGACTACGAATTTTCATAAATATCCTAAAGTATAAATTATTTTCTAAAATAGATATTCGTATAAATTTTGGACAATAACAACTTTATAATAATTATAAATTATATATTATATTCGTAATAATTTTTAATTATTTTCTTATTAAAAATACTTTCAATTTATTGTGAAATTAATTAATTCCTAATATAAATGTGTGTTATTGTTATGGTAATTTATTGAGTATATTTTTTAATGAAGTATAATACCCAATATAAGTCAATATGGAATTTTATTGAATTTAATTTATTATAATCGTGGATATTATTTCATCTCCATCACTAAACTTCACCCAATTTTCAATAGTAGCCGGCAACCTTTAATTTCTATAACGTTAACCTTACAATTTTCCATTGATTTCGTCGCCGGCAACCGTTTGTTAACCTTCTAACCTTTTCATTAATAAACATCTAATTTTCTTCACTATTTTCTTCCTCTTTCAACATCCTTCACATTAACCTTACTATTTCCCGTACATTTCGTTGCCTTCAATACCGTTGTTCATCTTTTCATATTTGGTCGGACTTTTATTTTTTTGCTGTTGTTCTCAGTAAACTTCCAGTTAGTATTCTTTTTCAATTATTGTCATTATTCTTCATTCCATATATTTCAAGAATACATATATAATACACATATATAAAATACACATAATTTAAAGTATGTTTTCTGTCACTTCGCTATTGTAAATTTTCATTATTATACTGTATACTACATAATTATAACAGTGAAGAAAATTAACTATATACCCGTAAGGTTTAATCGTTTTCTGACTTGATTTATTAAATATATACCACATATTATTTACAATTATACTAATTTTTTAATATTCTCGCAAAACAGAATAGGTTGTATATTTCATTTATTATATATATACCACATCTTATTTTCTATTATGGAATAATGTAATAATTAAATATAAACTTATATAATTATTTTCATCACCATATTAAGAATCTTAGAAATTTCTTCCAGCGCCGGCAAAGAGTTCTTCATCATTTCTTTTGTGATTTGCCACATATATACTACTGCTATATTCAATAATATATACACGTATTATTTTTTATGTTATGTGATTTTTTCTTATTGTGTATATATACCAACACATACACATATTATATATTCATTCAGTATTTTTTTTATTTCTTACATATATGCTACTGAATAATTCACTTATGTTTTGTGATTTTTTACATATATACTATTGCATATATTCAATAATACATACACATATTTTTTTTTCATGTTTTGTGATTTTTTCTTACTGCATTTATATACCACTGTATATATAGATTATGTATCCGATCAATATTTTTAAAAAAAAATTCTTACATATATACTACTGCATAATACATATACTTTATGTTATTTGTTACATATATACTACTTCATATATTCAATAATACATAAATGATATTATCTTCAATATACCATAATGTATTTCGAATACGAAATATAAATTCTTGCTAACCTTAAATTTTTGGCAATTTTTTTCGAAAGATCACTATACCAGTCAACCACCGATGTTCTTCTTCTTCACCGTTTATCCTTTCCCCAATCTTCTATTATTCGGGGTCTTTTGTGAAGAAAATGGAATCAATATTCAACGTATTCAAAGAATGAGACTTTTACCTTTTTTTAAAAAAAAAATCTAAACCGTAACCCACATCCGTGATTTCTCTCCTTATCGGTCCACCTTCTATAAACAAATTGATATAAGAGTCTTTCATTTATAAAATATACACCGTATTATTTAATATATATTATACTTAGGTGGAATATATGAAAAACAATGCAAAATGAAAGAAAGAATGAACGGAGTGAGAGATTAGAAAGAGAGAGATGTAGAGGAAGGATTTTATGAACAAAATAACCCAAATAAAATTAATTAAGGACAAATTTTATTATAATATTACCATAATAAAATTATTCACTTACCATATTTATATAGAATATTTAATAAATGCAAATATTTATCATAGTCAACTTTTCTTTTTCTTTTTTCTATTTTTTAATATATTATCAATAATGAATATGGGTAAGTTAGTCATTTCGATCTTATATTTGTGTAAAATATTAGTCAATTTAGTACATTTCTGAAAAATTTAGAAAATTTAGGTCAATCTTGTAATATAGTATACAATTTTAGGCTATATGAGTTAAAGATCCTTTTAGAAAACTATTTACTAAAATATCGTCATTTACAAACTATTTTGCATTTTTTTCTCTTTCTCTCTCGTGTTCTCCACAAAACTATTTGTTTTCATTTTTTTTCTTTTCTCTTTCCTCCTTTAATTTCTTAATTTAATTAAAAAAATTAATTCATTATTCAATTTATTGTTGTTAATTTAATTAAAATGTGACTAAGTTTCTATATGGTAGTTTTAATTTTTTTTTAATTTAATTAAAATTTGTAGTTTAATTTTTTAATTTAATTAAAATGTAA